>OW052249.1:12164423-12764423 GCA_932526585.2 Philonthus cognatus | reverse complement strand
TTATGTGATTCGGATTCGTGATTCGAATCCTTTTGACGCGGATTCGTCCCAGCTCTGCTTCGAACTAATTTATTGACATATTGTAATTTTAATATATTCTCTATAAACGAGTATAGATTTGTTAGTCATAATTCATTGAAATTGTAAATGAATACTGAAAAGTAAATTACCCTTCGTGCACTATTCGTGAATAAAATATGACATGCATTAAATAGACTAATCGCGCTTAACCATGAAAATAACAAACAAAATAAATAAAAAGGTAGTACACAATATATATTTGAAAGTGTTAAGTTGTGCCATTCATATAAAAGTTAAAAAATAATTTCGCCCAAACGGTCACTTTTTGCATAATAATTAATAATTGTATTTATTACTAATCTATGTTTAATTGCTTAGTAATAGGGAATTATTATTATTAACTAATGAAAAATGATCTAATATTAGTTTTACATAATTAATCCCTTGATTCTTTTTCTGAATCGTAGTCTTTTTTTTCAAATTGAATAATTTGTATATGTTTAATTGGCTTCATTTTTTTCTTTCAAAAAAATTAAATAATAATTTCACCAAAACGGTCAGTTTTTGCACAATAATCAATAATCATATTAATTTATAATTCATGTTCAATTTCTTAGTAACAATATATTATTATTGTTTATAAAACTAATTAAAAATGGTCTAATATTAGTTATAAATAATTTAATCCTTGATTGTTTATCTGAATCGCAGCCTATTTTTTTTAATTGAAAATTTTGTTTATGTTTTATTTACTTTATTTTTCTTTGCAGTTATAATGCCACTGTTTTTGCTTATGGACCGACTGGAGCTGGGAAAACCCATACAATGGTCGGTGATCCCTCTCACCCTGGAATTATGATTCGTGCCCTTAACGACCTTTTTAACGCCGTCAAGGACAAACAGGATCAATATTCTGTAAGTTTTTAATAATAAGTAATTTGTATATCCTTATCATACTTCGTATTTGTGGTAATGAAAAAATAACATTGATTAATGATGCTATTATTACGATACATGTACACGTATTATCAATTACACTTTTCTTTCAATCAACATTTGTTAATAACAGGTTTGATTAATTAACTGAAACATTTAATAAGAGAAATCGATATCTGATAAATTATTTATTTATCAGATATAATATATAATTATTGTCAGTAAACATTATATGATAATTCAAGCATAATTTAAGTAAAAAATATGAACTCCAATCTTATACAAAATTAATGAGTTGTAAGTTATCATCTTGATAAAATCTTCAGTACATACTTCACATACCAGGAATTAGTGGCGTAGATAGGGAGGTAATTTAGGAGATCAATCCCCCTCCACATTAGCCTTTAAAAATATTAAATTTAAATAAAAGGCTATTTTTTTCTGTTAGCAAATGAGTTGTTCAATAAAACATTTTTATTTTGTTTTATAAAACTGGTATCTTTTCATTTAAACAGAGTAAGAAACATTACTACAGTATGATCAACAATGATTGTAGACAGGTTAAATTTCCCGCCAAAAAATGTTGGTACAACTGATTATATGAAAAGAAAATCCCCTAGATTGCTTTTTCATGGGCTTAGCAAACATTTTTCCCAAAATAAATTAAATATTTAATCATAACTATATATAAAATTTTTACAATTTTAATTAAATATACAAAGTAAATTGAAGTAAGTTAAGGTTTTGTGTATTTTTAATAAACGTAGAGTTAGCATCCCTAATTTTATAATAAATGTTGAAAATGATGGCCTTTATTTTCTAGGCAAATGTTAACTCTACGTTTTTTATTTTGAAATACTCGTTGAAGCTCCTCCAGATTTATGTTCCTTATCTCTTCTTCAATTGATGCTTTAAGCTCGTTTAGGGTATGCATTCGATTTTTAAAAACCTTATTTTTTAAATGCCCGAATAAATAAAAATCGCACGGAGTGAGGTCTGGCGAACGTGGTGGCCATAATCCGTCGCTTACCAAACGATCATCGTAAAATTCCCTCAAGTAATTTAATGTCGCCAACGCAGTATGAGGAGTGGCTCCATCTTGCTCAAAATAACCCATTATCTGTTCGTCATCATGCAATTGATTCAAAAATTCATCTAGAATGAGTGTTCGGTAGCACTCCGCATTGATTATTTCGTTGAAAAATATTGGGCCAATTATCCGACGTCTCGAATTTGCTACCCAAACACCAATTTTTTGTGGATGTAAATCCGTTTCAATAAAAGTATGAGGATTTTCTGTAGCCCACGTAACGATAGTTTTGGCTGTTCACATATCCTGACAAGTGAAGCCATGCCTCGTCAGTAAAAAAGGTCTTGTCCAACATACCATTATCATTTAAATTCTGATTAAACCAATTGCAATAATCAATTCTTTTTTGGAAATCAAGTGGCTGAAGTTGTTGAACTACCGATACCTTATACGGGTGCAAATGCAGAATTTTTTTTGCGGCTTTTATGCAACTCCCATACGATACTCCTGTAAAAGGATTAAACATTAAAATTTGTTCGCACCTTAAAATTAAGAACATACCCGTTTAAGCTGAAAGTTTTCTTAAAGATTTTGTTGGGCTTTGTTCAAGTCGTTGTTGAATGTCGCCAACAACCTCTTCTGTTAAGATAGGCAGTCTTCCAGCTGACTTGCCCTTACAGATACAATTCTTTCCCTCAAAACGGTCAACAATGCGGGTTTTATGCGAGGAAAATGTTTTGTAAGGAAAATGGACATCGGGGAAGGCTTGACTAAATTGATTCAGACTCGATTGTAATGAGTAAGTCCATGTGCCATCTTCATTCATAGTTCCACTTTGATAATGAGCCTTCAGGATGAAAGCATCATGCTGTGGTGCAAACATCACGGTAAACACAAGCGAATGCTCTTAAAATCTGTAAATTTAGGATTAAACTTAAATTTTCTAATTTTCTAACCTTAAAAACAGCAAATCACTTACCACAAAACAAAGACTTATACAATGTAGTCCTGATAAGAACTGATGTCTATGAAACAGAATGAAAAATAACTTAATTCGAAGAATGAATTAACACAATGGCAAAATACGACGCACGACACTGCTAATGTCAAATCGAGTTACTGTTTATTAATTTTTCCTTGGCATGAACTTGGAGCGATCAAATTCCCAAGATTTTTCGGCGGGAAATTTAACTTGTCTACAATCATTGTTGATCACTCTTTAAATTCTCATTACTAAAGTTTATAAAAATCATTAAATTTGTAAATAATTGATGAATTTAAGAAAACAGGATAAAGTATTTATCAATAAATTATGAAATCTGTAAATTTTAATTAGACGTAATTGAAATTGTTTCAAACAAAATCTGTCACTCCTAAAATTATGCATTGTTTTATTTTTTTAACTTCATTTCAAATTTATAGATAAAATCTGCTCTCAAACTTGTCAATTGTTAAAATTTTATTATTTTGACAACTATACGACACATTTGACTCGATCTTCACATGTTTCTATTAACTAGACAGCGACAGTTAAATAAGATCATAAAATATCGAAATACGTGACTTTCCTTACAACGCCAAACTTTAAATTTTGACAACGTGACTGTCCCTAGAATGCCAAACGCCATATTTTGACGTGACTGCCTCTACAACGCCAAACGTCATATTTTGACAATGCGACTGTCCCTACAATTTCAAATGTCATATTTTGACAAACAAACCAAACGTCATGTTTTCATAACGTGACTGTCCCTGCAATGCCGAACGTCATATTATGATAATGCGACTGTTTCTACAATGCCAAAGTCATATATTTGACAGCTGTCACGTTTACAACATTTCGTTGATTAGGTCCAAAAATATGACATTCGGCGTTTGTGATTTTTCTTTTAATTTGTTTATTTAAATCTTTGTTTTTATATTATCACGTTTAACACATTTAACATTCAAAGAAATCTCAGACACATGTAATTAAATTTAATTAATTTAATGTGGCGATAATATAAAATTATTTTAATTTAAGTATAGTAATTACATTTTATATTTACGACATTTTATTGTTTGACATTTATGACATATTTTGAACGTAAATATTAAATAATTTTATGTAAGTTTTAAGAAAATTAAAATTGCAAAGATTCATACGTTGATAATTGTTTACAATATCCTAATAAGATTTTGTGTGGATATTGAGTAAACATTGCTTTATCAAAATGTACAAAAATCTAAAAATACCCCATTAATTGGTTTTGAGTAATTGCCAATTGAGCGTAAAAATAGACTAATTTTATGTGATGTTAATGAGGAGCAACATTTCAAAGATTCATATCTTGATAATTTTTTGGAATATCATTATGAAATTTTGTGTGCTTAGTAATCAAACATTGCTCTTTCAAAATAAATATATACAATATATAATAACTGTATAGTTTCGAGTTTACGTGAAGTGATTAATCACAAATAGAAAGACTGTTATTCCTTACTTCACTTTTTATTTTTATGTTAGATGTACATTTCGAGACACAAGGTGCTCATTATCAATAACAAACTAAATTCTTAAAACTATGTGCGCGGTATATATAGTTGACGGGATATCGGAAAAACCAAAAAGTAATTAAACCTATTGTTAGCGGCTAAAGGTTCTAGATGGGTGTCGGTGTCATTACATTATCTGCGGGATGGGACGGCGCGGGCGGCTTATGGATCGGGAAGTTGGTCGGTAGGATTACATTCACTGAAGGATTATTTTTGGGTAACAAATCTAATAATGGATTAACTAAGGGACTAAGATCGAAATTCAGCAAAACATTTTTATTTTTATACATTTCAATGGATTCAAGCATATTTAATCTACGATGACTTGATTGCTTTAAAAGTTTAATATTGTTTACCGAGAATGTGTGTCCTGTTTCAATTGAATGGTGTGCAACTGCTGATTTGTCCGGGTTTTGAATTTTAAAATAATACTGGTGATCTTTAAATCTTTTTAATATGTTACGTTGTGTTTGACCTACGTATATTTTATTGCAATTGTTGCAGTTTATTGAGTAAATTCCGGATTTTTCTAGGTGGTTTGTTTTAGTGAATGTGTTGCCAAGTAAACATTTTAATTTTGTGTTGACATAAAATGCAGGAGAAAGGTTGAATTTATTCAATAAACCACCAATTTTCATACAAGTTGCTGGGTGGTACACGAATCTAGCATACTTTTTTGGGGCGGCTTCCTTTGAGTTGGTTAGTGTGGAATTTGAAATAATTTTATGATTCCTAATTTGTTTGTTGATTAATCTATTGATTGTGTCAATGCTGTAATTTAATGAAATGCCTATGTTCTTGATTAAACTAAATTCCTTTTCCCTATTTTGTTTGGATAATGGTATGTTTATTGCTCTAAAAATCATGCTGTTAAAAGCTGCTAATTTGTGTTTAAAAGGAGAAGACGAAGATGAGTGGATGTAATTAAATGTGTGTGTGTTTTTTCTGTAAATGTTGAATTCTATTTTTGTGTTATTGTTTTTTATCAAAAGTAAGTCTAAAAAGGGGAATTTGATTGTTTTCTTCTATTTCATAAGTAAAGTTAATACTAGGGAAAAGTTTATTTAATTTTAATGCTATGTCTTTCATATCTGTGTCTGTTTTAACTATTGCAATAATATCATCTACGTATCTATACCAGACCCTCGGAAAGTTAGCAATTGTTTTCTTACTTGGCAACACATTCACTAAAACAAACCACCTAGAAAAATCCGGAATTTACAACGTAACATATTAAAAAGATTTAAAGAACACCAGTATTATTTTAAAATTCAAAACCCGGACAAATCAGCAGTTGCACACCATTCAATTGAAACAGGACACACATTCTCGGTAAACAATATTAAACTTTTAAAGCAATCAAGTCATCGTAGATTAAATATGCTTGAATCCATTGAAATGTATAAAAATAAAAATGTTTTGCTGAATTTCGATCTTAGTCCCTTAGTTAATCCATTATTAGATTTGTTACCCAAAAATAATCCTTCAGTGAATGTAATCCTACCGACCAACTTCCTGATCCATAAGCCGCCCGCGCCGTCCCATCCCGCAGATAATGTAATGACACCGACACCCATCTAGAACCTTTAGCCGCTAACAATAGGTTTAATTACTTTTTGGTTTTTCCGATATCCCGTCAACTATATATACCGCGCACATAGTTTTAAGAATTTAGTTTGTTATTGATAATGAGCACCTTGTGTCTCGAAATGTACATCTAACATAAAAATAAAAAGTGAAGTAAGGAATAACAGTCTTTCTATTTGTACAATATATAAAAAACTAAAAATATCAAAGCAATAGTTCTTGATTAATTGCCAATTAAACATAAACATTTAATAATTTTATGCAATTTCTATGAAAATTAAAATTTTAAAGATTCATATCTTTATAATCTAAAAACACCCCATTTCTACTTTTTGAGTAATTTTATGTGATATTTCGGAAGATAACAATTTCAAAGATTCTTATCTTAGTAACTTCAAGGAATATCTTTATAAAACTTTATGTGGATATTGAGTAAACATTGATCTTTTAAAATATATAATAATCCACAATTTCCCCATTGATAGTTATCGAGTAATATATACTTAAACGTAGATTAATTTTAGACGATTTTTGGAAAAAAATAAATATCCTTCCCTCCTTTCCTTCTGAAACCAGCAACCAGCATCATTCTGAAACCAAGACAAACTACGAATAGATAGTAAATATATAAACTTTCAAAATACTCCAATTATATATATACCTTTTGGAACAAGTACTGATCATCTGGTGTTTCCTTTAAAACATGTACAAGTTCCTCACGTTCAAAAACCTTTGCTTGTCTCGCTTTATGATCTACTTGATAATTTTCCAAAAACATAGTCACTTTAGGAAATTTACTTATATCTATTTCTTCATGAATTTGCAACGTTGTTTTTAACATAGAGTAGAAACTCCAACATCTTAGATAGGTTTTAATGGCAGCAGTTAGACCGCTCACTTAGGCCCAAAAGTCCCCTTGTGATACCATAATGGTGAAAAGGAGTCAGACCTCCCCTCCCTCCCCACCTATACAAACCAATCAGAGCACCTAATGAACCCGATTAGATTTCTCACATCTAGAGGTGTGAGGTCCGTTAGTCCATCGCGTAGTGCATGCCAAGGTACTTAATCCTTTTGTCTTCAAGATCAGGGCATTGTCCCAGATAGTAGAGTACCGTCTCGTCCTCCTCCACATCCAGGCATCCTCTGCAAAAGTCGTTGCGCTCAAAACCCAACTTTTGTGCATGTCTGCCTAGGAGGCAGTGGCCCGTGAGGATGCCTACCGCCATCTTTATGTCGATTCTGCTAAGTGCAATTAATCTGTTGCTGTTTATAGTATCCCATATAGGTCATAGCTGCCTTGTTATGAGATACGTATCTTCTTCTCTCCACCGATGGTTGACCGATGCTATTATTTGGTCCCTAAGTAGTCTCTTGCACAAGAGGAATGTGGGTGGAGAGTTCAGTAGACAGGTCCTCCATTTTTGACCCCTTCCTTGCCCCCTGATATCACTGTGACTAGGTACCCACATGAGTCCCACGTCACAGTTATTTGCAAGCCTATTTAGCGATTTTTTACAGTCTCTGACCGCCTTCGAGGTGCAGTACGGACTATTCAGTATCTTAATGGCGGCTTGGCTATCAGTAATGAACCTGATGCGGTTCCCCTGAAGGTCATTTTTGTGGATCCAGTCCACTGCCACTCGGATGGCCATGACCTCTGCCTGAAGAATGTTACAGTGGTTTGAGAGTCTGAAAGACTTTTTGAGGTTGAGCTCTTGTGAGAAGATTGCTCCCCCTACTCTGTTTTGAGACTTGGAACCATCCGTAAAGGGTTAGACGTCCTTGCCTTGAACTATCTTGCCCTCTAACCATTTGGTTTTGTCCGGGATGGAAATGGAGAACTTATTTTCAAATTTAAGTTCTGGAGTGCAGCTGTCAGTCTTCAGGTGTATATCGATAAGCTCATTCAGGATCCTTCTATGGCCCTGTTTGCTAATGATCCATACCACTTCTGAGTTGATTCTGATCGCTGTGGTAGCTGCAGCATATCTAAAGTAGAGGTCGACGGGAGCTAGATTTAGTATTATATCTAGCGCTTTGGAGGGGGTGGACCTGACCGCCTCCGTTATGAGCAATTCGGCGGCTCTCTGAGCCTTGCCCAGTGCAGTTTGGTGGATCCTTTTGTCCAGTGCAGTCCGCCAGACTGCGGCCCTTACTACGGCCGTGTACATCCAGTGAACAACGGTTGGTTTCAGTCCCCAGTCCTTGCCCACTGCTCTTTTACAGGAGTACAGCGCGATGAGCGCTTTCCGTGCTCTCTCCTGAATATTGGGCTTCCAACTAAGCTTCCTGTCAATTAGAATGCACAAATATTTAGCTTGCTCTTTTACCACTAGTTCCGTGCCGTTTAGAGTAGGAACTTTGAAGTTCGGTACTTTATGCATTCTGGTGAAGAGTACAAGTTCAGTTTTGATGGGTTTACCTCTAGTCCACACTTGCGGAGTGCCTGCTCTATAAGTTCGGATAGAATACTTAAGTGTTTGCCAGAGACCGTAAGGGTCACATCGTCAGTGTAGGCAATTGCCCTACACCCTACAGACTCTAGTTCTTTCAGTAGGTCATTTATGACTACGTTTCATAGTAACGGAGAGTGTGAGCCACCCAGCGAGGAGACAACGTGCCTCCCCGTCAGCAGCTCCCCTATAAAGAAGCATATCGACTCGTCCATGTGCAGGTTTCTGAGGGCAGACAGAATTGCTTCTGGCTGTACAAAGTTGAAGGCTCCTTCGATATCCAGAAATATCGCCAACGTAAACTCCTTATTGCACATAACCTTCTCAACCTGGCTAATGAGGGCGTGCAGCGTCGTGTCCACTGATCTACCCTTAGTATAAGCGTGTTGGCTAGTTGACCAAAGGTTTGGATTGATGCGTTCCTTTATGTACGCTTCAACTAGTCTCTCCAACGTCTCGAGTAAGAAGGACGATACGCTGATTGGCCTATAGTCCTTCGGTGTTGAGTGGATTATATTCCCTGCTTTGGGTATGAACACCACATTTGTCTCTTTCCATCTCTGAGGGATGTACGATAGATATCAAATATTACTTCCAACCAGGAATTTATAATATCTGAGGCTATCTGTAATTCAGCAGAAATGATCCCATCAGGGCCTGCAGCTTTAAAAGGCTTGATGCTTTTTACACTCTAAGCCAATTTGCGCTCACTCAAGATATCATGTATGGGGCAGCTCCTCCTGGGTGCCGGGCGACCCCTTTTCCCGACAGAGTCGGAGGGAAAGTGGGTATCCATCAACGCCATTAGGGTTTCTAACATCTTAGGTAACTCCCTTTATATTTTTGGAAAGTCGCCATTAGCTGAATTTCTTGTATTCCTTATCATGGCCGCTTTTGATTTTATAAGTAACAACGCACTATCTAAAAGACGCGCTTTATTCACAATTTCCTCTGGGATAAACACAAAAGGCTTTTCTTCTGCAAAATAGAACATTTTTGCTGCGAAAACTTTTAATAGTGTCAATTGAAAAATTGTAAACAATTCTCTATGGTTACAACACACAAGGCGACTTTACTTATTTATACATTTAAATACAAACGAATTTCAAACATAATAAATTAGATTAGAAATACGAAATAAAATAAAATAATATATGCAATTCGGAGATCAAGCTACATTTAAATCTTCGGCGATCTTATAAATCCTCGACTATCGCCTCAGAGTTACAACAATATCTCCTCAGATTTAAGGTACCGCTTGATCTCCTAATTACATAATGTATATCATATGTTTTCAAATTTAATTTGCCTACACATTTCAGGAATTGACATATGCAACGTCAGACATAATAATTATAATGTATATTTTCAGAGTTGCTAACCTAAAATATTTTCTATGACAGTTAATTTGTACAATAAAATGCCCCCTACTGATCAAATGATTTTTTATAATTTTGCCGCTTAAAAAAAATTTTCCTGTCGGCTTCAAAAAATTAAAAAATAGCATAAACACCGTAGAAAAAAAATAAGGAATTTTTGATAGCTTAAAAAAATGACTTTTTTACTTAATATCAAATTACATGCGCCATTTTTGAGAAGAATCTAATATTGACGATTCTACTGCCATCTATCAGGAGTTAAAAAAACTCTAGAAGTAATATGTTTAATTAATTTCTCACTTAACCCGTGGTGAAACATTTTTTAATCTAATTCTGGATATTTAATTAAAACACTTGGTTTGTTTCACTAATTTCAATTAGTAAAGCAAGCCAAGTGTTTTAATTAAATATCCAGAATTAGAAGTTTACTAGAAGTAAACTTTACATACTTTTTGTCATACAACTGCATTGGTGAAAAATCCGAATTATCAATAAAAAATAGGGGTTCCTATTTAAGATTTCCACATTGTCCCCCTCCCTCGCCCCCTGGGGGGTAGGGGTGAGGAACATTTCATAGGATCGGATAGCCCCCTCGAAAATATTAAACTTCTGTTCAAAACATTTTTTTGTACGATGCATCTTGTTAAGATACTTCAGTGGATTATTTAAAATGGGTCACCCGGTATATTATTCAATCAATATTACTGGTAATAGCTATTTACGTGTAAATATTTTTCTTCGTATGTTTTTTATTGTTAAAAAAATCACAATTTATAGTACATTTGATGCAAAAGCTCCATTTTTTACAAATTAATATTATCGCAGTCTTATCTTTAGTAGTGTACATTTATTCCCAATAACTTAATAAAGAATGCTACGAGGCCAAAAGATATTTAAAACATATTCACAATTTAAACAAAGAAATACAGTGGTACAAAATGGGTTAATAATAATAATTAAACCATTGTAATATTAATAAAACCATTGTAATTATTATTTTTATTGATATTCAGAACTTGTAAACGTTTAGACATTCAGTAAACGAAGAACATTTAAGGTAATGGCGCTTAATTACTAATTATTCCGACTGATTCGAAAGGTTGATCACGTTCATGGCCGATTGTTTGCAATTATATTCGCGTATTTGGGACAAGTGTCATCTATCGATCATCCGACTTGAATTTCATTTGGTTATTGATTTTTTGCCCAATATCTCGATGGTCAAATCATATAGTGAAGGCAATATAATTAACAATAAAATATATTATAATTTATACAGGATGTACACGAATCAATAAACAGACTCTTAAAGGCATTGTGAAGTAATCATATTGAAACTTAAAGGTTAATTTAAAAACCAATCAATATTTTAGCTTAAAATTTTGAAAATTATGTTGTTGTTGTAACAGTTTAAATAAACAACACATTTTTCCCTCAGTAAAAATGAACCTAATATTTTATCCTAATAATAAAATTATAATTTTAAATTTAAAGGTAGAATGTTTCAAAAATCATTATTTTCTTGTAATATACTGCAGCACAGCCGCCGCACAATGTGGCTGATCCGAGCGAACGCACCAGCGGTAGTTCGGGAAGGAAAAATAAAAGTCCAAATGGACGAATAAAGAAAATACTATTATATTGTAGATACTCCAAACCTCATAAAATTTTATATTAACGTTTTTTTTACACACACTCCTTTTGTGCAATTAATGTTTAATGTTGATCAATTTCAGATCGCGAAGAACACGCGAAAAGTGGATGAGTTTTGATAATTGATTACATCGCACTCACTTAATATATCAATATAGTCTTTTTAAAAGTTTATTAAATATACATTGTTCTATAATATACCACTAAGTGTGAATTAATCGATAATGTTTAACGATAGTTATAATTATTTAAACATAACAACTTTATTTTATTGTATTTAAACTTCTAAGTGGCCTATATAAGTTTTATCAAACCGCGGAGGGTATAGCTCACCACCAAAAAATAGCTTAAACTTTCCTGTATCATACCTTATCAAAATCAGATTTTTGTCGATCCGTGTAAGAGGCTTTTTTATTTTTTTATTCAGCGCGACCGTTTACCGCGAAAGCGCTCAAACGCGCCACTCCTTTGCATAGATTTCATACGCAGTTCATACATTCTATTTATTTACGAATTTTATTAAGATAACATATCTCTACAACATCACTTTATTTAAAACTATAGCCCACCTTTCAAATTGTAATTATAATTATTTGAAAGAAACAACTTTTTTAAATTAAATTATATCTTTGAAGTGGCTTATATAAAATATATCGAATTGCGGGGGCTAAAACTCACCATAAAAAAAATCGCTCACACTTTTCTGTAATACACCTTACTAATTTAATTTTTTTATCAATCCATGTAAGGGTTTTTTATATTATTTTTTATTCAACGCGACTGTTTACCGCGATAGCTTTCGAGCACACAAATTATCTATTGATTCCAATCGCTATTTAACTTCATACAATTTACGTGAGAACATGATGCAAAAATCCATTTTTTCTTAAGAGTGCTACAAAAAACCTCTAATTTTCTTACGTATTTTATTTTGATCAGTTGGCGTAGAAACATTAAAATGATCTTCAACATATTTAACTAAAGATTGATATGTTGCATCCGATTGATATGTTGCATCCGAAGATATGTTGCATCCGAAGTTTACCTTCCAAATTATACCATATCTTAAACAGATTTTCATTGGAAATAGATGTATTTTCCATCTTTATTTAATAGATTAAACTATAATTATATATACACTATTAATAACTAAAAACACTATACACTAAAATTGTTTTATACACAAATTAACTAACACTTAACAGAACTAAGATTACTTAAAATTAAAAAGAAAAAGTCCAACACTCCGATAGGTTTTAATAATATATATCCGAACTCTTCAAGAAACGAGATTTTACTAAATTTATTCTCTTCTAAAAATCCCTTCTCTTGAAATGATCAGTTTTCAAGTACTTGGCGTATTAAAAATAATACACTCACCCCATTTCTCACAGGCGTTGACAGAACAGACGACTAAGAATTGATTGTCAATGAAAACACAGATGTTGATCATCTTATAAATACTTGAGCAAATTACAATTTCTCGCTAATTTTTTGTATAAAAGCTAACAAACCATTAGAAACGAGTCGATAAAGAAGTCATTTTTATAGGGTAGTTAACAATAATATATTGAACAATAAATATTAGAGAATTGACGGCCGCGATCTGGTACATCGTATTTTTAATATAAGTTTAATTGAATTTTAAATTAAAATGCATTCATAATTTTAAATAATTTTTATAAATCTGAAGGGTAGAACTGATTTTAAATAATGTTATACTGTAGAGGAATGTTATCTTGGTAAAATTAGTAAAATTTAAGGATGTATGACGAAGATGCAGAAACTGTGTATGAAATCTGTGCATAGAAGAGCTCGAGCGATTTTGCGGTAGACGGTCGCGCTGAATAAAAAAACAGATAAATTACATTCGCATCTCAAGGACAGGAGCCCGACAAATGCCGTACGCGAAAGTCTACATATCAAACCTAATTTCTATTCATATATTTTTGGAAATCACAGTATATTTCTAAGATATTACCAAAATGGCACGATGCTGCCCTCTATTTATTAAAGGCATATTCAAAAATTACATTGCTCTTATGGAGATTTCTAGGCAACGATTAATTTTATTTATCATGTATTTTAGATCTATCAATTTAATGCAACATGTGTATAATATTTAAATCTATCATTTAAAGCAATATGAAAAAGAAAAACTGTTTTCTATGTAAATATTTCATAAATTTATAAGATCAGTTGGCAATATTCCATTATTTAACTTATATTTAATTCAAGAAACGTCTTTTTGAGAAAAAAAATAGTGTCAATTTATCCGTAAAGATTCAATGTATAATTTGTATAAGTTCCAAAGCTATACTTTGATTATTGTGGGAAACTAATCGTTGTTCGTTCTTATGCCCAAATAACATGTTAATTTTCTACCTTAACCACAACCATGATAGGCATGTCTAATTAAATATTTTTAATAATTATTCCTATTAAAGCTAGACATTTTTAAATTGCAGATGTCGTTTTATTTTTAAAACACTGGCCATTATGTGATAGTAAAGTATGTTCACTAATATACACACATCATGTATTGTGTAATTTCTTTAAAGTATTTGTTAAATTATTTCAAGTTTTAAAAGCGCCGACAATTTATTATTTTTACCCCATAACGTATAGACTTAAAAAAAATATATGTACCATTTTATCTCATTAATGTTTGCTAATAGAAATATATTGTACAATACATAAAAAAAGGATACTTATATCATTTAAAAAATCCAATTGTTCTAATTGTTTTACATACACATTTCCATTACCTTTTCCGGCATGCAATACTAGTACATGAAAATAACACTACTCCTAGTTTTATTTTTATATTTATGTTTGCCTTAATTAAAAACTATCTATTTAAAATCACCCTAGTTTCCACTTTTATCATTAAACCCAGATTCATAATTGCTTCAATAAATCGTAAATAACAACAAAAGTAGACCATTTACAACTTTTTATAAAAGTAGGTCATTAGTGTGACAGTAATGCTGTTAACAGCGATGATATATCATGCTATAAATGTAATATAAAATAAATGCAATAAACATTTCCAAGTGTTACCTTACTTCATTATCACATATTTCATAACTGTTTCTATAATATGTAAGTATCAAAAAGAGGAATATTGATAGATAAAGCATTTATTAATGAACAATTTATTTTACCATTTAATGCATTCAATAAATTGATTGGTAAAAGATTAACTTATTTATATTTTCGAAGTAGAAAAAAGCATTACTATAAAAGTTTACTGTTTACTTTACAAAACAAAGTCTTGTTTCTGTTTATTTCAGAAGAAAATGTAATATTTTATCATACTTAGATCTAAAATGAAATAATATGAATAAATACTGTATTGATTAAAATTATTTGTTAAATTTTTTTACATTTAATCACATTTTGTGATTAATTGAAGGTAAAATTCAAATAACCACAAAATGTACAAAGAATTTTTATTTTAGTATTTACCATTACATGAAGTAACATTTCTAGTTTAAATAAGCCTGAAAATTAGGCTTAGTCGCGTAGCGAAGCGGAGCTATCAATACAAATTTATTAAACTAATTTTTCTTATAAAGTAAATTTAATATAAATCATACGTTCGTTGTAACCTCGAATTTGCCTCTGTTATTTGGTCACCGTACTACGAAAATACTGTAAGTAGAATTGAAGCAATTCAAAAAAAGTTTTTGAAAATGTTTTTTAAAAATACTTAGGGAATATCCATCTGTATCCATTACATATGATAACCTCTTGCAAACATTTAATGTCGAAAGATTAAGTGACAGGCGTACTAAATCTTCAATTCTATTTATATACGGGGTAGTAAATTACGATATTGATGACTATAACATCCTAGGTAAGCTGAAGTTTGAGGTTCCTAGACTAACATCTCCCAGTAATAACCTATTTTTCAACCATATGCCAATACGCTAGCTCATTTTAATTCACCCGTATTAAAAATGATTAGAACGTTTAATAGTTTAAATAATAAAGTAGATATTTTCGTAGATACCAGAAAATCCCTCATCGAAATAATGTCAGACTTATCGGTACTATTGATATTGTTATAAATCTTTAGGCTATAAGTTTGTTTTTCTTTTCTTTTCTCTTCTTTCTCTGCACATTGCATGTATGATCAAAAATTAGGTAACATAGCATTATATTAGATTAAGTTATATAAAAACGAATTAAAATTAATTTCGACTTTCTGCAAAAATTTTGTCTTATTGAGACAAGTCCCCAAATATTCATTGAAATAGCTCAAGAAGTAGTTGTTTTAATGAGACTTGTTTAAATGAGACAATATTTTTGCAGAAAGTCGATATTAATTTTAATTAATTTTTCTCAACTAGAATTTTGTTAATGCGCTACGCATATAAAATAACGCTGGAATTCAAATAATTTAAATATTCGAATATTTGAATATTCAAATATGAATATATCAATCACAAAATTATTCATTGAATTGAATATCCCAATATTCAAAGATTTGAATATTCGAATCTATGAATATTCAAATATTTCATTATATGAATATTCAAATATTTCAATATTCGAATATATGAATATTAAAATATTTGATTATCGTGTATTTGAATATTTTTTATGTTAAATATGTTAATACAATAAAATGAAATCTTCAATCATGTTTATTGACACGTAATGAAGTATTTTGACATTTATATTAAAAACTGACATTCAGGGCACATAACTCTCTCTTTAATATAGTGTGATAATTTGCCGTTTATAACACAATTCTTAATTTTTTACATAAATTGATATTTTTAGTGTAACTTATCACTATTGATATACAGTGTCATTCCGTATTAAAAATTATGCTAAAAACAATTTATGTTAATAAAATTTCGCATAATTTGATATTTTCAACGTGGAAAACAATTTTGGTCAACTATGACATTTTAGCACAATTTTTTCGTTTAAAGCATAAAGTTAGGTTCGGTTACATGACCAGTTGTGAAGTTAGTTGCAATTAATTTTAAAACCGATAAGTTAAACGAAAAATAAATATTTTTGTAACCTCACCTGTCTTTTAACTACCATAAAATTTTGACATAATTCAAATAATTTTGATTATATTGAAATTGAGACCTTAAATTACTGAGTCAATTGTTTTTTGACTAATAAATTTACTTAGTCTATTTATTTATTTATTTATTTAATCATTAGTGTGAGTACATCAGTTTACACAAGTCGAAATATTACATGCATATATAAATTAAATTTACATTATAAGACAATAAATAAAAGGATATAACTTATAAATTAAAAATACACATTAAAATATATACAAAAAAAGACATCTAAAATGACACAACAATAATCAGTAAAATAATAATGTACTTAGACAATCGTCTGGTGTTCTGCTATATTTTATAATTGTCAAGCAATAGTTCCTCAATACTATAATACCCTTTTTTTAGGAGATACTTTTTAAGAACAATTTTAAACTGTTTTATCTCAAGGACTTTTATCGGTTCAGGTAATTTATTAAATATTTTTGGCCCATAGTAGCTTACTCCGGTTAATGTTTTACTTAAACGTGACCGATATAGATATATGTGACCACTATGTCTTGTATTGTAGGTGTGAACTTTGTTATGAAAACGATAAGAGTCAATGTTTTTACGAATATGGACGAGGCAATTTAGTATGTATATTGATGGAAGCGTTAGAATTTGCTGTTTAATGAATTCATTTCTGCAATCATCTCTGTAGCCCAGACCCGATATTACTCTTATTGCTCTTCTTTGCAGACCGAATAGTGCATAATTGTTGAGTGACCCCAGGTAATTATCCCATACGATAGATGAGATTCGCATAGAGAAAAATATATACCGCGCAGAAATTTAGAAGGTAGGCTATTGGTGAGATGTCGTAGAAGATATATATTTCGACATAATTTACTTGCTACTTCATCGCCGTGTATGTTCCACGTTAATTTGTTGTCTAGGTAGACACCAAGGAATTTTGTTCCTATTTCGTGGTAAAGAAGGGGAGATCTTAGCGAAAACAGGAGATCAACTGTTTTGTCTTTGTTGATTGTGAGTTTGTTACTCGCAAACCAGTCACAAACATTTAGTTTGGTAGACTCATTTTTGTTTAAACATATAGTCAAATCTGTTGATTTATTTGCAATTAAGGTGTCGTCCGCATATAAAAAAATTGACGCGTCTGCAGATATAGATGGTAAATCATTTATAAAAATTAAGAAAAGTATTGGTCCCAGGATTAAACCCTGTGGAACACTATGCTTTATTTTGAGTTTTGTGGATGCTTCATCTTTTATCACCACCGTCTGCTTTCTATCCTGTAAGTATGATATGATAAGTCTACAAGTATGAGGGTGGAAGTTGTAAAAATACATTTTTCGCATTAGGGTTTCATGACATACACAGTCAAACGCTTTGCTTAAATCCAGGAAGGATGCAGTAGTATGCATGCCTTCATCGAAGCTATTTAAGATTTCTTATATTAATGCGTTGATTGCGTCCGTCGTAGATTTCCCTATGCGAAACCCAAATTGGCGAGAATTCAATAGATTTTCTGTTTCTAGAAATCCGATTATTTGCTTTGCAATGATCATTTCAAAAATGTTTGACAGAATAGGCAGTATCGAGATTGGCCTATAATTATTGCAATCTGCTGGGTCTCCTTTTTTGTAAATTGGAGTTACTTTCGCTTTATTTAAAGTACTTGGAAATGTTCCTTTTGATATACAGAGGTTAATTAATTTCGTGACGGGTATTACAATGACATCAACTACTGATTTAATAAGGAGAGATGTAAATCCATAGATGTCTCTACATGTAGAACTCTTCAGACTCCGAATAGTGTCTCTGACCTCGATAAAAGTTGTTTCTGAGGTTTTGAAATAGCTCGTGTTACGACAGTTCCCATGTTGAGCCATTAGCATTATGGGATCATCCTCTTCAGTAGATATATTTTTAATGAGTGTATCTGCTATATTGGCAAAGAAGGTATTGAGATTGTTTGGGTCTAGGATACAGGTTTTATCACTTACCATTTTACCACGTTTTCCTTTCACGATAGTCCACATAGCACGCGTACTGTTTTGTGAATTTTGAATATAATTTACATTGGCAGATAGTTTAGCTCTCTTTAAGGCGTCATGATATTTCTATTTATATGAATAATAATTATTTTTAAATTGACGGTTGTTGTGATAAGTTTCTTTGATAAGATGTAATGTTTCACGCATTTGGCGCAAATCGTTATTGATCCATTTGATTTGATGTTCATTTTTTCAAAGATATTTTTTTGGAAAACTGTTATCAAAGTGAAGCTGAAATATACTCGTAAACAAATCAAACTTGTATTCGGCGGTGTAATGATTATTATCAATAAAAGTCCAGTCAGAGCTTTCAAGAAATGAGTAGAATTGATTCGTGCCTTTTTTTGTAATTGGTCTTGTAATCATATTTTCGTTATGCGACGCTACAGTATTGGCATATACTTTAACATGAATGCCAATGTGATCGGATAAGCCAGCATCACACGCCTGAACCGATAAGTCACACGGGAAAATATTTGAGAACACATTGTCTAAACAGTTATTATTTCTTGTTTTAAAATTAACATGATTTATTAGATCATATGTTGCATATGTTGCATCATATGTAAACATAGTTGTTTAGCTCTTTGGTCCTTAGAGTTAAAAAGAACATTAAAATCCCCTCCAACAATTATGCGAATATTATTAATGTCAATACTTTCTAGAATGTTAGTTATTGTATTTAAAAATATAACAAAATCTCCATCTGGAGATCTGTATATACTGATGATTAGTAGGTTAAATTTATGAGAGAGGGATGCAGATACTTCACAGTGTTTATCAATTGAAAAATCATTGATTTTTGTGACATCATTTATGAGCAATTGGCTGTGTGCTAGCTGCATCACACCCCCATGTTGATATTCGCGACGAGTATAACAAGACGCTATTCTGTATTTGCCTATTTTAAACAATTTTGTTTCATCATTTTTGAGCCAGTGTTCGCAAAGACAAATAACATCAAAGTTTACATTATTGTCAATCACAAATGCTTCGAACTCATTTGTTTTATTGCGTATAAATTTAAATAGGGTGATGTATCAGGTACTTTTTTTATCTGGGCTTGCTCTTTTAAAAATATTGTTACTATTGGCTTTGTTTTTGTTCACACTTTTATTATTATTATTAAAACTATAACGATGGATGTAAACACCCTCAGGCCAATTTATGGGGTTGGTAAGAGTTGTATGAAATTTAAAATCCGCAGCAATCTTGAATGCGGTTTGATTAGAATTTATTGTTTATTTTTCACACAAAAAATTATTCGATTTGATTAAATTTTTTATGTGCTCTTTCATATCTTCGATTGATACATTCACACTTATTCGTTTAATAAACAACCAGGTCCTTTTAGGTTCTGCTGTGATTTTAGATGTTGTCGGCATCCCGGTTCCCACTATTAATGTTGACTTTTTCTTTCTGTTCCGATTAACCATTTCCCAAGGCTCATTTCTTTTTTCCGTGGTGATATTGGAGTTGGAGTTAGAGTTTTTTTTTTTTATTTTTTTTATTTTGGGTTTTACGTCATCTATTTCCGCTGCTAAGGCCAATCATGACGCCGGAGATTTTGCCGAACCCGGTGGGAGTTCCAACCCACCGGTAGGGATCTTTAACGTGCACACAACATCCAGGCAGTACATGCATTTAACGTCATATCCGAGAAGACGGAGTGTTTGGCATTTTTATCCTAACCTATATAAATGCAGACAACTTGTTAGGCCGGTATTTGAACCCCGGTCCGTGGCGTGGTGGAGTTGGAGTTATTAGCAGTCATTGAGTGTTTGCCATCTTCTTTTTGTTGCACTTTATCCTCTTTGCTTGTGATGATATCAGGCTCAAGGTATTTATTTATATTATCAATGTTATTAGTTGATTGAACTCTGTTTCTTGCAGATTTCGATCGTGTTTTGGGAACATTCTGTTTAATTATTTGCGCTTTCTCCGCAGAGATGTCGCATTCATTATTGTTTGTCTTCTCAGATTTAAATGCATTCATTTTGAATTTAAGTAAATTTATATTTTCCTTTTGGACATTGTTTTTGTCGTCCATTGGGTTTTCTTTTCGTTAGCTTCAGTCGATTTTTGAGATTTTCTAAACTGAACCGGGGGTAAACGTGTATGGAAAGCGTAAAACTTAAGTTCATTTTTGTGATGAGACTTACCGTTTAGCCGTAAATCGTATTTTAAGTTCCAATTTTGAGGTTATATATGTTCGTATTTTCGACAAAATAAGCATATTACGGATACGAATTACACCCATGATGGAATTATCTCCAAAATGATGACGTAATCCATACAATTTGTAGTGTTATCTTTATGTACTCAGCCAATATGACGATATAAATTTTACACTACAATTGACGTTTACTGACGTTTATTTAAAATAATGGATATATAAATCGGCATCCATTAGTAAATCACAGATTAATTAATTTATAATATAAAAAATAGATGGCGCACAGACAATGCCTACTTTACCGACCCAAAGGAGGAAATTTCGAATGTATTTGATTTGTTTTGTTGTTTATAACAAAACATTTTGTGTAATTTATTTTTTTACTTCAGTTCATTGTGTTTAGTGAAATTTATTACAAAAACCGTACTTTTAGGTGCTACTTTGTGGACTATTGTGTAATTGAAGGTAAGTTAATTATTCTGCATATGTAAGCAGTTAAAATCACATACTAAACTTATAACACTTTACAAATATTTAATTCCTTGTAAAACTTAATGACTAGAATGTGGAACCAGAAGAATAGTAATGAGGAGTTTGGCACCGATGAGAAAGCCTTCAGATGGTGCCAGGCGAATGGGTTTTTGCCAAACATCAAAATGTGCCCAAGGCATCAAAAGCCGATGAACTACAGTTCATCACAATCGGGCCTGGGTGCATTTCGATGCAGTAAGGGGGGCCACAATTTATATGTGCCTATGGCAAGGGGCACATGGTTTGCAGGAACCAAGCTGCCACTGACTAAAGTGTTTAGGTAATCATTTTAAACAATACCTAATATACAAAAATTAAATAATATTATTATAGCATTATGTATTCGTTTTGCGAGGACTACTCGTACGAGCAGTGTCGGAAGGAGGCCAGAGATGAAGGCGAGGAAACCTCTTTATCCGATAAGACTATTTGCGATTGGTAATATAAAATAAAGCATTTTGCTGTAGTAGTAAAAAGTAAATCATTAAAATCCTATATAAAGGTACAATTTTTGCCGCGAAGTTGTGATTGATGACTTCCTCATCAGTGAGGAGAGTTGTGGGAAGATTGGTGGTCCCGGCAGAATCGTACAAATAGACGAATCAAAGTTTGGGAAGAGAAAGTACAATCGGGGAAGACAAATTGAGGGTCACTGGGTCCTCGGAATGATCGAGGATGAATCGGAAGATTTCCGTCTGGTGGTCTGCCCAGGAAATGTGAGAGATGCACGAACGCTTATTCCTATAATTAAAGATCATGTGGCCGAAGGCACGGAAATACGCACTGATATGTGGCGTGCGTACTCCAGTCTACCAGAGTATGGCTTCCAGCATAGGGTTGTAAACCACAGCGATCCCGAGCATCGCTTTGTTTCGGAGGATGGTATACATACTTAACGAATTGAGTCCTGTTGGAGGCCTGCGAAGGATTGGTTTCGTACGCGACGAGTGCCAGACCACAGATTTGTCGAAGTGCTGGTTGAATATCAGTGGAGAAGGCAATGTAGAAAAAATGGGGTTAACAAGTTTGCTAGCCTCATTAATGCTGTTCGTTTGGCATACCCAGTTTGGTTAGTAGATATACTCCTATATACATATGATTTTTTGCAAACATTTTATAATATTGAGCTGGTAAAGTCACAAACTTGAAGTCAGTTCAACTTAATGCAGTACAAACAAACAAAAATATTGTCACAGTTCATACAAACGAGTGAAGCGATGTATAATGAAATTCCATATTCCATATAAGCCCAAACAGGCTGGCTTCAGAAAAGTCAAGAGTAGGCTCGACTACAGCCCGACCGGTTCAAGAATGGGTTAGGCCAGCTGCTGGTCTGGCTCACCAGGCCGGCCTGATGAGGCAGCCCAGGACCGGGCCGAGCGCTGTTCTAGGCCCAATACTAAAAATATTTGGTTATAGCCAGGATTTGAGACTGCTCGCTCAGTTTTAAATCCTGGCTATAGCCAAACATTTTTTGTTTAAAAAAAATTAAATTGAGGGGCATAATATTAAAAATGTTTGGCTATAGCCCGACCGGTTCAAGAGTGAGTTCGGCCCGGTTCTGGGCTGGCTCACCAGGCCGGGCCCTGGTGAGCTGGTGAGCCAGCCCAGGACCGGACTGAGCGCTGCTCTAGGCCTAATACTAAAAATGTTTGGCTATAGCCAGGATTTGAAACTGCACGCGCAGTTTCAAATCCAGGCTATAGCCAAACATTTTTTGTTTAAAAAAAATTTAATCATGGGGTCCAATATTAAAAATGTTTGGCTATACCCCGAACGGTTCAAGAGTGAGTTCAGCCCGGTCCTGCACTGGCTCACCAGGCCGGGCCCTGCCCGGCCTGGTGAGCCAGCCCAGGACCGGACCGAGCGCTGCTCTAGGCCTAATACTAAAAATGTTTGGCTATAGCCAGGATTTGAAACTGCGCGCGCAGTTTCAAATCCTGGCTATAGCCAAACATTTTTCGTTTAAAAAAATTTAATCATGGGGTCCAATATTAAAAATGTTTAGCTATAGCCCGACCGGTTCAAGAGTGAGTTCAGCCCAGTCCTGCGCTGGCTCACCAGGCCGGGCCCTGCCCGGCCTGGTGAGCCAGCCCAGGACCGGACCGAGCGCTGCTCTAGGCCTAATACTAAAAATGTTTGGCTATAGCCAGGATTTGAAACTGCGCGCGCAGTTTCAAATCCTGGCTATAGCCAAACATTTTTCGTTTAAAAAAAATTTAATCATGGGGTCAAATATTAAAAATGTTTGGCTATAGCCCGACCGGTTCAAGAGTGAGTTCAGCCCGGTCCTGCGCTGGCTCACCAGGCCGGGCCCTGCCCGGCCTGGTGAGCCAGCCCAGGACCGGACCGAGCGCTGCTCTAGGCCTAATACTAAAAATGTTTGGCTATAGCCAGGATTTGAAACTGCGCGCGCAGTTTCAAATCCTGGCTATAGCCAAACATTTTTCGTTTAAAAAAAATTTAATCATGGGGTCAAATATTAAAAATGTTTGGCTATAGCCCGACCGGTTCAAGAGTGAGTTCAGCCCGGTCCTGCGCTGGCTCACCAGGCCGGGCCCTGCCCGGCCTGGTGAGCCAGCCCAGGACCGGACCGAGCGCTGCTCTAGGCCTAATACTAAAAATGTTTGGCTATAGCTAGGATTTGAAACTGCGCGCGCAGTTGGATTTCAAATCCAAACATTTTTCGTTTAAAACAAAAATGTAATCAAGTTGCCTAATATTAAAACTGTTTGGGTATAGCCCGACCGGTTCAAGAGTGAGATCGGCCCAGTACCGGGCTGAGCGCTGCTCTAGGCCCAATACTAAAAATGTTTGGCTATAGCCAGGGTTTGAAACTGCACGCACAGTTTCAAATCCTGGCTATAGCCAAATATTTTTCGTTTAAAAAAAAATTAATCATGGGGCCCAATATTAAAAATGTTTGTCTATAGCCCGACCGGTTCTTATAATACATAAGATTGAAGGTCTGGTCGCCTTGAAGAAATTCAATTGTGGACTCGGCTAGGTCCCGGAGATATCTAATTATTAATTTCTTTTTATTATTCCTCACAGATTTACCTGGCATCAACTAGAGTGGAGAGGGGTGGGAGGAGGGAATTTTTGTGGCTGATGTACAGGGCAGAGGTTTATGGTGTGTTTTTGTTTGGCACATAAAATTCAAACAACATTTTTGGGATTAAGAGATATAATCTCAGGGTTGAGGATGCGTATTATATTAAGTCATATCCTACACGAGGTAATCCTGTTTATACAAAACACAGCGGATCTAGGCCAGATAAGGCAGAAATAAAATCATTACTTACAATATAAAGTTTAGTATTTAATACCAATAAAATGTATTATTTCTATTATTATTGTTTTATTATTATAGTTAATTAGTACTATATGTACGCCACTGACTTCTTCACCATACCTTACATGGATGAATTAATTTCCATTTCAATCAAAGGGTTTTATCAGTACCTACTTAATACATAACATAATTAAATTAAAACTTTACTTTTTAGGTTATGTTATGCATTTTTCTGCACTATTCTATTTTTTTCCGTATATAGATCTCATAGCATTATTGCAACTAGATAATCACACATCAATTTTTCTTTACTTACTCAGTTATAGTATATAAAATTGCGGTAGACTTTTGATTTTAATAAATCTACGATAACCGTTTACGAAAATCAACTCGGATTAATCTGGAATATCTGTAGGCTAACAAAATTTTTTGCAGCACAACACGAATTAACGCTTACACGTGTTAGAAACAAAATAGAGTATTTTAATTATAATATTAATCTTAGAAGTCATAATTGTAATAATTGGAGCAAATTTTCGTGAACGGATATTATTTATTTAATTTTATTACACCTAGCGCCATCTATTTTTAATATCATAAGTTAAAATAGTTATGATCTAGAGATCACTAATATAGGATCTAGAATTGTATATCGATTATTTAAAATAAACGTCAGTAGATGTCAATTGTAGTGCAAAATTAATATCCTGATAATGGTTGTATACATGAAGGTAATACTACAATTTCGATTAATTCCGTTATAATTTAGAACATAGTTTCATCGTGTGCCCAATTTATACCTGCAATGTACGTATTTAGCCGAAAATACGTACATATATAACCTCAAAATCGGAACTAAAAATACGATTTGCGGTTAAACGGTAAGTCTCATCACAAAAATGAACTTAAGTTTTATGCTTCCCATACACGTTTACCCCCGGTTCAGTTTACAAAATCTCAAAAATCGACTGAAGCTAAAAAAAGAGTTACCCGTCCATTTCTTTTATTATTTGATTTAAAAGCTTAACTTGCGTTTTTAGGGCGTCGCTTTCCTGGCGTAGAATGTTGATAGTAACCTCACTTTCATCCGATCCGTTACAACAAATTATTCTTGTACTATCCAGAATCTTCGACCCCACCTTCTTTCTGCAGTTTCGATGATATGCGTTTCCACATTTTACACAAACTTGCACTTTACATTCGTTGTTTGAACAACACTTAAACATTGAGTTCTTTTCAGGCACGTCTGCATCACCTGCCATCTTAAGTCTTTTGACTCTGATAGAGTTTCATTATTCTATGACTATTGTAACATTTTGACTGTAAGTTTCTTACGTCGACTGTATTTTCACTATTATGGCATTTTGACTCTCTTGGTCGACTCTGAATTGTCGTTTGACGTCTGACATAAAAAACGATAGCTTCCTCTTTAATTTGTATCAAAATTGACATTCTGTTTTGACGTTATAATACTTTCTCTGCCAATAAAACAAGAATCAATATATTATGTGAAATGTCAATTGTTTTAATGCTAAACGAGTGTCTTTCAATTCCAGATTAAGCATGAAGTAAAATTTCGAGTTTAGAAAAGCCTGAAAATTTGGCTCGGGCGCGTAGCGAAGCGGAGCGAGCGAGCCAAATTAGGCTTTTCTAAACTCGAAATATTACTTCATGCGCCACGCGTGTAAAACACTTATTTTATATGAAATGGTCTTAAATTTTACGAATTTTAGTATGTCAGTTATCAATTAATATATTTTTATTACTGACATTCTAAATTTTCCACACAAAGAAAGGTAATTTTCTCATATATCGTCATAATTATAATTTGGTGAAAATGCACAAACTAGATACATATTTTAAAAGAGTAATATTTGCTTAAATTTAAATCTTTTTCAGCTACGAAGTTTATATTTTTTTGGGTATAATAAATTATTAATTGTTAATTAATTAATTTGTACGACTTTACAAAAATGCAGAACTTCGTTCTAAATTGAAAATTATTAAAAAAGAAAAAAGTTTACTTTTAACGGAAACGGTTAAGGAAGAAGAAACAAAAGAAATCGCAAAACTGTCAAAATAGTGAAATATCGTTGAAACATTGGTTGTCAATTTTAATAATTTATATGACATTCTATTTACATTTTAAACACAAAACATAGAAAACGAGTCGCCTAGTCGACTATCTCTTGATTATTTTGACATTTACCAAAAAATCACTTATTTTTTAAAAATAGTTTTACATTTAGACAAACATATGTTAGTTTCTTACGTTTTTAAAGGGTGAGTTGAAAAATTATAAGAATTGTTGAAAAATGTAACTATCGTACAATGTATGAATAATCAAAGTTGTCGAGTGACAGGTAATTTAGTTATAATAGTCAATATAGTCAAAGAACAGTCGATATTATGAATTTTGTTAAATGATAATTAATATGTCCAACATAATCAATATAGTCAATACAGTCACGCAGTCAAAATATTTAGTACTGTCGAAATGGTCAATATACACGATCTGTCAATATAATCAGTAACTTCAAAATAGTTAACATATGTTTCACAATGTTCTCATTAATCACACATCTTGAAGTTACTTCATACCCGGCTGACCAAGTGTCTACATCCACTAGAATTCGACTACATTGATTCAAACCTCAGAGAAGAAGCGCGACCAATTTCTTATCAACAATACGAAAAACAAAAGGAGAAATTAACAAAATTAAAGAGTGAAATAGTGCGAAGTGAGCAAGTCCATAGTAATAACGTCAACTATGTTGATGAGGTTGGTAAGCATGTTGTCAAATTTTATCCGAAGTTAGTTAATTTAACAAACATTGAACTAAATTCAAATGAAACAGAACTTCTTCACAAAGGTCTTAAGTATAATCCATATATCGAATCAAATACAGTTATAGAAGCAGCAGGTATTAATTCAGAAATAATTTGCAATAAACTAGATTCAGGAGAAAAAGAATCATTAATGAAAAATAAAATAGCAAAATTAACTTATAAACATAAAAATAATTCAAAACAGACAAAAACCATTCATAAAACCGAACAAGAAACCATAATAAATATCAAACAGAAACTTTAAAATGAAAATTTAGTACTTTGCAAAGCCGATAAACGCAGCACTATTACAATAATGCATAAACACGATTACATCAAAAATACTGAGGAATTATTTAATAACGACATGTTTAAATCCAAAAAAGAGATCCTACCAATAAATTTCAGTTAGAATTTATAAAAACATTAAAATCTTGCAGCAATATAATTCCAGAATCAGAAATATTTAAATTTAAAATAATGAATCCTAAAGCACCAATTTTGTATGGTTTGCCGAAATTACATAAGGATGGAATTCCCATACGACCTGTAGTGTCCTATTTATATGCACCAACCTATAAGTTCTGTAAACATTTAAATAACATAATTCCATCCTTCATTAATTTCGAATCTCAATACGGAATTTAAACACAATAGAATTGGTAAATAGGTTAAATACAATATCGATACCTCCAAATGCAAAACTAGTCTCATTTGATGAGAAACCTCAATTCCAGTGACAGAACTTCCATTATAGACAAGAAAATAAATAATACCGACCATCCTCAAGAATTAAAGAACGAATTAAAATCACTGATCAAAATCTGCATCGATCAGAGCTACTTTCAATTTAACATCATCATTTATACACAGGCAGATGGTTTACCAATGGGCTCACCTCTATCTCCTCTTTTATCTGAAATTTTCTTAGCAGATTTCGAAACAACTTTGTTCAGGAAACAGAAGACAAAATTTATACACTTTTGGGCCAGATATGTCGATGACATTTTGTGCATTTGGACGGGCACCGTTAGACAACTAAATATATTTACAGCATTTTTAAATTAAATTCAGCCTAAAATACAATTCACATTTGAACTGGAAACAAACAATAGCTTAAACTTTTTAGACCTCACAATAACTAAATCAAAGAATAATTTAGTTTATAAAATTTACAGAAAACAAACATTTTCAGATTCAATTGTCCCATCCACGTCAAATACAACAAACCAAATTAAACATAGCACTTTCCATTCCTTAATATATAGATTATTAAATATCCCTCTAAACGCCGACAATTTCAAATCTGAATTAAATATTATAAAAATAATAGCAAATAACAACAGATATTCAGAACAGTTAATAGAAAATTTATTAAAAAAGAAAAAACAAAGTCAATTACTAAAATATTTTTCCGCAACCAATCCAAATTCTAAAAACACCTGGCAAAAATAGATTATGTGGCAGACCTTTCTGTAAAATTAAAAAATACTTTGAAAAACAACTTTGACACCATTCTAACAAACCTCATTAATTTAAGTAAATTATTAGTGAATAATAAGTTCAAAAACGATAGAATATCAGGTGTTTATGAATTAAGATGTAACGACTGTGATGCAGTATATATAGGTCAGACTGGACGATCATTCCAAATCCGTCTCGACGCACATAAAAAAGATGTTCTAAATAAAAAACAATCAACGGGTATGTCCAAACACTGCATCACAGCCGGTCATCTATACAACGGCAATAGTTTTAAAATATTGTATACAGGCAATAAGGGTCGTATACTGAATTTCAGAGAAGGCTTGGAGATAAATAAAGCAATAAAATCCGGAAAACATGTGGTCAATGACAATGACGAGCTATGGATCTCCCCAATAATGAACGCCCTTATTACCTGATTTTGTATATAAATATCGTGTAAAAAAGTATTATCTGTACATTCCTTGATAATGGCTAGAAGCTGAAACTAGTCGGAATAATAAGTAAAACGTTAGTGAAACAAACCAAGTGTTTTTATTTAAAATTTTAGTTAACACAATCTGACTGTATCGATTATGTTAACTATTCTGACATTACAGATTATATTAACAGATCGGCTGTCAATATAGTCGATACAGTCAGTATTGTCAAAGTAGTCAACATAATCGATGTAGTCAATATAGTTAGTACTGTGAAGTCTATATATATTGACTCGATTATATTGACTATTTGGCAGTACAGACAGTATCGATTATGTTGACTATTTTGACATTGTTAATTATATTGACATCGAATATAATTAACAGTCAAAATAGTCAACATAATCGATACTGTCTGTACTGCCAAATAGTCAATATAATCGATACTGTCGATGCAGTCAGTACTGTTAAAATAGCAAACTTAATCGATACAGTCAATATAGTCTGTCAAAATAATCAGTAATGTCAAGATAGTCAACATAATGGATACAGTCAATATAATTAGTACTGTAAAAATGGTCAATATAATCGATCTGTCAATATAATCAGTAATGTCAAAATAATCAGCATAATCGATACAGTCAGTACTATCAAAACAGTCGATATAATCGATACTTTCGATATATATTCAGTATTGTCAAACTAGTTAATATAATTGATACATTGAAATGCAAGTCTACTTAAAGTTAGTAGATTTTAGTCAATACAGCCAAATTACACTATTTTGTGTTTTTTTTTTATCAAAGTGTAAACAAGTGTCATTATTAATTTTGAATTTTTAAATTTTTAACACGAAATGACAATTTTGGCCAACCATGACATTTTAAGGAATTTTTGACAATTTATAATTCAATAAAATTAAGTTAGGTTAGATGACAAGTTGCGATGAATCTAGTGTTATTTTTCTAGCATAACCCCTTCCTATTTCCATCATGACAGTTTGACTATATGTGACGTATTTTAATGTCCTTAATAATTGTGACATTACTGTGTCATTTGTTTATTGCCCATTATGAAAATGTGTCTTAAAATCACTTAGCCTTTTCACTGTGATAGTATTTCATCGTTAAATGACTATTGTTTACATTTTGACGGTAATTTCACTATAATTTAACTATTATATTTTGAATCCCTTTTAACTTGTATCAAAACTGAAGTTCCGTTTTAACAATATAAAACGTTCTTCGTCAATAAAACGACAATAAATGTATTAAATCAAGTTTCAATTGTTTTAATGATGAAACAAACGAGTGTCTTCCACTTCCAGGTTAAGCATGAAGTAAAATTTCGAGTTTAGAAAAGCCTGAAAATTTGGCTCGGTCGCGTAGCGAAGCGGAGCGACCGAGCCAAATTAGGCTTTTCTAAACTCGAAATTTTACTTCGTGCGCCACGCGTATAAAACACTAACTTAATATAAAATGGTCTTAAATTTAACCAATTGACAAGTGAAATAAGTTTAATGTGTCAAATATCAATCAATATATTTTATTACTGACATTGTTAAAAATCCTAAACTGTTGATACAAAGGAACGAAATTTTTCGTATATTGTCCTAATTATAACGATTTATATTAATAATTTTATTTATTTTAATTTTATTTTATTTATTTATTATTCACAAGATCTAATAACAGGATAATTTAAAAAAAATACAATTATATAGATATAGGCGCAATACATATATATATAGCAATGCATACATTTTGCAATACAATTATATTAACTTAAAAACTAAAATATACAACAAACATTAAAAGAAAGAAAAAAAAAAGATGAAAGCATGACGTAGCGTAGTGTATGTAGAGAGTTCCGATAACCACATCTAACGTAACCTAAAAAAATTAGGTGTTACTCAACATGTAATATGATGTTAAATGAGCAGTGAGCATTGATAAATTAATATGAAATATATCAATATCATGAGGTAGCATGTTTACCGAGTTACACATAGACATGATGGGTGAGTTGAAATAGTGTGTTGTGTTTGCTCGATTATTATAAAATATGTTCTTATGTCTACTACCTGACCTAGGAACAGCAAAGTTTAGTCTAGATATGAGGTATGAATCATGCAACTGGTAGTTAATTAATTTGTGAATAAAAATAATTTGAGACATACGTCTTCTATTTTGCAAAGATATTATTCCAAACTCTTTTTCAAGTTCAACTGAGCTGTAACCTTGAACAGGATATTGTCCATGTGTTCTAAAATAAAGGCATTTCAAGAATTTCCTTTGGATATTTTCAAGGTCCTTGATGTAAGTTTGATAGCAAGGATTCCATACTACGCTACAGTATTCCAATTTACTTCTAATAAATGGATAGTAGAAGTTGATTAAGGGTTTTAAATTGTTTCTTAAAAGAAATCCGAGCATGCAATATGACGACTTGGTCAGGTTAGCAATGTGGTGAGAAATGTTAAATTTTTTGTCAAATAACACACCCAGGTCGCGAAAACTAGAGACGCTTTCTAGTGTAGTCCCGTTAATGCTATATTGAAAAATTAAAGTGTTTTGCATCTTGGTAAATACCATTGACTTACATTTGGATGCATTTAAGTGCAAGCCATTTTCAATGCTCCATTCATGAAGTCGTTGCAAGTCATTTGCATAATCAGCTAAGCTACCAACTTTGCCAAATATCTTTAAGTCGTCGGTATAAAGTAGGCAGCTAGAGTTAAAACGTGTGACATTATCATTAATAAAAATAACGAATAACAATGGCCCAAGGTTAGAACCTTGCGGTACCCCACTGCTACAAGCGAATGTATGTGACTTGACAGATCTATATTCAACATAACCCAACCTCCCATGCAGATAACTTTGCAATAATGATACAAGATTATTATCAAGGCCAAAATGTTCAAGTTTTTTCAGTAATAACTTATGATTCATTTTATCAAATGCTTTAGAAAAATATGTGAAAATTACGTGTGCTTTGACACAAAATCAGTAAAATGGCAGAGGTTTGTCGATGTTGACTTGCATTTCACAAAACCATGCTATTTTGGGGTTATGTATTTACTGCAATGATGAAATATAGAATTGTATAACATTACTTCAAAGATTTTAGCAAAGTTGGATATCAAAGATATTGGTCTGTAGTTCTCGATATTATCTATCGCTTTCGATTTATGTACCGGTATAATTTTTGATAGTTTCCAAACTTTAGGGAATGTGTTGGTGGTTAATATAAGATTATATATATATATATATATATATATATATATATATATATATATATATATATAATAAAGGTTCGATCAAGATGCCGCCACAGTCCCGAATTATCATTGCTGGAATATTGTCCGGACCCACGGTTAAATTACGTTTTTTTTTTTTTTATTGCACACTGGTAATCTTTTGGGTCAAATGATTTAATTGATAGCGTATCAGGCAAGATGGAAATCTCGTAATTCGGCAGATCGTTGTAACCATATACAGCGGAAAAATGCGATGCGAATGCATCAGTGATGATTTGCGAATCGCTATACGACGCATTACCCTTTTTCATAATTCCTGGTATCCGCGTAACCGATCGACGTTCATTAATAAATGTTCAAAGTTTCTTTGGATTGCGTTTTATTTTAGATTCAGTTTCATACATATATTGTTTGAAATCATGTTTTACATTGTTTTTAACATACGATCGGAATTTAGACAGACGCCGTTTATTAAAGAGGGTGGGATGACGTTTGTAGATATTCCACCAGAGCTGGGACGAATCCCCGTAAAAAGGATTCGAATCACGAATCCGAATCACGTAATATGATTCGAATCACGAATACTCGAATAAAGGATTCGTAAGAGATAAATATGATTCGAATCAAAGATTCGAATCCTGTTTTTTCGAATCACTATTACAAATCCTTTAAGAAGAAATTTGATTTTATAATTTTTTTGCAACCATTATAATATAACTATCGTTACCAGTTGTTTTAACAAAAATATTCAAAACCTAATTATTTATTATTAACACTGAACATCGTTGATAACAGACTAAATATCTGATTCCCTGTTACTCTGATTACAGATGTATTCATGTGTTTGTGAACTTCACTTCAAATCAGTGTTTTGTACGCGTGGCGCATGAAGTAAAATTTCGAGTTTAGAAAAGCCCGAAAATTTGTCTCGGGTCGCTGCGCGACCCTCGACAAATTTTCACGGGGCTTTTCTAAACTCGAAATTTTACTTCATGCTTAGTCTGGGAATGGAAAACACTTGTTTAAAGCTTCAAATTAAACTCTATTATAAAATCGACGACTATCATTAAAACCGGGAAAGTTAGAAAAAATTCATGGAATTTTATTCAAATTGACCAAAACACTAACAAAAAAGCCATATGATATTATTAAATTTGTCGAAATCACCAGGCATCATAAAAATTACAAAACACGTAAACATTTATAAAACCAACTTAAATATTGACAAAAACAATGAAAACAATTTAACAAAATAGGGGTTTCCCACAGAAGAATGTTATATTAAAAGGCCAGGAAAAACATTTTAGATTTACTATAAATAATATTAAACCAAATTTTAAAACTTAGATTATTTTCTTTAAAAACATTTTCAGTTATTTAATGTTCTTATCAAAGCATTTAGTTTTAAGTTTCGAACGAGCATTTCCACTCCCAGACTAAGTATGAAGTAAAATTTCGAGTTTAGAAAAGCCCCGTGAAAATTTGCGCTGCGCTGCGCGACCCGAGACAAATTTTCACGGGGCTTTTCTAAACTTGAAATTTTACTTCATGCGCCACGCGTATAAAACACTGATTTCAAGTGAGGTTCAAATATACATAAATTCACAATATTTTTGTTTTGTACCTGTGGCGCATGAAGTAAAATTTCGAGTTTAGAAAAGCCCAGAAAATTTGTCTCGGGTCGCTGCGCGACCCTCGGCAAATTTTCACGGAGCTTTTCTAAACTCGAAATTTTACTTCATGCTTAGTCTGGGAGTGGAAAACACTCGTTTATAGCTTCAAATTGAACTCTTCTAAAAAAAAGCAACTTGAACATTTTTCTTTTAGGTAAACATATGCATAAGCTGTAAATTTTCCGCCATCGGTTGTTTTTCAAAAGAGCTTAATTTAAAACTTTTAACGAGTGTGCACACGCTGATTTTCAAGAGTTCAATTTGAAGCTTCAAAGGAGTGTTTTCCACTCCCAGACTAAGCATGAAGTAAAATTTCGAGTTTAGAAAAGCCCCGTGAAAATTTGTCGAGGGTCGCGCAGCGACCCGAGACAAATTTTCTGGGCTTTTCTAAACTCGAAATTTTACTTCATGCGCCACGCGTATAAAACAGTGATTTAACGAGAAATTTAAAAAGACACAAAAGACTTTTTTCTTGTCAATCCTCACAACTAATTCGAATTATTTTTGATGATTCAAATGCTTTTCTAAGTATTCGAATCCTGTGTAAGTATTCGAATCTTTATATGAGGATTCGAATCACCCGCATTTGGATTCGAATACGAATCCTCTTACAAAAATGTAACGAATCCGAATCACGAATCCAGTTTGACTAAAGTATTCGAATGCCTCTTTTAAATCCTCTAAAAGGATTCGAATCCAGGATTCGAATCCTGAATGATTCGAATCCTGCCCAGCTCTGTATTCCACCAATGTTTTTTCCGCTTAATATTATAAATATTTACTCTTGTAAACCAACTTGGATATTTTTTACATCGTTCTTTTACACGAGGTACACATATGGTGATGTAGTGATTCAAAATAGAGTAGAATTCTTTACATGCCAGATCAACGTTGTTGTTAGAGATAACTGACGACCAGTTTGTATCACACAAAAGTGTATACAACAGAGCAAAGTTAAGTATAAATGAAATTGCAAATTCTTGGTTGCAGAATACTTCAAACATTAAAAGTGCGATTCTTTTCGCAATCTACAACAAGTTAGTCTTACAAAGACTATATCAAACACTCATTGAAACAACTACTTCCCGGGCTAACGACGGACATTAAATTATACAACAAGTGTTTGCTGTTACATACAATAACCTACTGCAAATGTAACAATTTTGGTCAAATTATTTAGGCTATCTATAGACGCGTTTCGAGTTTTATCTCTCATCAGTATAGCTTTGCCATTCCCTCTAAACAATTTGACACCTTAGACTGGCGGTCACTTGTTGTATCATTCAATGTCCGTCGGGGTATAAGCCCGGGAAGTAGTTGTTTCAATGAGTGTTTGATATAGTCTTTGTAAGACTAACTTGTTGTAGATTGCAAAAAGAATCGCACTTTTAATGTTAGAGCAAAGTTAGTTTTACGAAAATTGTAATGAACAGTATTTGAGTAAATTTTTTAAAAATTAGATGAAAGGTGGGAACTAGTGACAGTTAATGCAGGATGATAACTATCTTCATTAACCAGAGAGGATTAACAATGCTCAATTGTACAATTAAGGCCATCAGAGCATATAACTAAATCCAAAGTCCTTTCGTGGATATTTGGTACGTTATTTACTTGAGTGGCCAAATAATAATTAATGAAATTTGATATAATGTTAGATTTTGGGCATTGCGTGCTTGGATAATTGGGAATGTTTAAGTCACCAGCTAGAATAAATGGCGTATCAAATATTGACTGATATTCAAGAGCATTAAATACATTTTCATAAGCAAAGACAGGCGTTTGTGGGGGAACATATAGTACAATTAGATGATATAACTCATTTGAAATTCTTACTCGTACACAAGTCACATCAATATTGTTATCAACATTTACGCATATTTTTTCGCAAGTAATATAATTCCTAAGGGCGGTTAGAACACCACCCCCGCGACTTGTTTGTCTATCCGTTCTAAAAACTTGGTAGGAAGATGAAAATAATTCTGAGTCCTGCAACGTATCGTTCGCCCAGGTTTTCGTCAAAAGTAATACATCAAAATCTGCTTCCAAAAGATTGTTGTAAAAGGTAAAAGTTTTTGTGTTTAGACCGCGCACATTCTGGTAATAAAATCTTAATGAACTCTGTTGGGGCTGGCTACGTTTTTTTCTTCATAACAATCTGCGGCAATCCATTTTCATATCTTAAAGATATTTCTTCGGTTTCCTTGCGATAATTGAATTCCTGTAGAATTTTCTTCTTCCTCTCACTTTCTCAGGGGGTTAGATCTCTATTTATGTATATGTTGTTATACTCGGGATACTTCCTTAGCTCTTTAGCATTCCGAATAATATCCTGGGCAACATCAGACGATTTAAAGATGACTTTTAATGGCCGTGCTTTGTTGTCACTGCGTTCAACACCTAATCTGAATACTTTCACTGAATTAGGAGTAATCGTTGTTGGGTAAATTTTATTTATAGCGGTTAGTGTGTCTATTTTTTCAGTTTCAATATCAGTATTCTCAGGGATGTTAGTAATAATTAATAATGTGATTCTCTGATTGTAACAGAATCTTAGTACCTCAGTAATCAACGATATTAAACAATCCACTACTGGAGAACTGGCCACAAAATATTTCATCGTAGTTAAAATAAATACAAAAAGTTGAAAATCAGAAATATTTTATTTAATAATTTATTAAAGTATTCATTGATTTTCAAAAAAATTAAGTGCCTCGGTAATCAACGATAAATGTTTATTTCGTGTAGCCAAATCTTTTATAATTCAAGCGATAATTGTTCTCTAAATTATATTTACATATCGTAACAAAAGTTGTCTGAACTTTGAAAACGCAAGATTTGGTTATACGATATAAACATTATCATCGATTAAACAGATCTTTCAAAAAATAATTGCTTTTGAATTTTTTCTTTAACGACGCCACCAATGTCAATCGATTTTACCATCATATTCCAATTTAGCATATCACATTAATTATGGAATTTTAATTAGACCATTGAATAATTGAATTCTGCATTGACCTCAGTAGTAGGAGTGATCAATGTTTGAGTGCAATTTCACAGACAGAACGCTCATGGGGCCGATCGATGTGTTTGTTCAATTGCATGGAATATAAATATCCAACACGATATACACTCTTAACACTCAAACTGATTTGCAATTTAAATTTAGGTCGTCATGTCTTACCTAGAGATCTACAACGAGCAGATACGCGATTTGCTGAATCCAAGTTCCGGTTATTTGGAACTGAGGGAGGACGCTAGAGGAAGGAGTATCCAGGTTGCTGGATTGACTGAAATTTCAACAACATCTACAAACGAAGTAAGATAATATATATTAGAAATTGACGAAACAGTAATTATAAATACAAACCGGTACATTTGAAATAGAACATAATTTCCAATATTTGGAAAAAACAAAAAAATTCTGATAGTAAAACAGCGAAGACATAAAGTACTAGTGTTGTTTATTTTATTTAACCCTTGTGTACACGGATAGGTACACCCGTACCTATTTCGTTTTTAACAATTGTTTTAGTATTGTTCCTTTAAATTTAAATAGTTGGGCTTCATTGATATCTTAGATTTAGTAAAAGTAAAGGTACTTACCAATAAAAAAAGGTTTTATGTAATTGAAGTATCCATTTATTATCCAAAAAATCTCCAAACTACGTTACCTCACTAATAGGTACAGGTGTACCCTTATATGTATTATATGAAATATGTATTTTCTGATGATTGAGCTTGTGAAGACGGACTAAATTAATCATTACACGAATAAATATCTAAGAAAAACAATTTATTAAAAAAAATACAATTCACAGCTATAACATTTTGAAATTGTTTCTGCGTGTTCATCGCAAATCGGACGGCAACAAACTTTGCAAGATTTTCTTGTTTTTCTTTGTTTTTTTCGCAAAGTGCGACATATGTGGCATGATCCGACAACCTCCTTGGGAGTTTTCTTATTTTGGCTGTTAGTACCTGATGACCCAGGTGTATTTTTTGTAATTATGTGACCTAGCATGGCTTCTATGGCAATCTTTGTTGAAAATACTTTGACAACATGTGAATTTTGCGATCTAGTTTCTATTGATGGCATTGCCAAACTACGTCCTAAATCCTGGTAGAAAATTCGACGGTTGTTGGAAGACTTTTTAGCCACAAGATTATTTTTTGTATAAATTATGTAGTTGGCTAGACATGCGATATCAATCATATTATATAATAGAGCAAGGGGCCATCTAAGGGTTCTGCGTTTCGTAGAAAAATGTGATAACATTTTGTCCATGTTGTCTACTCCACTTTTAGTGCTATTGTAATAGTGGATAATATCAGGTTTGTTCATTTGTCCACTTATACTGTTATCACTATGCATTGATGAAAGTAAAATAACGGACTTGTTCTTCTTAGGAACACAGGAACAGAGTGCTATTTTCGCATCTTCGCTAAATCCAAATATTGATGAAAGAGGCTCTCGATTTTTATTTGCCAACATCTCAGGGGGTATGTACGCCTTATTTTTTTTTCAAAGTACCTACCACAGTAATATTCCATGATAGAAAAAGTCGCGCTATTGGTAGGGTGGTAAAGAAATTGTCCATAGTAATGTTTCGGCCTGAATTTTTAAATTGTAAAGCTAAATCTTTAACTACACGCTCACCTTGGTTTGTTTCCCTCCCAGTTGCTGGGTTTCCGGTGTAAATTTGGCCTGTAAGAGGATATGCATTTTCAGCATCGCATACCCACCAGATCTTGATCCCATATTTTGCGGGTTTTGACGGCATGTATTGTGTAAATCATGTCCTTCCTCGGAACGGAAAAAGTTGTTCATCAATAACGAGACAATCAGATGAAATGTAATGCGATCGTAGATTCTGATTCAACATAAGCCATATGTCCGATATCGCTGCTGCTTTGTCATTCATCAGTCTATGTTCTCTTGTTTCACTGTTGTCAAATCGAATAAAACGGGTTATTTCACAAAATCTTGTAATTGGTAGAGTTGCTCGATAAAGTGGGTATGCATCACATTTCCATAGTTCGCGTACACGTTCTGAACTTGAATGGCGTACGCCAGCAGTAATTAGAATACCCAAGTATCCATAAAATTCGGTTTCAGTAAGAATGCGCCATTTTTTTTTTCAGGTTTGTCAGGATGATCTGCATTCCATTTATTATAACCACTTGCGGCTTTTCTGTTTGTTTCTCGTATGATTATGTCACATATTGCATCAGAAAATATGCACTTGTGTTCAAGTGCAGAAAGATTTTCGGTTCCTCTTACGGGTCCAGGTCTTTGACGAACAATGTTATGTCGTTGAGTTTGAGTTCGGGGCGGTGGTTCACATTTCCAAACAGTATCGTCTTTTCCACGCAAGATTGGGGTAAATATTTCATTTGTATCAACATCATCAGTATCGTGCATTTCTTCATCATCTGACTGAAGTTCAATCCGTATATCGAGGTCTGCCAAAACATCTTCTATATCCGATGCGTCGCCATCTAACTGTAATATTTATATTTTATAGGTATAAACAAATTGTAACAAACATATTGTGTCTCCAGTTATATACAGGGTGTTTCAAATTTAAGCCTTATCAGGACGATCTCGCTTATTATAGAAGATAGAGGGTAGGTTTAAATTTGGCACTTTTGCACAAAAGTTGTGCCTGGAAAAACAAAAAGAAATCATTAGCAGTTTTAACAATTACTGCATTTGTTAAGCCGTTAAAAGTTTCTCTAAGAAGTTTTTACAGATTTTGAACAAAAAATAGAAAATAACGAAGATATGGCCAATTTTAAAAAATCGATAATTTCGGGTTTTTTTTTAAATTACATTGAATCACTTGAATATATTTCGAATATTTTGACAGATTATTAATTGGCATAAAATTCTGTAAAAGTGTCGAATTTAAACCTACATAGTAAGGCTCGAATTTGAAACACCCTGTATATAACCTAACCTAACCTAATATATACATATATATATATATATATATATATATATATATATATATATATAAAATAAATTTACCTGCGCACTATATCCGTTCTGCGTAGATTGTGGAAGCCATTCATCATCAGAACTATTACCTTCGAAAACGGCATTCACACTGACGTCAGAATCGGAATCACTTTCATCCAAAAAAGATTGCAAATAAGTCTGTTGCTGCTCGCAAGTCATACTAGATAAATATTTACATCTTTAAAAATTGTTTTAACGAAAACAATTTTCTTACCGTCTGAAATCTGAACCCGAGAATTCTTTTCTGTTGTCCATTGTTTTTAATAAAACTGTCACTGTACGCAAATGCACAATAGGCAAGGCTAATTAAAAGTAAACTATTTCCCAAGCAGGGTAATTCCCGAATGAACTTGTTCACGCATGCTCAATCCGAATTAAACTCTGACGATACATAAAGGTACGCCTGTACCTATCCGTGTATTAGCAGATAATTTTTTATCCGTGTACACAAGGGTTAAGTGTACTTTTTATCCATTTTGGACTTTTCGATGATTAATACTATTAAAATATTATTATAACTAAGTAATACTATCATTAATTGCCTATTAGGTTATGGTTCTTTTACAAAAAGGTAACAAAGCCAGAACAATAGAGCCAACAGCGATGAACAAAACCTCCTCAAGAAGCCACGCTCTATTGAGTGTAACAGTCCGACACAGCGTACCCATCGACAAAAAAGACCATTTACGGATGCGCATCAAACAAGGACGACTCTTCATGATAGACTTAGCCGGCTCGGAACGGGCCAACAAAACCAAAAACCGCGGAAAACGCCTTCAAGAAGGCGCCCACATCAACCGATCCTTACTAGCCCTGGGCAATTGCATCAACGCTCTAAGCGGCGGCGCCCGTTACGTAAACTATCGCGATTCAAAACTAACAAGACTGTTAAAAGAAGCCCTGAGTGGTAATTGTAGAACTGTGATGATAGCGCATGTTAGTCCAGCTGCAAGTCAAAAAGACGAGACTAGAAATACACTTATTTACGCTGACAGGGCCAATCATATTTCAAATAAAGTCGAGAGGAATGTTTTGGATGTTCACTATCACGTCACCCAATATCAAACTGTGATTACTGAATTGCGGGATGAGATTTCTAGGTTGCAGCAGAAAATGACTGAAGAACGACCTAGGTCTGCTGATATTAAGATGAACGCCGAACAGAGAACTGCTGAGGTCAGGAATATTAGGGAGCAGATTGTTGAAACGTTCAAGACCCAAATGAAGTTAAGGAGGAAGCTGATGGAAATTGATTCGCACTTGCTAGGGCTAGGAATGGAGGCTGAACGGCAACATTTGGTTATTTCGCATTGGGAATCAAGGAATAACAAACTTTACAAGAATACGTTGAATATGTCTAGAGCACAAACACAGCAAAGTATTCGGTAAGTTTTTATAAATATAGGTAGTAAAAATTAAACAAATCCACATCAGCGACTGTGGGTCAGAGCTGGGATAAATCCTCAAAAACAGGATTCGAATCACGAATCCGAATCACGTAATATGATTCGAATCACGAATACTCGAATATAGGATTCGTAAGTGAAAAATATGATTCAAATCAAAGATTAAAATCCTCATTTTTGAATCACGGATACAAATCCTTTAAAAATAAATTTGAATCTATTATTTGCAACCAGTAATATTTTATTCCATCAGTTTCTATTAACAAAAATGTTCATTTACCGACTAAATATCTGATTATATAATAATTTTAATTAATGATGATATATGTGTTATTGAACTTCATTTTAAATCTGTGTTTTATACGCGTGGCGCATGAAGTAAAATTTCGAGTTTAGAAAAGCCCCGTGAAAATTTGTCTCGGGTCGCTGCGCGACCCTCGACAAATTTTCTACGCGGGGCTTTTCTAAACTCAAAATTTTACTTCATGCTTATTCTGGATGTGGACAACACTCGTTCTTAGAAGTTTCAAATTAAAGGATCACTCTAGATTACTAAGTTTATTACCATTTTAGAAAGACTACAGCTCGAAGGACCAATCATGGTCTTCGGAGACCGAAGGACTACAGGGATTCGTAGTTTATTTACAAGAAAACAACGAATAACTGAAGGTTTACAGCATGGATAGAAAACATCCAATTTTGAAAAAATATCGAAGTTGGGTTGGTTTTCAGTGCGTTTTTAACTTCACTTTAAATCAGTGTTTTATACGCGTGGCGCATGAAGTAAAATTTCGAGTTTAGAAAAGCCCCGTGAAAATTTGTCTCGGGTCGCTGCGCGACCCTCGACAAATTTTCTACGCGGGGCTTTTCTAAACTCGAAATTTTACTTCATGCTAAGTCTGGGAGTAGACCGTCAAGATTTTCTACATGTCGAGATTTTCAATTTTTGTAGATTTATGTCGATTCATTCACAGTTTGTTGTTGTATTAAATGCAACTTTAATATTGAATAAAAACGGGTTTTTTTAAATAGAATATTCACCCATTAAGAGCCGAGCAAATTATAAAGTTAACTCGAAAAGTTAATTTTAGGTAAAATTTTGCATCTTTTTCTATGATTTCAATGAATGATTTATTATATTACATACGTCGATTTTTTAAAAGAGTTAAATTTAAAATTCAAACCAGTGTTGTCCACTCCCAGACTAAGCATGAAGTAAAATTTCGAGTTTAGTAAAGCCCCGCGAAGAAAATTTGTCGAGGGTCGCGCAGCGACCCGAGACAAATTTTCGCGGGGAATTTCTAAACTCGAAATTTTACTTCATGCTCCACGCGTATAAAACACTGATTTAAACAGAAGTTAAAAATGCACTGAAAACCAACCCAACATCGATATTTTTTCAAAATTAGATGTTTTCTTTGCTATCCATGCTGTAAACCTTCAGATATTCGTTGTTTTCTTGTAAAAAAACTTCGATTCCCTGTAGTCCTTCGGTCTCCGAAGACCATGGTTGGTCCTTAGAGCTGTAGCTTTTGTAAAATGGTAATAAACTTAGTAATCTAGAGTGATCCTTCAATTTGAAACTTCTAAGAACGAGTGTTGTCCACTCCCAGACTAAGCATGAAGTAAAATTTCGAGTTTAGAAAAGCCCCGCGTAGAAAATTTGTCGAGGGTCGCGCAGCGACCCGAGACAAATTTTCACGGGGCTTTTCTAAACTCGAAATTTTACTTCATGCGCCACGCGTATAAAACACTGATTTCAAGTGAAGTTAAAAATATACTATTAACGTTAGATATTTTTCATGGTTAAGTAACCAAATATGCATTCACAAATATTTGAATTATTTGAAAATTTAAATATTTATACTCAAATATGAATAATTTAGTGATTTAAATATTCATATTAGAATATTTAACTATTTGAATTAATCGAATTCGAATCCCAACCTTAATAGCGATGATTCGAATTATTTAGGAGGATTTGAATCCATGTATGAGGATTCGAATCCTTTTATAAGGATTCGATTCCTTTTATAAGAATTCGAATCTTTTTATAAGGATGCGGATCCTTTTATAAGAATTCGAATCCTTTTATAAGGATTCGAATCATCTACGTCTTGATTCGAATACGAATCCTTTTAAAAAAATTTAACGAATCCGGATCACGAATCCGTTTTCACTAAAGTATTCGAATATCTCTTTTGAATCCTCTAAAAGGATTCGAATCCGGGAATCGAATCCTGAATGATTCGAATCCTGCCCAGCTCTGCTGTGGGTAATACAAGTACGTTAGATCTTTTGAAGAAAGTGTTGATAATCATTGTTGACATGTACACTTTTCTTGTAAGATTTTGTACAGTAAAATGTGTAGACAATATTTGGTAATTAAATGTGTCATAAATACCACAATTATCCATTAGAAGAATTCACGTAGTATTTTGTTTTGTAAATATGGTGCTTTTTAAATAGAAATAAATTAAATTCTTTCTAACGATACTATAATATGATATGGATATAGTAAAAATTTATATCATATCGACATACAGGATTCTCTAGCAAAATGGGTTTTACATGAGAGTACACATCACATGAGAGTACGAGTATTTAATTGACGTTCCTAAAACATACAAGGACTTTCTCATTCAAGTACCGAGAGTGAAAAACACTTGTTTCAAGCTTCAAATTGAACTCTTTTAAAAAAGCAACGAATATCTGGAAATTCACAGTACATAATTGTAATGTGTATACCGGGTGATTCAGACCACACGTATCAATCATTTTTTGACTGAACGACTGATCGTAGAGATTTGGGTTGAAAATTTGATTACAGAAGCCATCTTGGCGAATCGAATGGTAATATTTTTATTACTAGAAATGTTGTCAACCTAACAAAATGAATCAAAATGACAAAAACGTTAGGTTTTTAAAGGGAAAGATATGACGATAGTAGTATCACTGGAAAGGTCTTTAAAAAATAAGGAACTTTTATAGAAAACATATTTCTGTAATATTGATACTTAATACCACGACTAAACCGAAATTGACTTCATGCGCCACGCGTTAAGACTGATTTCAAATGAAGTTCACTTGGTCAAAATATTTCAGTGTTTAATACGCGTGGCGCATAAAGTAAAATTTCGAATTTAGAAAAGCCTGAAAATTAGGGACGAATAGAAATTACTCCCTATGAAATCTTTGTAGTTGTTGATCTAAGCCAGAGGATTTCAAAGACAGTATCCAAACACAAAATATAAACATTTTAAGGTAAACTGCTTTTAATTTGATAATTTATTTATACTAACTGAATACTTTTAAACTAAATAGGGATATTGACCTAACATGTACTTCCATTTAAAAAAAAAAAAACGATTTTTGGATTTTTTATATCAAAGGCAACTTGCGAATTAGTACTAAAACTATTTTAGCTAAAAAAATTAACACAGTAGGCTGCTGTCACAAATTATTAAATGAGTGGTAGCGGCGTGGGAAATAAATAAAATCGCAAAATATAAAGAGTTATAGTAGAATTTTTCAAATTAGGCACTCTCATGCGTAGAACGAGCGCCGTTCGTGTATTTCCGCTGCTCAAAAAATGAGAAAGTGGAGCCTGACTACGTTGGGCGCACATTTGTTTGAAAGAAAGAAACTCGCGCGCACATGCCATGTGGTGTATCCGACGAGGACCCTTCGGGATTTCAATGGTGTTATCTCTGCGAGAGCCAGCGCCGAATGGTACATTTACGGCCCAACGTTTTCGGGACTGTCTAGCCTACGTTCGGGAAATGCTATCCTACCGCGCAAGTGCCTAATTTGGGTAATACATCTATAATTTAAGACACGAGGACGCTGATTTAGTGGTAAGAATGCATCAAAGAGGCGTCCGCGATGTTAAAATCGCGGAACTTTTTAACACATCTCAAAGTGTTATCTGGTAGTGGATCGGAATCTGTAACTACTTCAAGGGAATATCGATTTTTTAAAGCGTAGGTACAGGGTAACCCAAATTCGATGTTTTTATAATGTATCTCAGTTACCCGAATAGTTAGACAAAATCTGATGTATACTCATGACCTCTTTTTCTGAGAAAATAACAATAGCATTACCATAGATCATGGCTAGGTCGATTAGTTTGGGAGTGTTCGGGCGTCTTTCATTTGTCGGCTATTTTAAATACGTCGTTTTTCAATAACTATAAGATATACAAATATATAGTTAAATAGTTATGTGTATAGTTAAAAAGAGATCAAGGATGCGCCATCCGTTTTTCTTTTTCTTTTCTACTAACCGAGATTCTCTATAGTAACACCCGAATGTGACCAACCAATATCCCTATTTAATTTTAAGTAGTTTATTCGACAAAGATCGTCAATACATTTTATATTAATTGTTCTCAGAGGATATCTCGGCTTACGTTGAAGATACAAAATAATCTCTTGACCAATGTTGCCTTGTTTAATAATAATAATAATAATAATTTTTTGTGTTACGCATTAGCCTTACACTTATCAATACAATAAATTCCTTAAATAGTTAACCGGACATGCTTATTATAACGTCATAAATGATTAAAAACCTAATACAATCAAAATTAAATTAAATACAAATATTAAATTTAAAAGAGTTTGTATTAATAATTAAAAATTAAAGTTAAAATTCAGCAATAAAATATTAAAAGCGAATAAACAGAAAAAGAGCACGCACACCAAAATATATTGTTAAAAATTGATGATTACAACAATAAATGATAATGAATAGAAACCTAAAAACGTTGACAATTTTAATACCGAATTAAAGTTAAAATTTAGATATTCCTCCCAGCGGTAAAAGGCATTCTTTACAAGCAATAATTTATTAACGTTTTTAAATTCTTTGATAGGTTTGTGGTAAATGTGACTAGGGAGAAAAATATAAATTCTAACAGTATACAAGAGTTGCATAACCTACAAATTATATATATTATATACAGGGTGCACTATAAAGATAGTAGTAGATGAAACTTGATAATTTTAAATGGATCTCTCTATATAATCTTTGGTTTTTGAATCCCTCATCAAAATTGCGGGTTATTTTATTAAAAACATGTGTCCAAGCCATATTGTTTTGAAGTTATTTGACATTTATGGACGAAATTGACGTTTGCAATGGTTTCGTAAAGCAAAAATATCTCTGACACTAAATAAGATAAATAGTTGCAGTTTTTATCATTCTCTTGAGAACATAAGGCGCTATTGACTGCATTAAACATAGCTGAATTTATAAATTTTACAATCAAGAGTAGATTTGTTTAAATGGATCATTATATTTGTTTTACATTAATCGACTCAAAATGAAATTCTCTTTCGATTTTGTTAATAATTTTGTATCTGTAAGTATAATATTATTAACTTAAAAACGCTAATGATAAACCTAATCGGGAGAGAATTGAATATTGAGTCGATTAGTGTTAAATGTATGATTCCATTAAAAAAAAAAAACAAGTTACCTTTGATAAAAATGTATAAATTCGACTATTTTTATTCCGTAGCTAAATAATTTATGCACAACAACTTTATAGTGCAACCGATAGCACCATATATTCTGTTAAATTTTCTGTCATATTTACTTTCGGAGATATTTTAAGTTTAGGAAATCTACAGTTGGTATATAAAGTGTCATTTTTATCATAAACGTCATATAACGGTATGAACTAGATCGAATGTTTTTCAATTTCACTTTCAATTATAATTTAAATTTAAATATATTGATGCCAGAAAAACAAAAGTTTTACATACAGGGCGTCCATGTTGAGCAATAAAAGTGCTCTTATTTCCTCATCGGGTGTGCGACAGAGAAAAAACATAAGACGGCATACAGCTACGGGAATTACACAAAGGTCCGCGCTGACAAAATCGCTGCTATGGCATTTGCTCCGTGGCAAGTGCATGCCCTCGTGCCACGATAGCAGAGCAGTGCTCATCATTAACATCGCTATGCCAAACTGAATCGGACGCTTTGTTTATGTCTAGAATTAATATGGCTGATTTTTAATTTTTGAGGTGTGCTCTTTGGCAATTTGAAGTTAGGATAGTGAGTGGGAGAGTGGTCGATCTATTTTGAAGGAATTCGAATTGGTAAGGAGCAATATGTTGAGAGATATGGGATAAAAGTTTGTCATTGAGGATAGATTCAAATATTTTCCAGGACTGGAAGCAGTGTAATTGGTCTATAGCTAGAGACTTCTAGCGTACATTCCTGGGAGATGGTTTGGGTTTGGTATATTAAATTAGGGATTTTGGTGATATATTTATGGATGTGTTCTGGCAGGGATTTAAGGATTGATTTAGGAATGTTGTTATAAACAGGCGCGCTGTTTTTATATTTGTGTAATACACTGAAATACTTTTCTCTGTTATCATTAAGAGGATAGGGATTACGATTGTTTATAAAGGAAGGATAACCAGAAATTAACAATGTTATAAAAATCATCGTTATATATCATCGTTTGTTTTTCCGTAAAATTGTCTTCGAAATAACTGGCAAATATGTCAGCTGTTTCTTTGGAAACGTTTCGTTTGTCGTTGGGTGTCGTAATTTTCGTAGTATATTTAGATAGGTTTTTTATTTCGTCCCAGTAGTTCTTGCCTTGTCTTTTTTTTATTTCTTCGCATGCTCGTATTCATTTGTCTTGTTTGTAATCTTTGATCAGTTTGTGAATGTCTTTCCTTCTTGCATTGAATTTTTGTTTTAGTGTTGTTCGTCCGTCTGTTGTAAATCTCTGTAAATATAGTTGTCTTTTATATTTGATCAGTCTGAGGATATATTGTGAGAGGAGGTATTTGTATGGTGGTTTGGTTTAAGTCGGAGTATGTTTTTTAAGTGGTTCAGAGAGTACTGTAACGATTTGGGAAATAGAGGTGTTTGAAATGTTGTTATAAAGAGATATAGATTTTGTAATGTCTTCAGTTACTTGATCTATGTCACAGTCCTTATGTTTGTATGTAACTTTGAGAAGAGTGGGTACTGGAGGATTTGTTTTTAGGAAGAAGAGGATTTAGAGATGGTATGCTCTGGCCATCTCTAAATCCTCTTCTCCCTACAAACAAATCCTCGGGGATTAGGCTGAAGTCTATGATTAGGTGCCGGATTTGCTTGTACAAGTTAGGACGTCGGGAGTGGATGATTGGTTTTCGGACATGATAAAAGTAGGAGGACTCTTAATTCGGACGAAGTTGAGAGTTTGATATAAAAGAGGGGAGCTGTTTCGATTTAGTTTTATTAGTGTTCAGGTCACCTTTGGTTAATTTAGTTTGGTCAATATTGGACAAGGGGTGAATGTACACTAGGAATAGGTAAATAGTGGTAGCTCCATGGTACAGTGCCGGTATTCGTTTAATATGTTATTAATTTTGGAAGGGTTACCTTTGCCTTGGTTATTTTTTGACCTAGCCGTAACAATTGAGCTACTACGTTGGTTATGGAATGGTGCGGATAAAGGGAATTTGGACTGACGACCAATTTTTAAAGGTATAGGATTTGTTTGTTTTCGTTTCTACCAGAATTGAGATATGGATATGGTTGTTACAAAGGAAGTGAAAAAAGAGATGCGATTTATGGTGTAATGAGTTGGTTTGTTTATGTGAGGTTTATACTAGTTATTTCTGGCAACCTCTGTGTGACTAATGCGTATACGCGCTGGTGCTTTGACGGGGGGAATGACGCTGGGATCTTTTATGTCAAACATTATTATAAACACCCTGTTGGTAGAAAAGCTAAGATGGGTATCTATGTGAAATATGTTAATGAAGCGTGATTTTTTTAAGTCCTGTCTGTCTGTGTTGGATAGTTTTGTTATTTCTGCCGTGTAAGGGTCGATGATATATCATGATGTGTGGTTGATGAGTAAATGCGAGATAGTTTTATGAGATTTGCGTCCATGTCAGATGATTTTTTGTTGGCGTTTTATATGTTTACGTTGGGTATCCCATGGATGAGTTCTAGTGGTCTTTTAGCATTTTGTCGAGGTGAAGTGTCGCCGCATGCTTTACATTTGAGGAGTTGCATTTTGTGCATACTATTTGCTCTTTGCATTCGTTAGTGATGTGATCGTATTTGTTGCATTGATTGCAGGAAATGGGGAGAGGCACGGGTTGTTTACTCAACATTACTGGATATACTTTACACATAAATACGAAGTTTTCGTGTAATATTTTGGAATAAGCTTCCTGTGATCCAGTAATGATTCTGATCATACGAGTTTTTCTGTCGTGCAGTTTAGCGATGATCCTCTTGCAATATAAGTGTAATATTCCCCCTGGATTGAGCTGCGCGCTCACTGCCGAGTTGTTAATTTCTAACTCGACACTGCGTATGATTCAGGAGTAGGATGGCGGGTTGCGCTTATACTCTGAGCCTGCGCTGATTGCATTCATTTGTTAACTCATTCATTTGTTAACTCCAACAAATGAATGATTTTATCTCGCTGTAACTGCGTGAGGTTATCCTTCAATTGCATTTTATTATCGTTAGATTTAATAATGAATTCGTGTTTTGTATTTATTATTTCGGTGTTTAAATTGTAATTGTGTGCGTACCATATTTGAACAAACTAATCTAGAGATATCTGATAACCTGACGCAGTGTCAAAGAATGCGTAAGCATTTTATTTTTATTTTTTATTTTTTATTTATTTAACTACTAAACATTACGATTTCTACATTTGATCAAATTTATGTATTGTTGGCTGTTTTGATTTTTATTGAAAGCAGCATTTTTAAAAAGTTTTGTATCATTTTACTACGTTAATTACCTAAATAGTTCGCACTTTAGCAATTTTCCTCAAAATGATTGTAAATATAATGTTGAATGCAGCTGTTTATGTTTTCTTCTGTAGATTTGTGACGTGCTGTTGTTGTTGGTGTCAATGATAAGTGTATTTTTTCATTGGTTTTTGAATTTGGTGATTTGATTAATAGGAGGAGACAAACAGTAACTGCTGATAGTTTCCATTCGGCTGATAACGATAACGATTACAGTTCTGACGGCGATGGTGAAGGCGAGCTCGCTGTGCAACAGGCCTGGAGTGAACTGGCGGAAATTGAAAGGGAGCAGGAAAGATGGTCGGAATTAAGGACGCACATTGAACAAAAATTGGAGGTTTGCAGACAACGAGGAGTCGCATTGGAAGATGTAAGAATTTATTTACTCACACAATAGATTATTCTTTTTTAAAATTTAAGAGTTAAAGCACGTTTACTTTTACTTGGCCTCAGGGTTGCCTCGTCATTTTTTAGCTAAGTAGTTGTTCTTTTAAAGATGTATCTTTTGTGTTTCTTGAGATTAAGTACGCACGAAATAACTTAACTTGAATGTAAATATTCTTTAATCATTTTAGTGGTTTCTAAAATACGAAAGTATGATATATGTTTACTAAGGAATAAAACAGACATTTATAATCTTTATGTATTTCCAGCAACTACCGGCCTTATTATCATCAGACGACGAACGTGAAATCTTAGCTCTAATGTGCAGAGTCCACGAACTCGAAGCAGATAAAATGGCCCTACAGTCAGAAAGACTGGTCCGTCAACATGAACTGCGAAGAAGAGACTTGGTGATACTTCGATACGACAGGCAACGACAATTGTGTGAAGAAATAATTACCAGGCAGCGGCAACTAATGGAAGGTAATTATTTATTTATAAAGCGTGTTGTAAATTTGGTCACTTCGTTGAATTTTTTATCCAGGTCACTAATTGTGTGTATTCTTGCAGATGTGAAAGTAAAACTCCCACCTGATCTACAAGAGTTGTATCTTATTTACCAGCAAGAGATTCACGCCTCGACGTATGCTGATTATTCGATTTCCTCGATGATGACGCCTGAAAATAAACTTCCACCTATAAGCAAAATGTATGTAGATGATTGTGACATAAATACTAGTTAATTTTATATAAAATATTTTACACAAACAAAATTTACTACAATAGATTAGAAAGAATATTCTTAACTAAAGTTAACATGCAGGATATAAGTATCTTTTAAGCATACCAATGAAAAATGTCTCCAGAATCTTGAATTTCGTTAGACGAAATAAACATTTTAAAATTTATTAACGTAAGATCAAACAGTAGTATATTTTGATTTTCATTTAAAATCAGTATTATATACGCGTGGCGCATGAAATAACTTTCGAATTTAAAAAAGCTTAAACATTCAAATTTGCTGGTGCACTACGCTTCGCGTCTCGCCTGCAAATCCAAATATTTAGGCTTTTCTAAACTCAAAATGTTACTTCATGCTTAATCAAAGAGTGGATACACTTGTTAGGAGCTTCACATAAAACTTTTTTATAAAAACAACGAGTACTCCGATGCGAGATTACCCAAAAATTCGAGAAACGAATACAAGAATCCGTAGATATCTGCAATATGGTGTACTTAAAATGTCTACCAAATTATGTATGTACATATTTCTAATTTTGTAAAACGGCATAACTTTGTACTTATTAGAGCTACAGAAAAGTAGAGTAGTACATTCTGTGTATTTTTATGATATCTACAATTCTATTTAAATAGGTTTTTTTTAATATTGACAGTATTTTAGGAAAAACAAACTTAATTTTTACATCTAATAAAAATGTTAAATATTTTAGTAATCGCAAAAAACGCAGAATTTAACAGGAATTATCGTCAATAGAATATCTTAGGGAGCAATAAAAAATAGCAAATTATGACGATACATGACACAAAACATATCAATATTTATTTGTATTTTTTAAAAAATTTGATTACCTATAATATTTTTGTTATCAAATATTATACATACACAAATACTTTACAATATTGTAGGTACACATATGCAGAGATGAGCACCAAAGAGCAAATAATTTGTAGCTTTAATCAAACGATGCAATTTTGAAATAAATGACAATACAATTAAACAATAAAAAATTGCAATTAGTTCATTATTCCAATTTTGCTAGTAGATATTGTAGAGATTTGATAGTAAACTGAATTATTTCAGGAATACTTTTTCTGATGTATACACGTTTTGCATGCAATGTGTTTGTAGGCACTGTGATTTTGTTCTTCTTGATTACTATAACAATTTTCTATGATTGTTATAGCACAATGCGTGTCAATTTGACTCAGATAGCTTTAAATTTAATATACTTAAGTGAAGTTAATTTTTTTTTTCAAAATGTTAGCAACGGAACAGAAAATTAAAATTATTAAATAGTTTTATAGAGGTCATTCCATGAATGACATCGCAAATAATTTATTTGTTTTGGCATACGAAATGACAAGAAATACCAGTTTGGTCTTTTATGTTATACATTTGTTTGAGGAAACTGGTTCTGTAAATCTACCATTTAAGTGCTCAAAGGAACGATGACCTCAAAGTGAAGAAACTGAAATGCGGAAGATTATGGTTGGCAATATGATAACAGAAAATACAAAAAATATAGTCGAAACATCTGAAGTGCATAGACTACTTAAAAGGAATGGTCTTTGGTCTTTCAAAGTTAAACGACACAAAAAGTTTTCGCGGCTGACCATGGTCGTCGAATGGAATTTTATAAAGATGTGATAGATTGATTCCCTATTTTTTTACAAATTAGAAGTTTCTAATTATTTCCCGTTATTTAGTGCATTAAAATATTTGACTCAGATGTGCAAAAAACGAGCATGGTAACTTAGCGCCAAAAAATGCATTGTTTCAAAATTTCAAGAGACTTATATTCAAAATTTCAGGGTAGAACGTGTATAAACAATTTATTGCTATTCATTTGTAATTTTCATCATTCCATAATTTGAATTTTGTCCCGCTGGTAAAGTCAAATCGTATATTGTGCGCCGTTCGCAATTTCATTTTTAATCAGATTTTATAATTTTAAATTTAAAGTACGCTACCGATATACAGAGTGTACAAAAAGTAGTGTAATGGCTCGATATCTTGATTTGTGATAATTTTAGAAAAAAATCTTTCAAATAAAACTTATAGCTACTAGTTGGCAATATTTTGTATCATACAAAGTGATTCATTTTTATAAGACTTATGAAACTTTGCTTCTTTTAAATGGAACACCCTATATATTTTTTTAGAATACGATAACATGTTAATATAGAAGGCTATATTAACATGTTAAGCGGGAAACCGCATGTTTTTTAATTGATCCGTTAAATAGTTACATACTCGTATTAATAAAAACATACTTTAACTACAATATTAACAACAAAATATTCAAATGTTTTATTAAAGCAGGTGCTCAAATCGCCTTCCCCTTCCAATTTGACACTATCCGAGTGAATTATACACTTATGACAGTCAAGGCCGTAGCCAGAAAAAAAATTCGGAGAGGGTTACACACATTTTGGGGGGAGGTTTTAATGGTAAAAATATTGGTTCTGCTCTTACATGGCCGCTTTTACATAAAAAAATGTAACATTTTAAAAATTTCGGGGGCGGGGGGAGGTTGAACCCCCATACCCCCCCTTGGCTACGGCCTTGATGACAGTATGCCACTTTCCGACTAAATTTTTTTAAATTTTTTCAATAATCAAATTTTACTGTAATCCCGTAGATTCTTACGCGATCGTCGTAACATCTCATCATTAAAATTGTTATTTTTTCGTGTTGAGCAAGCATACCTTTTGGTATTTTGGAAAAACCTAAAATAGCAGATAATTTAATAATAACGAATGTCATTAACAATTGTTTCAAAATTTTGACACACGTACACTTGATAATAATAGATGTATTATTTTCGATCGTATTTTTACTTGTAACTTTTGATCCAAGTAACTTAAAAACATACGGCTTGCACTAGTATGTTTCTATTTTAACTAGTTAACGAATATTAACGAAATATACAGGGTGGTTCAGTTTGATGTTCCACCCCCTTCTAACTTTATTATTTTGAGAATAAAGTATAAAAAACATATACATATATTTGTAAACGACGGGAAATTCTTTATTTAATAGTGTCACCGAATTTATAATACGATGACAGCTGACAAAGTAGCGATAGTCAACTTTTTTTTTTCAAATGACACCATACCTACTTTTTGTTCAATTTGGATAGAGGGCACTTTCCTGCATCCCAACACCCTTTACAACTATACGCTTAGATAAAAAAGTGTATATATTAAAAAATCATATGTGGCTACGAAAATTATAAAAATTAAAGAAACTATTTCATTAAGTCTTTAATTCTTGAAGGTAGATCATTTCAGAAACTAAAACATTTTTTTTAGCAAAAAAATAAGCACAAATATAGCTTAATAAAGTGGATATTTTGGCAAATCCTCATATTTCTATTCTATAAACATACGATTTTTTTATAAAATATACCGATTTATTAATATTTTTTTTGATCTAAGCGTATAGTTGAAATAATTATGCGGATGTAAGAAAGTGCCCTCTATCAAAATTGAACAAAAAATAGGTATGATGTCATTTGAGAAAAAAAGTTGACTATCGCTACCTTAACAGTTGTCATCGTATAGTTAATTCGGTGACTCCATCAATTTGATAATTTACTGCCGTTTACAAATATGTATATTTTGTTATACCTTACTGTAGTGGTTCTTGGGAGGGTGGATTGATGAAAACAATGTATTTTTCCCAAACACAACTTAATTCTATTGCCTCCACACCTTTACACAGAAACTTAACTATTCTCTTAATAATCGCGTACAATTAACAGGCCGTGCTCACTCTCAGTCCATACATCAAAACTGCAATTACCGGCTTTTTGTTTTAGCGCCTGCGCACTCGCTAAAGCCTCATTTAATTTATAACTTCGCACATTACACTTACTATCAAAATAGAAAAGTTAGAAGGGGGTGGAAGACCAAACTCAATCACCCCGTATAGGGCGGTCAGTTTAAAAAAAGATAAGTTTGTTGCATATCTTGAAAATGAATCACCCAATACTCCTAGAGTGAATGCGTGACTAATAGTTTTTAGAATTCTGTTTTGTGTTGTAGGCGTTTACTTTGTGATACATCTTAGATACACTTATAAATAAAACACTTTTTGCTTTGTTTAATCACTATATTTTGCACTTAATTTGTGACTATAGTTTCGACTATCTATTAGTCACTATCAAACTGAAAGTGTTAAACGTGTTTGATATGTCTACTAGATAGTCGAAACTATAGTCACAAATTAGGTGCAAAATATAGTGGTTAAACAGTCTTCCTTTCTACGACATAAAAGTACGAATATAGTTAACACATTACCTTTCTACTCTGACGTTATTAACTTCAATCATTGTTTGGCAATGTTAAGTTTACCTTTCTATCATCATGACATTCATGACGCCTGTCAAATCGGGATTCAGTTCGTTCTTGTTCGTCGTTTCCTTTTTTAAAATAATTTGATTGCTCACTGACAGGTTTATCAAATAAAATAAATACGTATAGTCTGTTTAAAAACTAGAAGGAGTGGGTGCCAAAGCCAAATTTACACTGAAAAAAGTTACCAGAAATATCACTAGATAAATTTGGCGGCAATTTTAAATAATTTCATAATTACTCTTTAAATAAAATCAAATATCAATTTTGTACTTCTTAACTGTTGTTAAGTGTTTTATTTTCCATCGTACGATATCGTCAGTTCAATTAAAATGCTTATACGGCACCTTGCCATATATCTGTGAAATAAAACATATTTACATTATGTTCATAATATAATATGGAATTTATTTAATAATGTGTCTCTATCAAAGCTGAGACGAATCCCCGTAAAAAGGATTCGAATCACGAATCCGAATCACCTAATATGATTCGAATCACGAATACTCGAATAAAGGATTCGTAAGAGATACATATGATTCGAATCGAAGATTCGAATCCTGTCTTTTTGATCACGAATACAAATGCTTTAAGAATAAATTTGATTTTATTATTTTTTTGCAACCTTTAATATATAAATATCGTTACTAGTTGTTTTAACAAAAATATTCAAAACCTAATTAATTATTATTACCACTGAACATCGTTGATAACAGACTAAATATCTGACTCCCTGTTAGTCTGGTTAAAGATGTATTTGTGTGTTTCTGAACTCCACTTCAAATCAGTGTTTTGTACGCGTGGCGCATGAAGTAAAATTTCGAGTTTAGAAAAGCCCGAAAATTTGTCTCGGGTCGCTGCGCGACCCTGGACAAATTTTCACGGAGCTTTTCTAAACTCGAAATTTTACTTCATGCTTAGCCTGGGAGTGGAAATACTCGTTCAGAACTTCAAATTGAACTCTATTATCAAATCGACTAATGCTTGAAATTCATATAAATAAAAAATTCACTGAATATCATTAAAACCGGGAAAGTCAGAGAAAAGTCATGGTATTCTATTCAAATTGACCAAAACACTAACAAAAAAGTCATATGATATTATTAAATTTGTCAAAATCAACAGGCAAATTACAAAACACGTAAAAATTTATAAAATTAACTTAAATATTGACAAAAACAATGAAAACTATTAAACAAAATGGGGGTTTCCCACAGAAGAAAGTTATATTAACAGGCCAGGGAAAAAATCTGTAGTCAGGGAAATGTCGGATAAATTTAACATTTCAGATTGTGGCTACCATGTCAGTTTTACTTCAAACAATATTAAACAAAATTTTGAAAACTAGATTATTATCTTTAAAAATATTTTCAATCATTTAATGTTCTTATCAAAGCATTCACTTTGAAGTTTCGAACGAGCGTTTCCACTCCCAGACTAAGCATGAAGTAAAATTTCAAGTTTAGAAAAGCCCCGTGAAAATTTGTCTCGGGTCGCGCAGCGACCCGAGACTAATTTTCTGGGCTTTTCTAAACTCGACATTTTACCTCATGCGCCACGCGCATAAAACAGTGATTTAACGAGAAATTTAAAAACACACAAAATAACCTTTTTCATGTTATTCCTCACAATTACTTCGAATTATTTTTGACGATTTAAATCATTTTCTAAGTATTCGAATCCTTTTACAAGGATTCGAATCCTTTTAAAAGGATTCGAATCACCCACATTTAGACTCGAATACGAATCCTCTTAAAAAAATGTAACGAATCCGCATCACAAATCCAGTTGAACTAAAGTATTCGAATGCCTCTTTTGTATCCTTTAAAGGGATTAAAACCCTGAATGATTCGAATCCTGCACAGCTCTGGTCTCTATCTTACTTAATATTGATTTGTTTCATAAAGGTAGAACGACTCATCTTCGGCATGCCTGCATGATCGTTTACTTCTTTTAAAACTTTATTTAAAGTTGGCAGTTTATTTTTAGAGAAGAAACTGCACAGATCTCTTCACTATGTCATCAAAACTTGTAATTATGTTCTCCAAGCTGTTTAGGGCTACAAATCTCTCCGGATTACTTGTATTCGCTAATGGTACGATAGACAGTGGAATTTACAACTCCTAAAAATTAAACATTTTATTATTTGATGCATATTCATATGCTATTTGGTAACTCACCTACTGTACCAACAATATCTAATACAACAGTAGTCAATTTCATATGTGGATCATCTGTTATCATCTGCTTATACATATTTATTATGCACTGTTTTTCAGACAGATATAAATGACCCAAATCCAACTTCTTACGCTTTTTTAGAGGTGAAAGTGATATTATCACCGAGTTTGTACTGGATCCATAATCCATCACAAGAATATAAACAAAACTAACTTTTAACTATGCTAAAGAAACACCGCACAAAAGGTTATTACGAAACAAAGTTGCAACTCGGTAACGCTTCGAATTAAGGTTATGTCAGCTGTTGCGTCTAATAATGACGTAATTAGCATTGTGTAAAATGGGCGCGCTCTTGGCCAATCAGAGTTGTAGGTTTTGGCGCGTGTAATTTAAAACGCTCCTCCTAGTTATTAAACATATTATAGACATGCGGTTGTGATACTGTGTTTTGTTTTTGTGACGTCAAGATAAAAGAGTAATGTGGTGACTTTAGTAGTCTGTGCGTTCACTCTGGCATTTGTTATATAGTTATAAAAATGGCACGGTTGTAAGAAACATCAACGGCGGAAATTTACGAAATTGTTAAAAACTCCGTACCAATAAATACAAATAGAAGCAAGACAAGTGTATGGCGTCAATTTGAAAAAATGTTGTAAGGCTTAAAATTACAAATTGGAGAAAGCATCCCCAAATAGAGTGATAGCTGAAATTTTAAAGAATTGGGCTTGGAAAATGCGGAAGGAGAACGGAGATGACTATAAGTAATATATAATTAAGGTTATATAAATGATACAATAAATAATCTCTATAAATATAACAGTACCTTTTCAAATAGCGACTATTATTTTGTTTTATATAATTTATCTCGAAGTCTTGCATTTTTTGATACTTCAACTCGAGATATCAAGCATTAATAATCAAAATTATTGCTTAATATTTGGGTCGTTTAAATTGTCAAAATGCAAGCCGTTTCGACAAATTAGTAAAAAAGAATAGTCGGCTATTTTAAAAGGTCTTGTTATATTGCTGTTGAAAATCCCTAGATCCATCGGAATGCCAAGTAAACTCTGTTCACATTCTCAACAGTAGGTGATTAATGTAATTGCATTTTCTTGGTTATATGAATTGTAATTTTGCATTTTATAATATCCCTCATATAAAAACATTACTTTTGGAATTTTGTCACAATGTTTTATTAATATTGTAGGTTAACAATATACTTCAATCATAACTATCAAAAATACAACATGCCAATACAAGGAGAAAGAAAAAATGAAGCCTACTGCGGTGAGAATAAAATGTGAACAGAGTTTATGTATACATAAAATAAAATAAAAAAACCTGTATAATTTTTACTTTAATTAAGAAAATTCAAGTTATCTTTTACTTGCTTTTAACAATGAACAGGCTTTAATTAATTCACACTTTAGAGTCGCTGCTTAAATTTTAATTTCCTTATGAAATTATGATTTCAAAACAATTTAATAAAGTCAATTTTATTGACAAATTGCCATAATTAGCATTCTCGTCACGAAATAAAGTAATTTTTTTTATAATGCATGAATCGCCGACAATCGATTTGTTTAAACAACGCCTCTGAATAATATTTAATGAAGTGTGTGTAACTAAACTAGAAAAATAACGAGCACGTGTCCTGTTGTTAAATTTAAAATTTATCGCTGTTTGACTTCGGACTATTATTATTATTAGAGCAGGCATTAGATCACATATGATTACCGTAATTATGTTATCGATTATTCATTTCTAAGGAGGTAATTGATTATATAGACCCTAAGGAAACGAATGAATACAGATAATTTGCATGTTGGCTTACAAAATGTATCAAAGATTTATGATTGTTAAAAAAAATGTATTGCACTGATGGATGTGTAATAAGAATAAAACTCCAGTTAAAAATTATGTTTTACTTTTTGTTTCTATAAATGGACCAATTTATAGTTCATTTCAACTTTAATATTTAAAGAATAATAGCTTTATCGAACCCAATATTGAAATATTTTAACATTAAATAAATATACAGGGAAGCATACACATCCAATTATTTGCTGTAAACTATCAGATATTTGTTATTTTTTTTAAGAATTCAATTGGAAGCTTTAAACGTCTTTTTTCCACTCCCAGATTAAGCATGAAGTAAAATTTCAAGCTTAGAAAAGTCTAAAAATGTTCAGGCTTTTCTAAACTCGAAATTTTACTTCATGTACCACACGTATTAGGCACGGATTTTAAGTAAAGTTCACTTGTTAACAATATTTTAGTGTTTCAGTGTCTAATACGCGTGGCGCATGAAGTAAAATTTCGAGTTTAGAAAAGCCTGAAAGTTTGGTTTGGTCGCTCCGCTTCGCTCCGCTTCGCTCCGCTTCGCTCCGCTTCGCTCCGCTTCGCTACGCGACCAAGCCAATTTTTCAGGCTTTTTTAAACTCGAAATTTTACATCATGCTTAATCTGGGACTGGAAAACACTGCTTCCAATTGAAGCCTTTTAAAAGAGCGTATGCATATGTATACTTAAAAGAAAAAATATCTATATGCAATAGTACACACCCACATATTTATAAATACAAACACTGCACAAATTAATTAATGTAAATTATTTATGCAATATAAAGTAATGTAATTTAACTTGAGTAGTAAATAAACGTAAATTTATATATAAACAACGATTGTGTTTTTTATTATTATCGCAAACTTGGCGCATGTTTATTGCGTGTACAACTGTAATTAATATTAAAGATGAATAATTTATCGTGGTCTTTACTTCCGCAGTGTTAAATATTTCATAAAAATAGTAATAATTAATATATTAATCTCAAAATGTTTTCCAAACTAAAAATTGGGAGTGAAAGGGAATGTGTACCTCATGAATTATTTATGGATAATTTGCTTACACCATCCCATGTAATTTAACATCGATTGATTGATTTAACAATTTTTTTCTTAAATTAGTGAAAAGTTTATTATGTGGATGATTGCTTTATCAAAAAAAAAATCATATAAGCTACATTGAGGTGTTGAGATGACCCCATTATTTTCAATATTATTTTTCAAATGTATAAATAAAAACTGATATAGGAGTAGTTATTTAGGTAATTAATTTGAGATACTAGCGCTTTTGCGCACAATGTGCGACTTTACAAAAACTAAATTAAGTTTTTATGTGAGAAATTAATTCGGCACACAAATTTTCTTTTGCAGTTTTAAAATCCGTTTAGTTGATATTCGTGTCATTCGGCGTCATTAGCGCTATGATTATGATAATAATAGTGTCCCTAAATGTAAGAGAGTACCGCAATTGATAAGACCAATGTAAGGCCGTCAACATGGCATCATGACTGTTCCATCACAACGCTTGAAACAGTCGTGTGCATGTCCAGTAAAACATTAGGCACATTATATTTATTAATAACAGAATGTACTTAAACCCAGATTCGCAATTCTTAACAGAAATTAATAAATTAATAATTATTCCGATTTATTAATTAATATTCATAATTTGTAATTGTCTATCATTAGTTGGAATACTATGCTTCGACAAACGTTAGATACAAACGTCATTTCGCCGGAAATAACGCTTGCGTTTTATTTATTTATATAGTTGTGTGTTGGCGATTTAGAGGTTCTTTTCACGCATAATTCATCTACCCCGTTACCACGGGTAGTAAGAATTATTTTATTAATTTAGTGTACCAATAATTTAGTTTGAATTTGGCGCCCAATAAAGTATAAATAATGTTATTTATTTATTTATTAACGAAAAAAACTTCTTTACAAATTACAAAATTAATACAAAATACAAACAATTTAAAACAATTGAAAACCATCCCAACCATTACACCCACATTAAAGAGTAACACTACTTAATTTAATTCTACTTAAACTAATTGATATCGAATCTAAATTGATGACTACAACCGCCCTGCGAAAGCTTGAATAATTCTTAGCAAATAAATCAAAGTTTGATGAGGAAATTAAGCAATTTGCGGTTTGAATCAATCTGGACAACGGATTATTTTTGACATACATAGAACGATGCATTTTTTTCCTAAATAAAATCATTTGCCTTGTCGAAGATCCTGCATTTTGGTGCCAAAAGTCAAGACTTCCTAAAAACGCAACAAATATTTCCATTTAAGAGTTTATATAGAAAACACATATCAAAATAATTTCTGCGGAAAAGTAATGTTGCCATATCTAAATTACCTCTAAGTAAATTAACCAAGATAAATTCAAATTCAAAACTATTTAAATTCGAGAAAATAAGCTTACGCTTCTTATAGTTTGCACACTTTGAACATAATATATAAAATTACGAAAATGTTATTCGTGAAAATGCAAACAATGTCTTAATTAATAAGACAACTTAAGACGATAAATAAATAAATTTGTATTGTTAGTTGGTTTGAAGAGAATTTGACCTAAACGTTACATATACTTCAATAGAGCGTTGTAACAAATTAAATTAAATAAGATTGTAAATATTTCATTGTATAATTCAATATCCGGAGGTGTATTTGCACGGGAAGTAGTTGTTTCAATGGATATTTATCGTCAAGGTAAAAAGCATATCAGCACAATTTTTTCAAATCCATCGCAAAATGTAGATGAAATGTAGATGAAATGTGAAATGAAATGTAATTTATATAGTTAAAATTTTCCTAAATTGCATACATTTTTCGAACTTAGTAATTTTAATAATGTTACTGATAATGACAGTATGGATAAATTCATGGTGGCGACCATAAATGTTAAATTTCCCTGACTTTTCCCTAACTCTCTCCTGATTCCAGATTTTTCCCTGATTCCTTGAAATAACTTACTTTTGTAAAAAAGCCAATTTTAGGGAAAAAGAAGTTATTTGATAAAGCAATTTTAAAGTGCCCGCCGATAAAATATCTAAATTTTAGTTATTTGAACAACAAACACTCGTAGTTGCAGACTTAAGAGGTGAAAAGAAAACAAATCACAAAGTATAAATTAAGAAATTGCAAGATTGATAATACTTTTTTAAAACTTATTATATTTTAAACTTTGCAATGTTGACAATGTTTTATATGCGTGGCGCATGAAGTAAAATTTCGAGTTTAGAAAAGCCTGAAAATTTGGATTTGCTAGGGCGCGACTCGCTTCGCTCGTGCGCCCGGTTAATCCAAATTTTCAGGCTTTTCTAAACTCTAAATTTTACTTCATGCTGGGAGTGGAAAACACTTGTTTAAAGCTTCAAATTAAACTCTTTTACAAAACAACGATTGTCGGAAAATTTACAGCTTATGCATATGTTTACCTTAAAGACAAATTCACTGTGTGTTGCTTGTATTAGGATTTTGCCAAGGAAATTGAGGATACCATATTCATATTTTATATTTTTGTGGCAAAACGTACAAGATATCAAACATTAATAACAGACAAAAAAGCTTTCAGATGAACCAATCTTTGAAGTAATATTATTTAAATTTTTATAAGGTGCGCCAGTAAAAAATATATTTTAGTTTATATGTTGCGGTACTACTGTTTTTTTAATTTTAAATAAGAATAAACTATTTACAGTCGACTTCAAGTTACTGAGTAACATTTTTAGCGAATCGTGAAAGATATCACTACAATGCGAAATTGTATTAAAACAATTACAAATAATTCTAATAGGAGATTTTAATCCCGTGTTAGTTCGATGCGCAAATACATGAATGTTTTTTTTCTGCCTGCTAGAAAAAGAAGGAATATGCAGTCCGAGGTTAGCTAAGAATTCAGGTGAATCAGTTGTGTTGCGCAAAAGTTTATAAACGAAAGAAATAAATTTAGTTTTACGACGAGATTCAAGCGACTCAACGTCAAATCCTTCCAATAACATGTTATGCTCGATGCCTCTCTGTAGATACCTTCCCTCAAATTTTTAGTATAACAATTTTAGGAATTTGCGTTGCACACTTTCGATCTTTCTAATTTGACACTGATTTTGAGGAAACCAAACTAACGCCGTATGTTCCAACTTTGACCGTACATAAGACTAAAATAAAAGTTTAAGTGTGACAACATTGTGAAATTGGGACGCGTTACGGCATATGAATTAGGACTTAAATGCATTTTTTACTGTAACGTCAATATGATAAGTAAAGCTAAGGTGATAATCGAAATAAACACCCAGATCTTTATATGTTGTAACACGTTCAAGTAATATACAGGGTGGAAACCTTAACTGGAATAAATTCGGTATTTATGAAATGAGAAGTTCCAGAAAAAAATCCTCGGACAGGTCGATTTTTGTTCTTTATTGCGCACTTTTTAGCGTCTTCAAAACAAGTATAACGTCACTAGCCTTTCACGTATGACGTCATAGGCAATTTTTTTAAATAGAAACATTTTTTTTTTATTGCACCAAATTTGTAGCCCTTTTTATTCTCTTTACGACCATGTAAAAGTATCTTGTATTTTAATTTTTTTATTTAAAAAATTAAACAAAAATTCTTGAAGAAAAACTTGTATATTTTACCGGAACTGTTTCAAAATGTAAGGGATGGGATTTATCACCGATTGGCTATTTGCCAAGAGAGAAACTGTACTCATTTTGAACATTTGTTACATTAATAAATTTATAAAATACATTTTTTGTTTAATTTTTGAAATAAAAAAATTTAAAAAAAACTAAATATTTTTACATGGTCATAAAGAGAATGAAAAGGGATACAAATTTAGTGAAATAAAAAAAAATCTATTTTAAAAACTTGCCTATGACGTCATACGTGAAAGGCTAGCGACGTCATACTTGTTTTGAAGACGCTAAAAAGTGCGCAATAACGAACAAGAATTGACCTGTCCGAGGATTTTTTTCCGGAACTTCTCATTTCATAAATACCGAATTTATTCCAGCTAAGGTTTCCACCCTGTATAAAATTACGAAAAAACTATTCGTGAAAATGCAACCAGTGTCTTAATTAATAAGACAATTTAAGACGATAAATATCCATTGCAACAACTACTTCCCGTGCAAATACACCTCCGGATATTGAATTATACAATGAAATATTTAAAATCCTATTTAATTTGATTTGTTACAACGCTCTATTAAAGTATATGTAACGTTTAGGTCAAATTCTCTTCAAACCAACTAACAATACAATTTAAAATGAAAGAAGAGATAGCAACAAGTTAGAAGTGAAAGGACTTAGATTAAAACTAATGTCTTAGGCCATCTATAGACGCGTTTCGAGATTTATTCTCTTCAGTATAGCTTTGCTTATGACGTTTAAAAAAATTAGGAATAAAATTAAAACAAACTTACTTGGAAAAAGTGTTGTGTGTGGAATGAACAGGTACACAGAAATGGAATGAGTGAAAATGATGGTCGGTATTTTTAGGTAAAAAAGGGGATTATGTCATTAGCAGGTATTATTATTATTATTTACCTTACGGTACAGTTCAAACAAGATAAATTTAAATTCAAAACTATTTGAATTCGAGAAAATAAACTTACGCTTCTTATAAATCTTAAATTGTATTGTTAGTTGGTTTGAAGAGAATTTGACCTAAACGTTACATATACTTTAATAGAGCGTTGTGACAAATCAAATTAAATAAGATTTTAAATATTTCATTGTATAATTCAATATCCGGAGGTGTATTTGCACGGGAAGTAGTTGTTTCAATGGATATTTATCGTCTTAAATTGTCTTATTAATTAAGACACTGTTTGCATTTTCACGAATAGTTTTTTCGTAATTTTATATATTATGTTTAAAGTGTGCAAACTATAAGAAGCGTAAGCTTATTTTCTCGAATTCAAATAGTTTTGAATTTAAATTTATCACGTTCGAGTAGTTTACCATCAATTGCGTAGTTAAGGTAAACAAAATTAGATTTTTGAGTGTAAGACACATATTTCCCTTTATCAATATTTAAATCAAGACCATTTTCTAAACACAAAGTAACAACTTTGTTTAGACTAATCTGCAAGTTACGGCTGTCATTGATATTATTTATAGGTTTGTAAATTTTTAAATAATCTGCATATAACAGATGTTGACAATCAAGGCTAAGAGAAAAGTCGTTATTAAATATGTTAAATAGTAATGGACCAAGAATGGAACCCTGTGGTACACCTGAATAATATTCGCAAGATTTGGAACCATTTGCAACTACATATGTTTTACGTTCACTGAGATATGATTTGATTAATGATATGGATGAGTTACAAAAACCAAAATTATCCAATATTGATAAAAGAACATTATGTTGAACTTTGTCAAACGCTTTAGACATATCCGTATAAACGAAATCCATCTGCCCCCGGGCAGAGCTGGGCAGGATTCGAATCATTCAGGATTCGAATCCTTTTAGAGCAGTGGCGGGGAAACTTTTTTCAGACGGGCCATTTGTAATAACCAGACAATCGTAGCGGGCCAAAGAATAATGCTTAATCGTAGGTAGGTAGTTTTTATGCGGGTCGTCACATTACGAAGTAAGAACGCGTTCAAACATTCTCACCACGGCACTCTTAAACGGGCCGGATTGAACCTTTCCGCGAGCCGGACTTGGCCCGCGGGCCGTAGTTTCCCCATCACTGTTTTAGAGGATTCAAAAGAAACATTCGAATACTTTAGTTAAACTGGATTCCTGATCCGGATTCGTTACAATTTTAAAAGGATTCGTATTCGAATCCAAATGCGGGTGATTCGAATCCTCATAAAGGATTCGAATCCTCATAAAAGGATTCAAATCCTTATAAAAGGATTCGAATCCATTATGTGGCCCACAATCGAGAAAATATCCGATCCGGTCCTCCGCCATTTTGCTCGCCAACGCAATAACTTATCCGACTAAAAAAAATATTTACGAGTAGCCAAAATATCACTTATTAAGGTGTGCCCCGTGCGCCCTTACTGAAGGGCCTTTTCGAATAGTTACAAAAGGATTCGAAACGTCAAAAATATTTCGAATTAATAGTGAGGATTAACATGAAAAATGTGTTTTGTATGTTTTTAAATGTCTCGTTAAATCAGTGTTTTATACGCGTGGCGCATGAAGTAAAATTTCGGGTTTAGAAAAGCCCCGTAAAAATTTGTCTCGGGTCGCTGCGCGACCCTCGACAAATTTTCGACGCGGGGCTTTTCTAAACTCGAAATTTTACTTCATGCTTAGCCTGGGAGTGGACAACACTCGCTCTTAGAAGTTTCAAATTGAAGATTACTAAGTTTATTACCATCTTACGAAGGCTACAGCTCGAAGGACCAATCATGATCTTCGGAGACCGAAGAATTACGGGGAATTGAAGTTTTTTTTACAAGAAAACAAAAAATATCTAAAGGTTTTCAGCATGGACAGGAAATAAAACATCCCATTTTGAAAAAATATCGAAGTTGGGTTGGTTTTCACTGCGTTTTATACTTCGCTTGAAATCAGTGTTTAATGCGCGTGGCGCATGAAGTAAAATTTTTAGTTTAGAAAAGCCCCGTGAAAATTTGTCTCGGGTCGCTGCGCGACCCTCGACAAATTTTCTACGCGGGGCTTTTCTAAACTCGAATTTTACTTCATGCTTAGTCTGGGAGTGGAAGACACTCGTTCGTTAATTTTTGAATTATCATAAAGTTGTCATAAAGTTGTGTATTTATTCTCAGAAAATCTTTCTCGGTTTATTGAACAAATACAAAAGAGCTCAGGTGAAAAGTGTTTAGGAAAAAGTGGTTTATTTTTTTGTTGGCTGCAACTTTTGTTTGAAATATTTTTTGATTTAGACATCGAAAGCCATAATCGGTGAGTTGTTGATCCCTACTAGATTTTTTAGTTTCTAATTCAAAAACAAAAGAGCTGAGGTGAAAAGTGTTTAGGTAAAAGAGGTTCATTTTTTCTTTGGCTACAACTTTTGTTTCAAAATGTTTTTGACTTAGACGTCGAAAGATATAGTGAAATTCGTTTAATAAAAAAACATCTAATGATCTGTTCACTGTGGAGGCTTCTACTTCGTTATACATCATTATTTACACAAATAAGACAATTAACTTTGTTTGTATAACTGAGCATTTTATTGTGACTATAGTTTCGACAACTTTAACTTGTCATTATCAAACTTTATGTTTGATAATGACAAGTTAAAGTTGTCGAAACTATAGTCACAATAAAATCCTCAGTTATACAAACAAAGTTAATTGTCTTATTTGTGTAAATAATTATCTGGTGATTTTTAACACAAGACTTTTAGACATTTGATGGTATAATTAATAATTAATTAATAAAATAAGTATTTATGTTTTAATATATTCGCAAATATATGGTAAACAATGTAAAATATTTATTTAATTAAAATATTTAGGAAATAACAATACAACAAATTTTATATTATGTCACATTGACGCACTTACCAGTTCTGCCCGATGTCATTTAATAATCGCCGGCCAACCTGCTCAATGAAGATGGGGTGGTTCGGATTTTATTTTATTTTATTTTTGAGCGCCACGTGATTTTATTACGACGATTATCAACAGAACAAATGAATTCACGAAAATTATTAATTAACCAACAATGGAAAGACCACTCAAGAAAATACTATTTTTCCCAAAAAATAATAATATAATTTATTTTCCCCAAATCATATTAACATAATAACAAGCCAATCAAAATTGCTAGTAAATTTAAACAAACGAAAGTTAATTAATTTCAACATAAAAAAAAAGATATTAAGACTTGTACTATAGAGTTCACTAGAATATTTTGTCTAATTCTTAAACGTACGTAACTAAAAAAAATATAAATAACCGTCCGTTAGCGCTAAGGGATGTTAGTTTGAGTTTGGTTTAATCGCCTAGAGAATTAATTCAGTTACTGTTTTTATTTTTTTTTTTTCTTAATTACCACTCTATAAGCACGCAGTCGTACAATTACTTGTTACGCCACTGCATAAAATTTATCATATTTAATATTAAATAGAAAAAAAAAATAAATAAAAAACAACTACGCATTTCAATTATACGTTCAACACACACACACACACACACAAACAATTTGTATTTGGGCTTATCTGTGTTTGATGCACTCCCGGACTACTCCAAGAACTCCTCCACTCTCTAAAACGACTTTCAGCACACGTTATTATTATTATACAGGGTGTCCGTATTTCAACAGAATGTACGGGGATCTCGCTTATTTAAAGAGATAGAGAGTCGGTTAAATTGGGGCTAAGTTGCGTAATTTGGGACCCAATAATAATCCAAAAACAAATTTGAAATATCTTGTTTCGTTAATGAGATATTGTCAAAAAACGTATTTTTTGAAAATTCGTTTTTATTTTTTCATTCAAAAATTATCGAATCCAGAAATTTACATCTTTGACATTATAGGCACTTTTTAACGATAAATCTAGTAACATATTTTATTTTAAGATAACTATAACATTTATCTAGCAACCACTTTTGTTTTTCTTATGGGCGCCATTTTAGATTTTTATATTTTTTACTGAATTCAATGATGTATCACACTTATAGTTTATTGTACATTTTATATGTAAAATTATAATCTTTTGGTTTTTCAAAGAGTGCCTTGGAAACAGTTGAGTAACTCACTTATTTGGCAACTCCTAGGACTCATAATTTGCTTACATATCACCCCTAAAGACAGGCATCCGACGATACATACTTTAACAGTTGCGACATATTTTAAAGTAACGAGTGTCTTCCACTCCCAGACTAAGCATGAAGTAAAATTTCGAGTTTAGAAAAGCCCCGCGTAGAAAATTTGTCGAGGGTCGCGCAGCGACCCGAGACAAATTTTCACGGGGCTTTTCTAAACTCGAAATTTTACTTGATGCGCCACGCGTATTGAACACTGAATTAAAGTGAAGTTAATAATGCACCGAAAACCAACCCAATTTCGATATTTTCCAAAATTGGATTTCTTTTCTATTCGTGCTGTAAACTTTCAGATATCCGTTGTTTTCTTGTAAAAAAACTTCGATTCCCTGCAGTCCTTCGGTCTCCGAAGACCACGATTGGTCCTTCGAGCTATAGCTTTTGTAAAATGGTAATAAACTTAGTAATCTAGAGAGATTCTTTAATTTAAAACTCCTAAGAACGAGTGTTGTCCACTCCCAGACTAAGCATGAAGTAAAATTTCGAGTTAAGAAAAGCCCCCCGTAGTCGCGTAGCGACCCTCGACAAATTTTCACGGGGCTTTTCTAAACTCGAAATTTTACTTCATGCGCCACGCGTATAAACCACTGATTTGAAGTGTAGTTCAAAAACACACAAATACATCTTTAATCAGAGTAACACAGATATTTAGTCTGTTATCAACGATGTTCAGTGTTAATAATAAATAATTAGGTTTTGAATATTTTTGCTAAAACAACTGATAACGATATTTATATGTTAATGGCTGTAAAAATAATAAAATTATATTTATTTTTAAAGGATTTGTATTCGTGATTCGAAAAAACAGGATTCGAATCTTTAATTCGAATCATATTTATCTCTTACGAATCCTTTATTCAAATATTCGGGATTCGAATCGTATTGGGTGATTCGGATTCGTGATTGGAATCCTTTTAACGAGGATTCGTCCCAGCTCTGCCCCCGGGCGTCAATAGTTTCAGCAATGTCATGAGTAATTAGTGTAAGATTAGTAACTGTTGAACGGTTGGGGACAAAGCCATGCTGCTTATCAGACATGTAAGGCCTGACATGTGTATAAATTTGGTCAAATTATACGCGTTCAAATAAATTAGAATGAGAGTAGCTTGTCCTCTCCTGAAGGGCGATTATTTGGAAGCTTCCTAAGAATGTCAAAGACTAGTTTTTACCATGACGACTGCATGGTGAATACAAAATTAGGAAGCAGGTTGAAGTTTGTATCTAATAGATTACACGACGGGGGACTGTAAACGCACTTAAAGTATTCACTAAATCCATTTACAATATTAATTGGATTTTCACAAATGTTATCATTATATGTAATAGTTGAAGGAATATGATTTTTTAGAGTTGATATATGACTAAAATTGTTTAGGGTCGGAAATAACCTTATGTTCAATAGAAAAAATTTATTCATTATGTGCCTGTTTTATTTTTCTTAACTTAAATGATGTGTATTAAATTTTCTGGGCTTTTCTAAACTCGAAATTGTACATCATGCGCCACGCGTATAAAACACAGATTTCAATTGAAGTTCGAATATACATGAATTTCACAATATTTTAGTGTTTTATACACGTGGCGCATAAGGTAACATTTCGAGGCGGGGCTTTTCTAAACTCGAAATTTTACTTCATGCTTAGTCTGGGAGTGGAAAACACTCGTTTAAAGCTTCAAATTGAACTTAAAAAAAAACAAGGAATATCTAAGGATTTACAGAAAATAGGCTGAAATTGGAATACGTGTACTTATAAGAAAAACTCCTTGTATCTGTTTGCTCCGGAGGAATATGAATAAATATAAACCATAATGAAGAGAACAATTATTTCTTAAAAAACACTCGTTAATTAATATTATACACAATTGACGTTTGTTAAACAATGGCGGCGACAAAAACCATACAAGATATCAAACATTGCTATAATAATAACAATAATAATAATAATAGTTTATTTCGTGCTATTACATTTTAGTGTACACAGGTCATGGTTCATGTTAAAATTTACACAATTAAGGATAATCACTTACAATGCGATAATATCAATTAAATAAAATAAAAGGTGTATGTAAAACAGTACAACATCTTAAAATATTAAATGATTAATATCAATAAATATAAAGTAATAAGTGTATATAGGACAGTACAACATGTTAAAATAGTAAACGGATAATGTCAATATATATAAAATAATAAAGTGTATATAGAACAGTACAACATAATAAAATAATGAAAGATGATATCAATAAATATAAAATAATAAAATATATATAAAACAGTACAACATATTAAAATAAATTGTAACAAGAATACTATAAACATTAAAACATTTTAATAAAATGAATCTATACCTTGAAGATTACTTGATAATAGCTCGTGCATGCTATAGTATGCTTGGGAAGTAAAATGACGCTTAATAGTTAATTTAAACTTCTTCAGCGATTTTACTCGCTCAGGCAACTTGTTAAATAGTTTTGGTCCATAGTAATTGATCCCGTTTTGGGTTTTGTTTAATCTTGGACAGCGTGGATATATATTCAACGCATATCTTGTATTGTGCTCATGAATTTGATTATGGGTGTGGTATTTGTGGGTGTTGTTTTTGACATATACCAGGCATTCAAGTGCAAACATGCATGGGAGAGTTAAAATCTCTAGCGAGATAAAATTTGATTTGCAATCTTCCTGATAAGGTAAGTTACAAATAGCTCTTATAGCTCTTCTCTGCAACCCAAATATTCTACCACTAATCGCAGAATGTCCCCATACCAGGAGACAGTACGAGATATGTGAGTGGAACAATCCGTAGCAAGCCGAACGAAGAGCTACGAGAGGCAGTGAACTGTTGAGTCTTCTCAACAAGTATACACTTTTACATAGCTTAGCAGCTAGAGCATCACCATGTTGGCTCCAAGTCAACGATCATACCTAAAAACTTAGAATAATTAATTTCAAATTGGACAGACGTTTTCAGAGAAAAAATGACACGTACTGTTTTGTTTTCATTTAATGATAACATGTTCGACGTTAACCATTCCTGGGTGCTCCTGATTGAATGCACGTCTTGGTCCATTGCTGCCTGTAAATTCTTAGAAGTTGATTTAATTGTTGTATCATCAGCATACAGGATAACTGATGAATCATTATATATATATTTGGTAGATCGTTAATGTAAATTAAAAACAGCAATTGGCCAAGAATAGACCCCGTTATTAATAGGTATGCTCGTTGAGGTCTGATCTCCTACCATTACCATTTGACACCGATCAGTGAGATATGAATTAATAAGTTTACAACTTGATGGTAAAAAGTTGTAGCAGTATAGCTTTCTCAGGAGAACACTGTGTGAAATGCAGTCAAACGCCTTACTGAGGTCTAAAAAAGAGGCAGTAGAGTACAATCCATCCTCGAATCCCTTCAATATTTCCTCAGTAAGACCGATAACAGCACCACCAGTCGACTTTCCCCTACGAAAACCATACTATCAGAAAAAATATTATGAGCTTCAAAAAACTCACTGATCTGGTTGGCTAGTATTTTTTCCACGATCTTGGAGATTGCAGGAAGCAGTGATATAGGACGGTAGTTGTTTATGTCAGAGGTATTGCCTCTTTTATGTATAGGAATGACACAGGTTGTCGGGAAAGGTGCTAGATTTTATACATGCATTAATTAATTTGGTGAGAGGATTACTGATTAGATCAGCGACACACTTCAGGAAACCCACGTTAATCCCATACATATCCCTGCCGTTCGTGTTCTTTAGATGTTTTATCATGAATTTTACTTCACTAGGACTCACTTCCCTAAATGAAAAATATGGTGTATTGTTAATAATACTGGATTGCATCATAAGCTTAATGGGATGGGTGTTTGACTGTGGTAAACTATTTATAAGTGTATAAGCAATGTTGCTAAAAAGGGAGTTAAATTCGTTTGGATTCATATCACAGATTTGTTTAGGTTTAGTTTTGTTTTGGCTAGAGTTAATTATATTCCACATAGATTTCGGTCTAAAGTTGGAATTCACTAAATAGTTATGGTTTGCCTTTATTTTGGCATCATTTACTGCTAAATGATATGTTTTCTTATATCCAAAATAGTTATTTTTCAGTTCAGGGTATCTTATAGATGCTTCTCGCATTAAATATAACGTCTCGTGCATTTGCTTTAAATCGTCGTTAAACCATTTAATATCGATTTTATTTGGTTTGGCAGTTACTTTTTTTTGTGGGAAAGATTCATAGATACCTTCCTGTATTGTTTGTATAAATAATTTAAATGGAATGGGGTATTCATTTTATTAACTGTTCCCCTAAATTTATTTATCTTGCTATTGTCATTGTTGACGGTTTTGGTCGGGTTGATGACCTCCATCAGCTGATCGGTTCCTTCCTTGGTAACGCGGACGCACTCATTATATGCTGCGTGCGCTGCGACTGATGATGTCTTCGATGATGTCTTCTTGGTCGCCGTGTCGGCTCGCAGATACTGATCTGCTCTGTCATTGATGACGCATTCATCAAGAGATGCGTGCGCCTCGGTCGGTGTTGTCGCCTGCGCCTCGGTCGATGTTGTCGCCGTGTCTCCAGATGTAGTGGGATATTTTGCGGCTGATGTTTTTTGTTTACCCTCCAAACGAAGAAAATTATTTTCTTTTTCCAGGTGTGTAATTTTCTCTTGTAGTAGTGATATAACTACTTTGAGTTCCGTGAGACGTTCCTTTAATCCTAAATAGGCCTTTTCAAACAACCGGTGTGGTAAAACGTTTTGCATATGGCACATTGCAACCCTGATCGGGCGATGTTTCCGCACGCACAGAATTTTTTAATTTCATCACTAGATTTAGCAATACTTTTCGCATACGATTTGTCTTGACTGACCCGTTCGTCGGCCATCTTCTATTCATTCTACACACAAACACACAACACAAAAGCTTTTATGTGAACTAATCTTTCAAGATGTATTTTTTAAATATTTTATGAGGTGCAAAATAAATACATATTTTAGTTTTTATGTTATCGTACTATTGCTTTTTTATACTTCATGTCAATCAATAATGACCATAACAACTGAAATAATGTGTTATATTATGATAATTAACCATAATTAATTTTAGTCGGATCAAATATAGCGTTCAATTGTTATAAATAAAATTAATAATATTTTTTTAAACTTTGAAGACTAATTCCGGCTTAACCATAAACTTTTGGATATAGATAAGTTATGTTAAATCATCATATTTTAATCCCAGGAATCTATGGCTAAGCCATTTCCTGGCATTAACGGGACACCCTGTATTATGAAGTAAAGCCCAATAACTAAATTTTATGAAAATCCTATTAGCAATTTTCACTGAAACCGGCATACAAACCGACAACACTTGATTTGGGTTTCTGGGACGCCGAAACGTATATTTCCGTCAAAAAAATCACATTAGTGTGCGGTCAGTACAAATACCTATCCGAGCCTTTTATTAAATGGTAAAAAACTCTGTATATTTATGTTTAATTAATTTATTACTTAACCCGGGGTGAAACATTTTTGAATCTAATTCTGGATATTTAATTAAAACACTTGGTTTGTTTCACTAATTTATATTTTCTCCGACTAGTTTCGACCATTGGTCATCTTCAAGGAGGAATGTTCCTCCTTAAAGATGACCAATGGTCGTAACTAGTCGGAGAAAATATAAATTAGTGAAACAAACTAAGTGTTTTAATTAAATATCAAGAATTAGATCTGTTTATTTTTTCTGTGTAATTTTTGACGAACGCAAATGTATTATTACTATTTCTTATGTAATTTGTTTAAGATACAGTGATCCAATGTTTCGAAAAGGAACTGGAAATACAGACCATAGTGGTAACTCTCCTCCCTCGTCGGCAGAATCTGAAGTGGATCCTCTACCCGCATTACAAGATGCAAGCATAGACAGAGTCATGGGCCAACCAGTTACCAGACCTGGCATGAGATTACCCCCTTTACCCCCAAGTCCACCAATTAGAGTTTCACGAAATGGAAATTCAAGTTCGAGGTAATACTAGGATATATATATATATATATATATATATATATATATATATATATATATATATATATATATATATATACCGGGTGTTGACTTGGCGGACGCAACATAGGAAATTCCATGTAAATTTTAAATTTTCAAATGTTGACTCCCCTATTTATTTTAGAAACAAAATGCATTTACCTTTTTTGTAGAGAGAAAAATTCTGAATTCATTCGTGTTAACGTTTATCACTTTACGTTTCTTTAAGTTAAAATAATTAAGAAAAAATAATGTGATTCTATAAAAATAATGACATACCCTGGAATAGAAACAACAATTGCGAATATAACAATGGCAAAAGCTATCGCAGTGACTTGATTAGAGTAAATGTTTTTGAAATGATTTACACTTACAAGAAAAAATCCTCCTAATAAAGTGGTATTACGCAGACCACAGTTATCACGATGTTTGCGTTAAGTTTTTTGTCGTTAATTAAGTAACAGCAATATCTTGTGTTATTTTGACATCCGCAATTTTCGTATCAATTCCATGGTGTGTCATTAATTTTATAAAATCACATTACTTTTTCTTAATTGTTTTAGCTGTGAATTTTCTGACATTCGTTGATTTTTAAAAGAGTTTAGCTTAAAACGAGTGATTTACACTCCCAGACTAAGCATGAAGTAAAATTTCGAGTTTAGAAAAGCCCCGTGAAAATTTGTCGAGGGTCGCGCAGCGACCCGAGACAAATTTTCTGGGCTTTTCTAAACTCGAAATTTTACTTCATGCGCCACGCGTATAAAACACAGATTTTAAGTGAAGTTCGAATAATCATAAATTTGACAATATTATAGTGTTTTATACGCGTGGCGCATAAAGTAAAATTTCGAGTTTAGAAAAGCCCAAAAAATGTTCACGGGATTTTCTAAACTCGAAATTTTACTTCATGCTTAGTCTGGGAGTGGAACACACCTGTTTAAAGTTTTAAATTGAACTTTTAAAAAAACAGGAAATATCCGCAATTGTTATATCAATTCCATGGTATGTCAATATTTTTATAAAATCACATTACTTTTTCTTAATTATTTTAGATGCAAATTTTCTGCCATTCGTTGATTTTTAAAAGAGTTCAATTTGAAACTTTAAACGAGTGTTTTCCACTCCCAGACTAAGCATGAAGTAAAATTTCGAGTTTAGAGAAGCCTTTCTAAACTCGAAATTTTACTTCATGCGCCACGCGTATAAAACACTGATTTCAAGTGTGGTTCAAATATACATAAATTCACAATATTTTTGTTTTGTACGCGTGGCGCATGAAGTAAAATTTCGAGTTTAGAAAAGCCCAGAAAATCTGTCTCGGTTCGCTGCGCGACCCTCGACAAATTTTCACGGGGCTTTTCTAAACTCAAAATATTACTTCATGCTTAGTCTGGGAGTGGAAAACACTTGTTTAAAGCTTTAAATTGAACTTAAAAAAGAACAGTTAATATCAGCAATTGTTGTATCAATTCCATGGTATGTCATTATTTTTATAAAATCACATTACTTTTTGTTAATTATTTTAACTTAGAGGAACGTAAAGTGGTAAGCGTGAACATTCATAAATTTAGAACTTTTCCCTCTACAAAAAAGTGAAATACATTTTGTCTCTAAAATAAATAGGAAAGCCAATATTTGAACACTTTAAAATTAACATGCGATTTGCTATGTTGCCTCCGCTAAGTCAACACCCGGTATAAATAAAATATAATCTATATACAAGATCCATATACAAGAAAAAATTTGTACAAAAGCAATGTTTCTAAATGTAGTTTACAACGAGGATACGGGAGTTTAGATGTTGATGTAACTAATCAATATATTTCTTATACGCTAAAGTTGTATGATATTCACTGAACATTTTAATAACAATAGATATTTATTTCAAATTAAATTAATTAAGATTTCGTAAATTTAATTTTTTTTTATTCACATTTTAGTAGCACCAACAGCCTTAATAGCATGCGAAGAGCAATAAGCGAGAACGTCTTGAACGAGGAAATCGAATAGGTTTTCCACCAAGTAAAATAACATGTACATACTTACCCACTTTGATCATGTACATATAAAGATGTTATTATATACGAGTATGTATGTATATAAAAAATATAAGTATATGTAACCAAAGACGCAATAAAAACTCTTCTTTAGAACTAATAAATTGAATTATTGTATTTGTAAGGACATAAGAATTTACAGGGGTCGTTCGACCATAGATGTATTCTACGGAGTCTAATTAAGGATCAAAACATAGTAGAGCGGCAAGCCTGGCAGCGAGGTAAGAGGCTGTATGAATACTGCGTGCACAACTTAAGGGACGAGCTACGATTTGTTGGACTGATTTTATTTGTTGTTAAGGCATTAATAAACGATACAAACATATAGTGGATTATGCATATTTATTTATTATAAATTAAGGCACGAAGACGATTCAGGCATAATATACATTCCTATACATATAAAAAATACAAATAGAGTACCGATTTAGAAAAATACAAAAACGCTCACTAAAATCTACTATTCACAACTTGTTATCCCTAAAAATACTGATTTTTTGTATCATATGTATGAGTATGAAAAATGAAAGGAAACGTAAGTCTTCAATATCAGCAGAGAAGAAAAGTGAATCTTAAATACTAATAAGAGGGAATCGTTAGTATAAAGTATCTAATACTCAAGAAAAATACATGTATATTCCAAATATCAATATGAAATGTCCATTAGCACGTGATTCAATTGTCCTATATAAATAATTGCACTTATTATTTGAAAGTGACAGTGGCGGCCCAGATTAGTGTGGGCTCCATTATTATTGATTGGGGCCGCTTGTAAATCGTAAAATTGCAAATACTTGTGTTTTTGCTCACAACTTAAGGGTTTACTAGCAACCCCATTCATTATTTTAATGAATAATGCGTAAAATTGCAAATTTTTGAATTTTTGCGCTCCAATTTCTGGGTTTACGAGCAATCCCATTAATTATAACGAATAAATCATAAAATTCCAAATTGTGAAAGTTTTGAGGCCCCAATTTTAGATGCACCAGTTGCTTCCTTCCTCAGGCAGGCCCTGAACGGTGATATAAATAAAACGGTGAGTTTTGATTCAGAGGGCGTAAACGAAGGACCAGTAGAAGATGTTAAAGACCATGAAAGCTACGGGGAAGACAAATCTGGAGCGCTTGTCTATCCAAATGGCGATTTCTTGAGGAGTCATCGTGGTCCACATTTTTAGTCCGTCTGTACTAGGTTCCGGAGAGTCCGGCATATTCACTGAGAAGCTTTTGCTCTGCATGAGATCTTCGTCGCTTTGCATCGTTATTTTTGGTATGGCATAACGAGGAAAGCTCTGAAATAAAAATTGTACATTAAAACATAATTTTATTAGTGATACGAATAAAAATAATATTCATAAAACGCAAAGACAAATATTGTATTTGTTCAAACAAGATAAATTCAAATTCAATACTATTTGAATTCGAGAAAATAAGCTTACGCTTTATTAATTAAGTCACTGTTTGCATTTTCACGAATGGTTTTTTTGTAATTTTATATATTGTATTTGTACTTTTACGTACGGCATTATAATTCGGAAACGTTAAGCTGTTTAAAAAATTATTGGATAAAGGGGCTCAGCCACGAGGAGAGGAGCCGTAAGGCCAGCCCTCTCTTTAGCTGCTTAAAAAGTAAAAAAATAAAAAAACATTTTTTTCGTGTTACAAACAGAAAACAATTAATACCTAAACAAAAGTAAAGGTACACATCCTAAGCAGTATATTTCGAACTTTGCATTGAATCAGTGCTTTATACGCGTGGCGCATGAAGTAAAATTTCGAGTTCAGTTAAGCCTGAACATTTGGATTTGCGAGAGCGCGACTCGCTTCGCTCACGTGCCCTGGCTAATTCAAATTTTCAGGCTTGTCTGAACTCGAAATTTTACTTCATGTTTAATCAAGGAGTGGAAACACTTGTTAGAAGTTCCGTTCACAAAAAGTATAAATAAGATTGGCCCAGAGTGGGTTCCTTGAGGCACCGGAGAATCTACGAAGACTGATTTCGAAATTACGGTGAATGTTTAAACTTTAATTTTGACTTTCAATTGTAAATAACTCGAAAACTTTCCAAGGCACATTTTTTGTTTTTGGCATATTTTGAGGAAGCAATGTCCACAAAAATCCACAAAAAATCGATAAGATTTCTCAAAGAATTTGTGAATGTTTTAAACTTTAATTTACCTAAATATACTCAATGACATTAGAAGCGTAACACTAAGAAGGAATGATTTTTTTGAATTCATATTTTAGCAACAGAGTGACTATATTTAAAGCATATATTGATAACAATTTCAACCTTATGCCTTTTATATTTATTGTGAAAAAAAAAATATATTTCACTTTTTCTTTTTTGATAAAACTATTTATATGAGCTGTTTAGTACAGATGTTTTTAGTTTTCGTGTTTCCGTTGAGTGTGTTAAGCTTAAATAAAATGCCTCGAGTCCGAAGACGTCCACAATATCACCATTTGAGCGATTTTGACCGGGGTCGAGTTGTTGCTTATCGAGATGTCGGTATGTCCTATCGCGAAATTGCCCGCCGTATTGATTCCACTGCAGCAACTGTAATACGTGTGTATCAGGTATGGACAGAAGAAGGTAGAGGAGCAAGAAGAAGACCTATTGGTCAACCAAGGCGTACTACAGAACGTCAAGATCGGCGCTTAAGACAAATAGCCCTGCGAGACCGTTTCGCTACTACGCGTCAAATCGGTGATCAATGGATTGGAGAAGAAGGTAGGCCCGTTAGTATGCGAACCTTATATCGCCGCATTCAATCCTTTGGGCTTCTTTCGTACCGTCCAAGATTAGTGCCTCCTTTAACAGCGAGACACTGTCGCCAAAGGTTGGACTGGTGCAGAGAACGGCAGCATTGGGAGGCGGAATGGCACGATGTCGTATTCAGCGATGAATCCGATTTTGTCTAGGCACGCATGATGGCCGTAGAAGGGTACGACGCTACCGTGGAGAACGACCTGATCTTAGGTTTGCTATTGAGAGGCATGTACACAGGACTGCTGGAGTAATGGTTTGGGGGGCTATTGCTTATGGTAGTCGATCACCTCTTGTATTCATTCGAGGCAGTATGACAGCTGCGCGTTATGTTGAAGACGTCATACGACCGACTTTGTTGCCTTATTTAGATGGCCGCCCAGACGTACTTTTTCAACAAGATAACGCACGTCCCCATATTGCTCGTCGAACTATGAACTTTCTTAATGAAGCTGTTTTTAATGTTTTGGCGTGGCCGCCCCGTTCGCCGGATTTAAATCCCATTGAACATGTGTGGGATATCATGGGAAGAAGAATATTCTCTTTGCACCATCCTCCACAGACTCTAGCACAGTTGATCGATGAAATTCAAGTTGCTTGGAACGAGATGCCTCAAGAAGACATCGACCATCTCATTTTGTCGATGCCCAGACGTCTACAGGAGTGTATACAGCAAAGGGGTCGCCAAACACATTAGTAATTTTTTTAGAATGTTTTTTAATAAAATTTCTTGAAAATGTAATCATTTTATTCTTGATGTAAGACTACCATACAGGCAAAAAATCAAGTTAAAATAATAACTCCTTCTGGGTGTTACGCTTCTAATGTCATTGAGTATATGTCTATAAAATTCTACTTTTTCGACTTTCAATTGAAAATAACTCGAAAACTGCCAAAGGCGAATTTTCTGTTTCTGGTATATTTCCGAAGAGCAATGTCTTTTTAACATCAACGCGAAATTCCATATAGAATTCTGAAAGATTTTTTTATGTTGTGAATATTTTAAACTTTAATTTATCTAAGCATTTCCATGAATTCTACTCAATCGACTTTCAATTAAAAATAACTCGAAAACTGCCAAAAGCGTATTTTCTGTTCTTGGCATATTCTGAAAGAGAAATGTCTTTTTAACATCTAGATTCCTTCAAGATTTCTTACAGAATTTCCATATTTTTAATGTTTTCAACTTCTCTTAAAACTCCCTAAATATTTGCATAAATTTTTTTCCGTTTTTGGCATATTTTTAAAGAACAATGTCTTCTTAACAAGCACACGAAATTCCATGAAGATTTCCTAAAGAATTCCCATGTTTTGAATGTTTTAAGCTATAAATTACCTAAATTTAATTAATTAATTTTTCTGTTATTCTAGTATTCTATGTGAATTTTTGAACACATATCGTTTTATTAAAAACCTTTAATTTGAAGCATCTAACGAGTGTTTACAATCCCAGATTAAGCATGAAGTAAAATTTCAAGTTTAGAAAAGGTTAAAAATTTAGGCCAAATTTTCAGGCTTTTCTCGAAATTTGACTTCATGCGCCACACGTATAAACCACTCATTTAAAGGTAAATATATACTGCTTAGGTTTGATCACATGTTCATTAATTTTACATATGTTTATATGGAATATGTAAAAGTATAATTAAAAGAAAAAATCTATATATGTCAATATTTAACTAAAACCACCAGTTTTGAATAATTACTTCTATTTCAAGTAAAATCGTCAAAACCTGTTGTATTATGTTCAATAATACTGTGATGGGTTTTAATTAATATATTCAGAGACGACCGTTTCGAATGACACGTTTATTAATACTGACCATCTGGTCCGTTTATATACAAAACATTTAATACAATAAAATGTAAATAATTGTTCATTCTACAGGTAGGTGGCATACGCGTTTATAAATTAAAATAAATTATAATTCAAATCATGACATCTCCCATTTTTCAAAAGCAAAATATACATTCAATTTTTACATACAAAAATCAAAATCATATTTTTCTAAACTAATCCGCTTTTATTTAGCAACAAATCTATCTGGAACCTTGACGACTCTTCCACTACTAGTATTCTGGGGTGGATTGTAAACAAATGTATCGTCCATCGAGGTTTCAGATTCCATTTCAATGTCACTAGAATAATGTTCACTCTCATTACAAGTTACACCACTGTTTTCTGAAGAATCAGGAATAATTGCCAAAAATCTTCTATTCCTATCTATTACATTACCCTTTGAGGTTTTTATTGTATATCTTCTAGGTTGTAGATTTTTAATAATTCTTCCTCCTTCCCACTTATTATTTGTTTGGACATTCACTCTACTCATTTGACGTTCTAACAAATTACACTGGTCTGCAAAAAAAATTTTTTTCGAGCCCTGACACCATTCCTGTTGATTCTTATGTAAAATGACCTCCTGAATCCGAATATGACCTCCGTTTTCCCCCATCACCCACCGTTTTCGGGGGAGGCCCCCCCACCTATTTTTATCACTTTTCGATAATTTAGAGGGACGAAAAGGATTATTTTAGCCTTTACATTTCTTCTGAGGGGCTAGAGAGGTAAAAAGTTCCAAAACATGAACATTTGTAGCAAGGAGTTAGATTTGGGGGGGGGGATTTGCCCCCTTAAATTGTAAATAAATCATTAAAAATGATCAATTTTTTCCGTTTTTTTCGCAGTTTTTTCACTTATTTTCTACATATTCCAGCTTCCATTCTCCCTTATCCTCCCCCAAACACCCCCAAATAATAAAAATATATTGCAACAATATATAGCAACAATAATAAAAATATATAGCAACAATAATAAAAATATATAGCAACAGTTCGGAAGATTCACTGTACCACGCTGGCGCTCTCAATACTCCCCCCGTTTCTCCCATCCATTGGAGGGGTGAAAAAGATTATTTTAGCTGTAAAGAATAATAAATAAAAAGTAAAATAATAAATGTAAAATAATAAATTCCCGGGCAAACCTGTGCGCGCGAGATATATATTTTTATTATTGTTGCTATATATTTTTATTGTTTGGGGGAGGATGAGGGGGGATGGAAGCTGGAATATGTAGAAAATAAGTGAAAAAACTGCGAAAAAAAACGGAAAAATCGATCATTTTTAAGGATTTTTTTACAATTTAAGGGGGCAAATCGCCCCCCCAAATCTACCTCCTTGCTACAAATGTTCATGTTTTGGAACTTTTCACCTCTCTAGCCCCTCAGAAGAAACGTAATGGCTAAAATAATCCTTTTCATCCCTCCAAATTATCGAAAAGTGATAAAAATAGGTAGGGGGGCCTCCCCCGAAAACGGTGGGTGATGGGGGAAAACGGGGGTCATATTCGGATTCAGGAGGTCATTTTACATAAGAATCAGCAGGAAAGGTGTCAGGGCCGATTTTCATGCCGACCAGTGTTATTTGTAGTTTTATTACTATTTATTACTTTTGGCTGTAGTAATGTTATATTTATCGGCACCAGACTATTTAAATGACGCGACATTAAAAGTTGAGCTGGCGAAGCAATATTATTCACTGGTGTGTTTCTATAATTTAACATCGTTAAATATTTGTCTTTTCTTCCATGAATGGCTTTTTTAAATAGTTGTTTTATCGATTGAACGGCTCTTTCGGCTAATCCATTAGATTGGCTATGATAAGGACTGGAAATGATGTGCTCGAATTTCCATGTTTTCGAAAATTCTTTAAAGTGTTTTGAGGTATATTGCGGACCTCCATCTGAGTAAAATTTTTCAGGAATACCGTGCCTAGCAAACATAGATTTTAAATGTTTTATGATTGTTAAAGAATAAGTATCCCTCTCCAATGGTTATATTTCAATAAATTTTGAAAAATTATCTATAACAAGTAAATAGTTTACATTATTTAGATAGAATAGATCACTAGATACATGCTGCCAGGGTCTATTAGGAATTTCTTTATTTATCAAAGGTTCTTTTATGTTTGAGTTTCTAAATTTCATGCATGTTTTACAATTTTTTATAAAATTAGTAATATCACGTGACATTCCAGGCCAAAATAACGATTCGCGTGCTAAATCTAAAGTTTTTGTAATGCCCTGATGTGCATAATGTAATTTTGATAAAATGTTTGGAATTTGTTTTGCAGGAATAATTAATTGATTTCCTTTATATAATAAGTTATCAAATTGAAAAATTTCATTTTTAATATTTATATTAATAAAAGATTCTAATTCTTTATTTAATTTTTTCTTTGGCCAACTTCCTGTAATGAAGTTTAATATTTTACTTAATAAAGGATCGGTCATAGTATCATTTTGCATTTAATTTAATTTATTTTTAGACATTTTTACATTTTCTTTGATTAAACATACATGACCTTCAATTAATTTGTCTAAATCTTCTTCATCTTTATTTTGATCTGGAATTTTTACGCGTGAAAGAGTATCAGCTAATAACAATTCTCGTCCAGGTTTATAATACACATTAAGATCATATTTTTGTAATCTTAGCAGCATTCTATGTAGTCTAAGTGGACAATCATTGAGTTTTTTCTTAAATATTGATTCAAGCGGTTTATGATCTGTTTGAACATCTATGTTTTTTCCAAATATATATTGAGAAAATATTTCGCAACCAAAGAAGATTGCAAGAAGCTCTTTTTCTATCTGCGCCCATCTTTTCTGTGTGTCAGTCAGTGCTTTTGATGCATATGCACAAGGCATATTATTTTGTAATAATACCGCACCCAGAGCGTCTTGGGAAGCATCTACTGACAACACTGTTTTCTCATTTATTTTAAAATGTTGCAGAACTGGAGATTTTGTTAATGCTGACTTTAGTTTTTGTAAACTTTCATCATGTACCCTAGTCCAATTCCATATAGAATTCTTTTTAATAAGTTCTCTTAAAGGTGCTGTTATTGTAGATAAATTATTAATAAATTTTCCAACATAATTGACCATTCCAAGTAACCTTTGTAAAGATTTTACATCTTGTGGTTTTGGAATACCAAGTATTACTCTAATTTTTGAGTTATCTGGCTTTATTCCGTCAGCATTTATCACGTGACCCATAAATAAAAGTTCTTTTTGAAAAAATTTACACTTTTCTCTGTTAAATTTGACATCATTTTTTCTAGCTAAATCTAATACCTTTTCTAATCTTTGATTATGTTCTGTTAGTGTTGAACCCTAAATTATTAAGTCGTCTATGTATACATCGACACCTTCCATATCAAATATCTTTTTTAAATTTCTTATGGAACACTTCAGAAGCACATTTCAATCCATACGCCAATCTTAAAAATCTGTACCTTCCAAAAGGTGTTGCGAACGTACAAATTTTTGAGCTTTCCTCAGTGAGTAAAATTTGCCAAAATGCTTACGATGAATCTAAGTGTGAAAAATATTTAGCACCAATCATTCTTGCTGAAATTTCCTCAAATGTAGGTAAATGAAAATGCTCCCTTTTAATGGCTTTGTTTAATCCTGTTGGATCTAAACACACACGCAATGTTCCATTAGGTTTTTTAACTATGACGGTCGGATGAACCCAATCAGTAGGTTCTTCTACACGTGTAATATTTTTTTGTTTTTCCATGTCATTTAATGTCCTCTATGTTTCAGTTTCTAAATTTCGTGCATGTTTTACAATTTTTTCTAAAATTAGTAATATCACGTGACATTCCAGGCCAAAATAACGATTCGCGTGCTAAATCTAAAGTTTTTGTAATGCCCTGATGTGCATAATGTAATTTTGATAAAATGTTTGGAATTTGTTTTGCAGGAATAATTAATTGATTTCCTTTATATAATAAGTTATCAAATTGAAAAATTTCATTTTTAATATTCCTAAAATATTCTAATTCTTTATTTAATTTTTTTTTTTGCCAACTTCCTGTAATGAAGTTTAATATTTTACTTAATAAAGGATCGGTCATAGTATCATTTTGCATTTCATTTAATTTATTTTTAGTCATTTTTACATTTTCTTTGATTAAGCATACATGACCTTCAATTAATTTGCCTAAATCTTCTTCATCTTTATTTTGATCTGGAATTTTCGCGCGTGAAAGAGTATCAGCTAATAACAATTCTCGTCCAGGTTTATAATACACATTAAGATCATATTTTTGTAATCTTAGCAGCATTCTTTGTAGTCCAAGTGGGCAATCATTGAGTTTTTTCTTAAATATTGATTCAAGCGGTTTATGATCTGTTTGAAATGTATATTGAGAAATATATAATGGAAATGACACATTTATTAATACACGTTTATTAATACTGGCCATCTGGTCCGTTTATATAAAAAACATTTAATACAATAAAATGTAAATAATTGTTCATTCTACAGGTAGATGGCATAAGCGTTTATAAATTAAAATAAATTATAATTCAAATCATGACAAACCAACAAACATCATAAAATGTTAAAAAAAAACCTTCAGAACTTTAAAAATTAGGACAAATTGGAAAAAATTTCAAAATTTATCAAATCAACAAAAATATAAAATTCCAAAGAAGTAATTGATTGGCAGAGATGGGATGAATCCTTAAAAACAGGATTCGAATCACGAATCCGAATTACCTAATATGATTCGAATCACGAATACTCGAATAAAGGATTCATAAGTAAAAAATATGATTCGAATCAAAGATTCGAATCCTCATTTTTGAATCACGGATACAAATCATTTAAAGATAAATTTGAATCTATTATTTGCAACCAGTAACATATTATTCCATCAGTTTCTATTAACAAAAATGTTAATTTACCGATCAAATATCTGATTAAATAATGATTTTAATTAATGATGATGTATGTGTTATTGAACTTTATTTTGAATCAGTGTTTTATACGCGTGGCGCATGAAGTAAAATTTCGAGTTTAGAAAAGCCCCGTGAAAATTTGTCTCGGGTCGCTGCGCGACCCTCGACAAATTTTCTACGCGGGGCTTTTCTTAACTCGAAATTTTACTTCATGCTTAGTCTGGGAGTGGACAACACTCGTTCTTAGAAGTTTCAAATTAAAGGATCACTCTAGATTACTAAGTTTATTACCATTTTAAAAAGGCTACAGCTCGAAGGACCAAACATGGTCTTCAGAGACCGAAGGACTACAGGGAATCGAAGTTTCTTTACAAGAAAACAACGAATATCTGAAGGTTTACAGCATCGATAGGAAAGAAAACATCCAAGTTTGAAAAAATATTGAAGGAAATTTTACTTCATGCGCCACGCGTATAAAACACTGATTTACAGTGAAGTTAAAAACGCACTGAAAACCAACCCAACTTCGATATTTTTTTCAAAATTAGATGTTTTCTTTAACATCCATGCTGTAAACCTTCAGATATCCGTTGTTTTCTTGTAAAAAATATTCGATTCCCTGTAGTCCTTCGGTCTCCGAAGACCACGATTGGTCCTTCGAGCTGTAGCCTTTGTAAAATGGTAATAAACTTAGTAATCTAGAGTGATCCTTCAATTGGAAACTTCTAAGAACGAGTGTTGTCCACTCCCAGACTAAGCATGAAGTAAAATTTCGAGTTTAGAAAAGCCCCGCGTAGAAAATTTGTCGAGGGTCGCGCAGCGACCCTCGACAAATTTTCACGGGGCTTTTCTAAACTCGAAATTTTACTTCATGCGCCACGCGTATAAAACACTGATTTCAAGTGAAGTTAAAAATATACTATTAAGGTTGGAAATGTTTTCGTGGTTAAGTAACAAAATATGTATTCACAAATATTTGAATTATTCAAAAATTTAAATATTCAAATTCAAATATGAGAATAGAATATAGAATATTTAACTATTTGAATTAATCGAATTTGAATCTCAGCTTTAATAGCGATGGTTCGAATTATTTGGGAGGATTTGAATCCATGTATGAGGATTCGAATCTTTTTATAAGGATTCGAATCCTTTTATAAGGATTCGAATCCTTTTATAAGAATTCGAATCCTTTTTTATAAGGATTCGAATCATCTACGTCTGGATTCGAATACGAATCCTTTTAAAAAAATATAACAAATTCAGATCACGAATCCGTTTTCACTAAAGTATTCGAATACCTCTTTTGAATCCTCTAAAAGGATTCGTATCCGGGAATCGAATCCTGAATGATTCGAATCCTGCCCAGCTCTGTTGATTGGTGGAATTTAACTCCTGATTTTTTGAATTATGTTTTATTAAATAAACGATTTTTGAATGTCACAAACGAAAACGAATAAACCTAAATATAGAATATTGTGCAAATTCATCGACAAAAATAATAAACTTAACCAATCTAAATAATCGAAAAAACAAAAATTTCCATAACATTAAAATAATTAAGTATGCTCCTAGACACTAATTACTCATCATATGGTGAAAAATTGACAGCGTAAAGATAACTTCGTAGCGATTAATGATATCAATGTTTGAATAAAATTTACATGAATTGCAAAAAAACAGAATAAGTATACTTACATGTACGGTTAAATAATTGTTGTATCCTGATCCGTTGCTCATCGGACTTTTATTGCCAGAACCATCCAAGCTCGTACAGGAATTTGCCCTATGCAAATTCTGCATGGAATTCGATTTCATAAGTTCTTTTCTTGCTAATTTTGGTGTTATTGTTGATTTCAGAATGTATTTGCTGTTTACTTTCTTAAGCTCCACTTTCTTCCTGGAAAATAAATAAAAAATTATTATGTATTTGGATTGAGTTACGTGAAGAGTTGAATATAATTTTCTTAATAAATGACTAACACTTTCTTCACTAAAAACATTTATTTTTGTATTTACTGAGTAAGCTATTGATAATGAGCAGGTAGTGTTCGAAATGTACATTTAGCGAAAATAAATGTTTTTAGTGAAGAAAGTGTTAGTCTTTTATTAAGTAAATTATAAAAAATTATCAGTTTGTACCCCACAACATAAAACAAGTCATATTTAGTACATCAAACATGGGCGTGGCCTGAATTTGCATTAAGAAGGGGCGGCGACATAAAAACATGCCATATCTAGTTAAACGTCACAATTTTCATAAAATTATGAAATTATGAATAGCAAATTGATGTAAATAACGTTAAAATATGTTGCTATATTATATCCATTTTTTTTTAAATCGTCAATAATGATAATTTTCACCATGTTACTTTTTAGAAATGAGAGAGTTCTCCAAACCGCGGAATGAGAGTACAAAAGCTATTGCGAAATTCATTAAAAATTGACAAAATATACGTTAATAAATTCCAAACATAACTTTCATCTACTCGTATTCTATTAGTTATCTAATTTTGTTATTATGCTTCTTAAAAACAAATCTTTACTTTATTTAAATCTTGTAATGAATTTTTGTTATTGGATAAAACATACTTATAAACTTCACAATTAGTCAGTGTTTTATATGCCTGGCACATGAAGTAAATATTTCGAGTTCAGAAAAACCTAAAAATTTGGCTTGTTCGCGACCAAACCAAATGTTCAGGCTTTTCTAAACTCGAAATATTTACTTTTTGCCTAAGAAATTTTTAAAAAGCCGATTTTTTGTTATTGTTTTAAAGGATGTTCTAAACCCTTTAGAACAGGGGTGGTGCTGTCCACCGCTGGGCGTTAAAGAGATCTAAGGGGGCTTTTCTAGTCAGGCCCGCGCCTACCATACGTGCAAAGTCGTGAATTGACTTCAAAAAAAAAAAACAATAATAACAATAATCGACACCGAGAAAAAAGAAGGCGCGTCCGAACTCTAAGAACACTTTGGGTCTGGGCACTCGGCGCCCATGTCAATAATGGAGAAATTTATAAACCTTAAATAGGCGCCCCCTCAACGAAATTAGTATTTCCTAAATTGGCTTCTGTGCATTATTGACTGTGGGCACTTGGCGTCTATGAAAATAATAGAAAAATGTAAAACCTTAAATAAACCTCAATAAACCTCATTCAAATAAAAAATTTCTAAATTTGCTTCTGGGCAATATTGACTCAGCAATGAAAATAATAGAGACATTAATTATAAACCTTAAATTGGCTCCCCCTCAATTCAATCAATATTTTCTACGTTTGCTCCTGTGCATTATTGACTTTGGGCACTCGGCGCCCTCAATCAAACTAATATTTTCTAATTATTATAAGTATTTATTAATGACAATTCAAAACTGCATTTCAAGTTTTGTCTGTTATGTGTATTTCGCGGCGGCGCCAAAATGGTCAATCATTGAACATTATCCAATAACATTTAACCTGTTACTTCTTTGTTTTTACATAAAAATAAATACTACTAAAATTACGGTCACGGCTGAAAACAATTTAAAATATTGCGCTGCAAAAGAACACCTTCTCAAAATTATATAAAAATTATTTGCTTTACATTTTAATCCAGAAAAACAGTTATTACATATTTGTTCTATTAAATAACTTCGCATGCCACTTGATTTTATAGCCATTATTATTTCGGATCATTTATAATTTTAGGATATCGCCAGACAAGATGCGTGTGTACTTGTATCTCGCTGCTATTCTTCTAGGCGTCAGTTGTTTGTTTTATAAACATCTCGTTAAATAAGGGATTTCAGCGTTTGCAGCAGTTTTTAGGTTTATTTATCTTGTATCACATAGAACCTTTTATGCATTGAATAAAGATAATTTAATGCTTCAATGCATTATTAAAATATTGTCACTCATTTCTAATCCAATTCTTGTCGAAGCCAGTCATTGCATTTGTGTTCAATTTTGTGAAAATTGTTTTCCTATTCTGACGAGCAGCATGTAAGTATTAATAATTATTTTTAATTTTATCAAATAAATTATATATATATAGTGATTAATTGAATTAAGAAACAGGCTCTAACCATATCAGCAATTAAATTATTGTACATTTAATAAACACCCAGCATCGGCAGTTAATCAATTAAATAACATGACCTATATCATAATATATTCGACTAATTTGCAGTTTGTGCATTTTTTTATTTTGTTTTATATCCGAGGCTTAGTGCTAAAAGGGCTAATGTCGAAAATTCGCGCAATCACCAACCCATAGATATTATTATTTTACAATTAATAGTCAGTAATGGTTGAAGTGATAGTGAAATCTAGAAAATAATTAAACAAAATTTCAAAATATCATTAAAAATTAAATCGGTAATATTTTAAAGGAATTTACTCTCAATTATTGAATTTTCGGAAAACTAAGAAATACGACATATCAATTATTTGTTTCCAGTTTCTTTTATCATTAGTGATATGTACACAGTTTAGGCATTAAAATGAGTTGTTACTGATTACCTGAGTCGTCCTGCATGTGACATCTACAAACGGTCAATAAGTGAAATGTAAATATATGGACATAGTTCCTTCTAAAATCAACTGGGGGAGCTTATAATATAATATTTGAAAAATGAAAACGTGTATTTTGAACGGTTTAGTTTATTATTATCGGTGTTCATGAGGGAACAAGAGTGATTAAAAAGAATACGTTTTTAAACATCTCATTAAATCAGTGTTTTATACGCGTGGCGCATGAAGTAAAATCGAGTTTAGAAACGCCTGAAAATTTGGATATTTTGTTTATTGTATAATCAAATTTAATAAATAAAATTGAGGATTATTTAATACATATACTGCCTTTCAAAAAAAATCAGAACACAAAGTATTTATTGGACGATTTTAATGAAATTTACAGAATTTGATCATGTAAATGAACTGCATCGATGATCAAAAAATCAATTGTTTTGGTTACTATTTAATGGTATTTTTCCTTGATTTCACCATTATGAAGAGCTGCTGATTTTTTAATGTAATTGCTTCTAATATCCAAGTAGCCTCTGAGTAGTTTGACGTTTCAGTTTGTAAAACATAAAAAGATGCCCCGTGTTCGTCAGCGTGCACAATATCATCATCTAAGTGAATTTGAAAGGGGTCGCATTATTGGAATGCGAGAAGCGGGTTTTTCGGTTCGTGCTATTGCTGAAAGGGTAGGCCGTAGTGTATCGGTGATCGTACGCTAGATGGTCCGAAGCTGGGGAGAATCGACGTAGACTTGGATCAGGACGTCCAAGAAGCACCACTGAGCGTGAAGATCGAGCTCATCGTCTTACAACTTTAAGGGATAGATTTACAACGTCGCGGGCATTGGGAAATGACTGGTTGGCTCTAAATGGCCAAAGAGTATCCATGGCTACTGTTTACAGAAGAATCCGCAGTTTTGGTATAAGATCCTACCGTCCACAAGTGTGTCTACCTCTTACTCCGCAGCATCGCAGAGCAAGACTTGATTGGTGCAGGGAAAGACAACATTGGACCCATGAATGGAATAACATTATCTTCAGCGATGAGTCTCGGTTCTGTTTATGGGCTCATGATGGTCGCAGAAGAGTGAGACGTCGACGCGGTGATCGCAGAATTTTACAATTTGCTGTTGAAAGACATACGGCTCTTACACAGGGAGTTATGGTTTGGGGGGCGATAGCATATGGTAGTCGGTCTCCTCTAGTTTTTTTAGAAGCAAGTCTTAACGCGATTCGGTATATTGACAATATTTAACGGCCAGTGTTAGTGCCCTATGAAAATGGCTTGCAGAACCCCATTTTTCAGCAAGATAATGCTCGACCTCACACAGCGGCCATTACAAGACAGTTTTTTGATAGTGCCGAAATCAATTTGTTACCTTGGCCATCTCGTTCTCCAGATCTATCGCCAATAGAACATGTTTGGGATATGATAGGTATTAGAATAAGTAACTTACAGCGCCCCGCTAACACTGTAATGGAACTTAGAGGTCAAATTATCGAAGTTTGGAGTGAAATACCCCAAGTCGATATTGACAGCCTGATTTCTAGCATGCCTCGACGTGTTAATGAGTGTTTGGGAAATCGTGGAGGCCCAACACATTATTAATTTTTATTCATTTGTTTTTTTGTTTTTCAAGTTGATTTTTTGATCATCGATACAGTTCGTTTACATGATCAAATTGTGTAAATTTTATTAAAATCGTGCAATAAATACTTGGTGTTCTGATTTTTTTGAAAGGCAGTATATAAAACATGGATTTATGTGAGTGTTTTCCTTTCCCCGATTAAGCATGAAGTAAAATTTCGAGTTTAAAAAACCCTGAACATTTGGATTTGGCGGCACGAGCGAAGCGAGTTCAGGCTTTTCTAAACTCGAAATTTTACTTCGTGCGCCACGCGTACAAACACTGATTTATTATGAAGTTCAAAAACACATAATCGATCTACTATTTTTGTCAGAAGTATAGTTGAAGATGTGAAATAAATGTACATAATGTTGATATGATTTACCAAAATACCGGTACATTTTGAAGAGCAATTTTTGCGATTAACCGGTATGCCGTTATTCCAATCCCTACCTGTATCATATAACTGTATTTATTTTAATTTAAATTGCATTACATGAGAGTAAATCTAGATTTCAATATTATATGTGGAATTAAAAATTGAATGGTGTAGATTCACGCTCGATTTGTTTATTTTGATAAAATAAACAAACCGAGCGTCATCATTTTTCGTTCCGTCGGTACCGTTAGAGAGGAAAAAATATAAACATTCCTCTGCAGATCCGATATACAAATGAATTAGGAAGAGTGGGGAAACCTAGTAGTTACTCTAAATCACACGCCTGCTGGGTGAGCCACCTGACAGAGCCGCCCCCCCCCCCCCCCCCTGACCCCGCACAGCCAATTTTCTGGCGTTTCTAAACTCGAAATTTTATTTTAAGCGCCACGCGTCTGTATCACTGATTTTAAGTGAAGTTTAAAATATGCTATTATGGCTGGGAATTTTTTAAATTTAGGTATTCAATTCTTCTTTTAGAAACATATCCAAATATTTCAGAAGTTCGAATATTTCAATATTCTTTAAAAAGATTCAAATTTTCGAATGATTCCAATATTTAAATATTCGAATATGTAAATGTTTGCATATTCGAATATTCATGTATGTATTTATGTAAAAAGTTTAGTGATTGAAATATTCATATTTGAATATTCAAATATTTGTATTGTAATATCATTGAGAACAGTAGTTTTCATTTATTATCACATCCCTTAGTCACTAGATGTACTAATAAAGGTACTTAAGTACTCATGGTTGCGTATTTGTACTTGGTACTCGAGTACAATTTGCGTAGAGTACTTGTACTCAAAACTCGAGTACATTTTACTTGTACTCGGAACAGCTTTGCCTATGACATAAAAAGGTCGAAATACCTTTTATTCATTTAATTGTCTGAATAAATATATCGCTCTGTCCCTCTCTAATATTATAGTGCAAGAAAACTAGTAATATTATTACAGTAGAACCTCGCTATACTGGGCCTCGAGATACCGTGATTCGGATATATCGGGGTCATTTTTCGGGTTTCTTTTTTTTTTTTAAAGATGTTAATTTTAACAATTGACTGCGCACCGCCCTGATTAGGTAAAACGTTCCGGCGTCATTATTGTATTATATAGTATGTCTTGTTATGTAGGTGGCTACTGCACATACCTGCATTAAGCCTATTATGTTAAGGGGATTAGTAAATACTGGGTCCCTAGAATATATATATATATATATATATATATATATATATATATACATATATATATGTATCACTGTTTCTTCGGGTTTGGTCCCGCGTAATTTCTTGGCTCTGGTCCATTATATTTTTAATTCGACGTTTCGATGACGTCGCAGTCATCATCGTCAGGAATAACTATCAAAATTCCATTGCTCTAGCAACCACTTCTTTGACTTTTACGTACTACTTGATGCGTGAATTTCTTGTTTGGCTTCGTGTTACTCTTCTGTTTTGTTCTTCTAATGATGTAGTAGTGACAATTTCAATATTATTTTCGGAAGGGGTTGGGTTTTGAATTTCTTGGTTGTTGTTCGGAGATAATATATTTTGACCAGAATTAATACAAGTTTTCCAAATTGGTGGTAGACTTTTAGCATCATCTCTCTCTATATATATATATATATGCGCGTGTGTGTATGTGACTATTATACAAATTTCATATATTCGGATATACCGTGTTTTCCTTATATCGTGCTAGGTATAGCCAAAAGCCATCCCGGTATAACGAGGTTCTACTGTATAAACAATTTGACTTTAAAATGTTTCTTAATAATATCACTAATTTTGTTGCACTTCAACATTTTATTATATCATGGTATTTGCTTAGTAATTGTTTTAACTTCAGAACAATAATTGTATAACATTATGTTTGTTTTATTTCCCTAAATTCTAACATGTAATTTATATATAAACTCTATCTTTTTGTAATTCATTGACATGTTTTTATAAATAGAAGAACACGGTAATCCACCAAAACAATTTGCATAAAATTACGGCATTTATTACATCACACTGACATAACAACTTTTTTCGCACTATTATTCGAACTCCGCGTTCCTTTTAGAACTATAACAATACAATGATAAGACATAATTAAGGTCACTCACTTTCGCCTCCAAATGATGTTGACGAAGGCGAATTCGGCGATGGACGCGAATATGAACATGCTGCAGCCGAGGAACCAAATTTCGCTGGCTTTGATATAAGAAACCTTTGGCAGGTGCTTGCCTTGTCCAGAGGCCAAGGTGATGAACGATAGCATGGTTGATGTACCTGCGAAAATAGAAAACTTTTTTGTAAAACAAAACCGACCTTAATTTTATCAAGAAAATGTGTTTTTACCTAACGTTATTCTTGGTGCTGCGTTATCCGCTTGTAGCCAGAATGTCACCCACGATATTGCTACTAACATGATTGAAGGTACAAAGTAGTCAAGGATGTAGAAGCCGATTTCACGGGAAATTTGGAATTTGAAGACTAGATTGCTGTATTCGCCAACTGAAACAAAATGGACATTATTATAACGGTAACTACCTTAAATCTGCAGGCAAGAAAATAATTGAAAGTTAACTGAAACAAGATTTTCTGAAAATATAATTAATAATATTTAGAATTTGACCCGTCAAATGTTTCTACATGATTTATATAGTTAACAAAAGAACATCGTATTTTTCTCACTAGTAAAATATCAGGTTATTACCCAAAAATAACCCCACAGAGAATGTAATCCCACCGACAACCATGCCGAACCTTAAGCCCCCGTAACACCTAGCTAATTACTTATTGGTTTTTCCTAAATCCCTTTAGATATATATACCGCGCAAATAGTTGTTATTGATAATGAGTCAGTTTGTTATTGATAATAAGCACTTTGTGTCTCGAAATGTATATCTAACGATACAAATAAAATGTGAAGTAAGGAATAACAGTCTTTTTTAGAGTAATAATCACTTCACGTAAACTCAAAAACATACAGATAAAATATCAGGTGATTAAGCAGTTATATACCAGAGCTGGGCAGGATTCGAATCATTCAGGATTCGATTCCTGGATTCGAATCCTTTTAGAGGATTCAAAAGAGGTATTCGAATACTTTAGTGAAAACGGATTCGTGATCCGGATTCGTTGCATTTTTTTAAAGGATTCGTATTCGAATTCAGACGTAGATGATTCGAATCCTTATAATAGGATTCGAATCCTTATAAAAGGATTCGAATCCTTATAAAAGGATTCGAATCCTCATACACGGATTCAAATCCTCCCAAATAATTCGAATCATCGCTATTAAGGCTTGGATTCGAATTCGATTAATTCAAATAGTTAAATATTCTAATATGAATATTTAAATCACTAAATTATTCATATTTGAATATAATTATTTAAATTTTCGAATAATTCAAATATTTGTAAATGCATATTTGGTTATTTAATCATATAAAATTTCCAACCTTAATAGTATATTTTTAACTTCACTTGAAATCAGTGTTTTATACGCGTGGCGCATGAAGTAAAATTTCGAGTTTAGAAAAGCCCCGTGAAAATTTGTCTCGGGTCGCTGCGCGACCCTCGACAAATTTTCTACGCGGGGCATTTCTTAACTCGAAATTTTACTTCATGCTTAGTCTGGGAGTGGACAACACTCGTTCTTAGAAGTTTCAAATTGAGTGATCACTCTAGATTACTAAGTTTATTACCATTTTACAAAGGCTACAGCTCGAAGGACCAATCATGGTTTTCGGAGACCGAAGGACTACAGGGAATCGAAGTTTTTTACAAGAGAACAACGAATATCTGAAGGTTTACAGCATGGATAGGAAAGAAAACATCCAATTTTGAAAAAAATATCGAAGTTAGGTTGGTTTTCAGTGCATTTTTAACTTCACTTTAAATCAGTGTTTTATACGCGTGGCGCATGAAGTAAAATTTCGAGTTTAGAAAAGCCCCGCGAAAATTTGTCTCGGGTCGCTGCGCGACCCGAGACAAATTTTCTACGCGGGGCTTTTCTAAACTCGAAATGTTACTTCATGCTTAGTCTGGGAGTGGACAACACTCGTTTGAACTTTAAATTTAACTGTTTTATAAAATCTACGTATGTAATATGATAAATCATTCATTGAAATCATAGAAAAAGATGCAAAATTTTACCTAAAAGGAACATTTAGAGTTAACTTTAAAATTTGCTCGGCTCTTAATGAGTGAATATTCTATTCCTAAGAAAAACCGTATTTATTTAATATTAAAGTTGCATTTAATATAATAACAAACTGTGAATAAATCGACAATAATCTAGAAATATCGAAAATTTCGACATGTAGAAAATCTTGACGGTCCACTCCCAGACTAAGCATGAAGTAAAATTTCGAGTTTAGAAAAGCCCCGCGTAGAAAATTTGTCGAGGGCCGCGCAGCGACCCGAGACAAATTTTCACGGGGCTTTTCAAAACTCGAAATTTTACTTCATGCGCCACGCGTATAAAACACTGACTTAAAGTGAAGTTAAAAACGCACTGAAAACCAACCCAACTTCGATTTTTTTTTTCAAAATTGGATGTTTTCTTTCTATCCATGCTGTAAACCTTTAGATATTCATTGTTTTCTTGTAAATAAAACTTTAATTATTTTATTACGCCACGCGTATAAAACATTGATTTAAAGTGAAGTTAAGAACGCACTGAAAACCAACCCAATTTCAATATTTTTTCAAAATTGGATGTTTTCTTTCCTATCCATGCTATAAACCTTCAGATATTCGTTGTTTTCTTGTAAAGAAACTTCGATTCCCTGTAGTCCTTCGGTCCCGGAAGACCATGATTGGTCCTCCGAGCTGCATCCTTTGTAAAATGGTAATAAACTTAGTAATCTAGAGTGATCACTCAATTTGAAACTTCTAAGAACGAGTGTTGTCCACTCCCAGACTAAGCATGAAGTAAAATTTCGAGTTTAGAAAAGCCCCGCGTAGAAAATTTGTCGAGGGTTGCGCAGCGACCCGAGACAAATTTTCACGGGGCTTTTCTAAACTCGAAATTTTACTTTATGCGCCACGCGTACAAAACACTGATTTAGAATGAAGTTCAATAACACATATATCCTAATTAATTAAAATCATTATTTAATCAGATTTTTAGTCGGCAAAGGAACATTTTTCTTAATAGAAACTGATGGAATAAAATGTTACTGGTTGCAAATGATAGATTCAAATATATTTTTAAAGGATTTGTATCCGTGATTCAAAAATGAGGATTCGAATCTTTGATTCGAATCATATTTTTCACTTACGAATCCTTTATTCGAGTATTCGTGGTTCGAATCATATTAGGTGATTCGGATTCGTGATTCGAATCCTGTTTTTGAGGATTCATCCCAGCTCTGTTATATACTTATGCACTCCTAAAATCATATCGTCGTCAATATATCGTCCTCCTCATGCCAAAACCACGAATCTGCAAATTTGACGTTTTCAGAAAATTGCATTTGAATGTTGAAACCACTGTGAAAATTAAGGAATTGGATTGTTTTCAATATTTTTTGAATATTTTATATTTATCTTTACGCAAATACAAACGAAAACACATTCAGATCATCAAAAAACTGAAAAACGTCGAATTTGTAGGTAGGTTCATGGTTTTATCATGAGGGGGACAATATATTGTGTTTTATGAAGTTTGTCTAAATTAAAAATCTTAGCGTTGATTGTAAAATTATGAAGGTTTTCATTAATTCTCTTCAATGTTGATCAGGGGCACCCGCGCGTATTACAAAATAAAACTGCGTAGAAAACTGTCATCTATCGTCATTTTTTCGAAATATAGCGAAATAGCGAAACTCAACAAAATTATCTTTTTTTATTACAGGAAATTTAAGTTGGAAATCATAAAATAGAACACCTTGCACAACAATTAAAAAATTATTTTTATTCCTAACGACTCTTTTAAGTTAACTACATTTTGTAATGATAATAATAATAATAACAATAATAATTTATTGGTGCTATTACATTACAAGTATGTTTACACAGGTCAAATTAAATAGAAAGTAAAATATATATACATAGATAAATTGTTATAATAATATATTAAGGTAATCAAAAGTTGTCATCCAAGAATTGTTCCCAGGAGTAATAGGCTTTTTTACAAAGTAATAGTTTTATATTTCTTTTGAATGCGACAATGGGTAAGCATCGGATTGCAGCAGGGAGTTAACACCGTCTCTCGATTTATTAAGTCTACTAAATTTGAAATTTTCTTTGTGTCGAGTGTCATATCCGTGAATATTAGCCGCAGAGGTGTAATTGTCCCTATTTTTCCTGATAAACAATAAACATTGAAAAATGTACAGGCATGGTAATGTAAGTATATTCATTTTTATAAATACATGCTTACAGTCATCCCTGTAATTTACACTGCCTAATATTCTAACTGCACGTCTTTGGAGTGCAAAGAGCCTATGTCTACACGCCGAGTGCCCCCAAGTAATCAAGCAGTAAGACAAAAGTGATTGGCATGTGGCAAAATATGAAGTTCTGAGAACAAACGGTTGTACAGAATTTGCTAGATTCCTTAACAGAAATATATTTTTGCTCAGTTTACTAGCAATGTAGTTCCAAGTAAGCAGTGGATCGATTTGAACGCCAAGGAATCGAATTGATTGAGCGAGTTGATGTTTGTCGTTTCGGAGACAAAAGCACATGTGACCTGTATTCTCAACATTTAAATGTAGCCGATTTGAAAGCAACCAATTTCTACATGATTCCTGTTCATTTATACTGATCTCCACAACCCTGTCAGAGAAATTGCCTGATGTAAAGAATGTTGTGTCATCGGCATAGAGAATCACATCACTTTCCTTGACATTAGAAGGAAGATCGTTAATGAAAATGAGGAATAGAATTGGCCCAAGGATTGAACCTTGGGGTACACCGTGCTTCAGAGACAGAGGTGTAGAGACCTGAGATCCCACTCTTACAATCTGCGATCTGTTGGTCAGGTATGATGCTATGAGATCACGAGCACCTGAACAAAAACCATAAGAAACTAGTTTAGAAATTAATATTTCATGATTGACAGTGTCAAATGCTTTGCTCATATCTATAAAGGTAGCCAATGCGAACTCCTTATTCTCAAAACATTCAATTATTTTGCCAATTAGAGTATTTACAGCATCACATGTTGAAACACCCTTACGGAAGCCGTACTGTTTATTGCAGAAAAGCTCATTGCTCACAAAGTAGTCATATATTTGGTTGAAAATAATTTTCTCGAAAATTTTAGAGAAAACAGGTAGTATAGAAATAGGACGATAGTTGTTCGGATCGTCTATTTCCCCCTTCTTATGAATTGGTATAACAACTGCGATCTTAAGTACGTCAGGAAATACATTTGATGTAATACAGTTATTAAGTATTACAGTAAGAGGACCTAATATTACTTCCTTGCAAGATCTGATAACTTCAGTAGAGAATCCATAAAAATATTTTGACCTACTGATTTTTAGGCTTTGTATTGCATTTCGTACATCGCTTGTTGATATTTTTTTGAAGCAAAAATCTGCCTGCAATGACAGTACCGCATCCTTTGGGTTGACACAATTCGTAAAACTATTTACAATTTTTTCAACTTGTTGTACAAATGATAAGTTAAAATGTTCCGCAGAAATGTTAACGGAACTTGTTTTATTTTTTCTGTTCGTGCTATGTGTGTTTATAATTTGCCACATGGCCTTACACTTGGATTTGCTTTTAGTGATAAAATTATCATTCGCTCTTATTTTCGACAATTTAACTTCTTTATTATACACATGCCTATACTTTTTAAATGAATTAATTGTTTCAGTTGTTCGACAAAAAACACTAATATCTTTTAGAAGATGTAATTTATTTCGCATATCTATTAGGTTTTTGGTGTACCAGTGTATATTATTTATTTTGGAAATATCATTCTTTAACTCTTTCAGAGGGAAAGCTTGGATAAAACAATTTTTGAAAACCGTGATAAAATTTTCTAATTGCTTGGAGGGAGTATCGCAAAAATTCCAAACAATATCATCCAGCATCTGATAAAGTATAAATTTACCAGATTCAGTAATTGGCCTAATGATTTTTTTTTGTAATTAGCTTTGGAATATTATTACATTCCAAGTTTCCTATGATACCTATATGATCTGATAATGAATTGTTTAAAGGCATAGTATTATGTTGATTAACATTAATAAACACATTATCAAGAGTATTGTTTAAACGAGTAGGGAAAAATACACATTTATTTAAGCCATATGAGTTTAGTAAATCACAGATCGTTGAAGCGTTGTCATCTGATTCATTAAAATGGACATTAAAATCACCTCAAATCAATATAGTGTTATTCATAAAATCATAAACAAAGTGTCAAACTATTATTACTAGAACTAGCAAATATAATATTACAAATTGAGTTACGTAAAATTCAAACTAAATTAGTGAACAAAGCACTAATAATATTATTATAATTTATGATAATTACGTCAATAATTTCAAACTATTAAAGTTTTGTGTTCTTTTCACGTCCAAAAGTAAAATCTGCAGTATCTAGTAAAATAATGATTAATTTATATATAAGAATCTTTATTGCCAGTATACATTTTTTTTAATAAAAATTGATTTAAAAAAATACAGTAAGAAGAATAACAAATATTACTGGCAATCGACTATCGGCCAGTAGCCTTTCTGCCGATAATTTATTTATTAAAACGTAAATTGAATACTTATAAATCTGGTCTTTTGTTATTGTAACACAATTTGATGTGTGTGTGTGTGTGATTTTTAACTTTACAATAAATCAGTGTTGAATACGCGTGGCGCATGAAATAAAATATTTCAAGTTTAGAAAAGCCTAAAAATTTAGATAGGTCGCTCCGCTTCGCTACGCGACGAATCCAAATTTTCAGGCTTTATTAAACTCGAAATTTTACTTCATGCTTAGCCTGGGAGTGGAAAACACTTGTTTCAGTTTCAAACTGCCAAACCTAACTTAACATATCGCGAATTAATCTATTCTAATAATAATTGCACATGTCATAAAACAAAATTTTACAAATCTGGATAGCGTTGCATCACATTGGTTTTGTTTTAGAAAAGTCAACACAATTAAAAATCAATAATGAGAATTACAAAAGACAAATCATATCTTGAAAATGATTTCAAATAAACGTAGAAATGATTGCTATTTAAATTTTAGGTAGATATTAAGTAAACATTGCTCTTTGAAAATGTGTAAAAATCTTAAAATACCCTGTCAATAATTTTTAAGTTATTTAAAAATGAACGTAAAAATAGATTATTTTAATACGATTTTTGGAGGATTTGGGAAGCTGAACAATTCAAAGAATCATATCCTCATAATTTTTTAGAGTATCCTTATGAAATTTTGTGTGGATATTAGGTAAATATTGCTCTTTAAAAATGTGTAAAACTATAGAAATACCCAATCAATACTTTCTCAGTATTTGACATAGAACATAAAAATAAATTCATTTTATGCGATTTCTCCAAAAAATTAATAATTTAAATAAATCTTTAAATTATTAATTTTTTCGAGAAATCGCATAAAATTTATTTATTTTTATGTTCATGTTGATCATTTTATGGAATATCCGTATAAAATTTTGTGTGGATATTAAGTAAACATTTCTCTTTAAAAAAATGTGTGTAAATCTAAAAATACCCTATCAATAGTTTTTGAGTTATTTCCAATTGAACGCAAAAATAGATTAATTTTATGCGATTTTTGGAGAAGACGAACAGTTCAAAGACTTTTGGAATATGCGTATAAAATTTTGTGTCGATATTAAGTATATATTGCTCTTTATAAATGTGTAAACATCTAAAAATACCCTATCAATAGTTTTTGAGTTTTTTAAAAGTAACCGTAAAAATTAGATTAATTTTATGCGACTTTTTAGGAAGATAACAATTACAAAGATTCATATCTTGATAAATTTTTGGAATATTCGTGTGAAATTTTGTGTGGATATTAGGTAAACATTGTTCTTTGGAAATGTGTAAAAATATAAAAATACCCTACCAATAGTTTTTGAGTTATTTCTAATTGAACGTAATAATAGATCAATTTTATGCGATTTTTCGGGAAGATAAACATTTCAAAGATTCATATCTTGATATTTTTTTAGAATATCGGTGTAAAATTTTGTGTGGATATCAAGTAAACAATGCTCCTTAAAAATGTGTAAAAATCTGAAAATACTTTATCAATAGTTTTTGAGATATTTAATACTGAACGTAAAAATAAATTATTTTATGGTACTTTTTGGGAAGATAAACATTTCAAAGATTCATATCTTGATAAATTTTTGGAATATCCTGTAAAATTTTGTGTGGATATTAAGTGAAGATTGCTTTTTGAAAATGTGTAAAAATCTGAAAATTCCCTATCAATAGTTTTTAAGTTATTACCAATTGAACGTAAAAATATATTAACTTTAACATAAATAAGACAAGATAAATTCAAATTCAAAACTATTTGAATTCGAGAAAATAAGCTTACGCTTCTTATAGTTTGCACACTTTAAACATCATATATAAAATTACGAAAAAACTATTCATTGTATAATTCAATATCCGGAGGTGTATTTGCACGGGAAGTAGTTGTTTCAATGAATATTTATCGTCCTAAGTTGTCTTATTAATTAAGACATCGTTTGCATTTTCACGAATAGTTTTCTCGTAATTTTATATATTATAAATAAGACACTTAAACTTTGTTTGTATAACTGAGGTTTTTTTATTGTGACTATAGTTTCGACAACTTTAACTTGTAATTATCAGACTACACTTGTAGTCTGATAATGACAAGTTAAAGTTGTCGAAACTATAGTCACAATAAAAAAACCTCACTTATACAAACAAAGTTTAAGTGTCTTATTTATGTTAATAATGATGTATAACGAAGTAGAAGCCTCAACAGTTAACAGTTTTATATTAACTTTATGCGATTTTTCGGGAAGATGAACATTTTAAAGATTTATATCTATATAATTTTTGTGGAATATCAGTGCAAAATTTTGTATGGATATTAGGTAAGATATTGCTCTTTAAAAATGTGTAAAAATCTGAAAATTCCGTATTAATAGTTTTTGAGTTATTTTCAATTGAACTTAAAAATTGATTAATTTTATGCGATTTTTCGGGAAGATGAACACTTTAAAGATTTATATCTTGATAATTTTTTGGAATATTTGTAAAACATTTTGGATGAATTTTATAGTCCAGTCGAGACAAAAATACCACCCAACCTCTAAAAATCATCCAAATTGGCTGAAAATGTGTGTGTATATCAAGTACTGGACTCCTAATAAGGTGAAAAAAGTTTAGCACTTTTACTCCTGGGTTTCCTCCGAAAACCACCCACATAAAAACGGAAAACATTGATTATCCACAAATTTGCACATGGAAATGTTTCAAACGAAAAATGTAGCTGAGCTTTTTTGAACAAAAAAGTTCCGTAGCACTTTTTTGTAAAATGAACCATTCTCTCAAAAATAACGATTCAAGTAAATTAAATTTGAATTTCAGTTGCGCGCGCGATGATTTAAAATTGTATTATACCGTAAAGAACACAGCAGACTGTATCAAAATTCAAGAAGATATTGACTCGGTCAATAAATGGTGTGCACTGAATGATATGCAGCTGAATATCAATAAATGTAGTTTTATATGTTTTTCGCGTAAGAGGAACGGAATAACATATAACTACAGGTTAAATAACTTAACATTGAGTCAAGTTTATTTAGTAAAGGATCTTGGGATCATGCTTGATTCAAAGCTGCCATTTAAGTCGCACATTGACTTCGTAGTCAATAAAGCAAATAAGGCGCTAGGATTCATTAAACTTGTTACCAAAGATCTGGTCGATGTACGCACTTTTAACATCCTGTATAACTCCCTTGTTCGGTCTCATTTTGATTATTGTAGAACGATTTGGTCGCCCTCATACGTTACATATGTCAACAGGATGGAAAAAGTGCAAACTAAGTTCATTAAGTTTATGTCATATAAATTGACCCAGAAAAATATACACCTAACAACCGAGGAAACGATGGCATACTTAGGACTCACAACTTTGCAACATCGTGGCATGGAATTAGATATGTGTTTTCTTTATAAAATCATAAACTGCAAAATAGATTCAAGTCATATTGTTAGTATGATTAATTATCATGTACCACCTAGACATGCACGTAGCCGCATGCTACTTCATAACGAATTTTGCAGGACGACTTGCAGTTTAAATTGCCCCATGACTCGATTAACGCGCACGGCTAATGACATTTGTAGCGGTATTGACTTTTTTAAGTCATCTTTAGGTTTAATTAGGAGGAGTCTCGCGGATGGTATGCACTAAATGTTATAACCCTATTGTGGTTTACGCTGATTAACATATGTGTCTTTGTGCATATTTGTGATTCATGTTTTGTGTCTTACATATTAGTTATATTATTAAAAGTGCGATTCTTTTCGCAATCTACAACAAGTTAGTCTTACAAAGACTATATCAAACACTCATTGAAACAACTACTTCCCGGGCTAATACCCCGACGGACATTGAATTATACAACAAGTGTTTGCTGTTACATACAGTAACCTACTGCAAATGTAACAATTTGGGTCAAATTATTCAGGCCATCTATAGACGCGTTTCGAGATTTATCTCTCATCAGTATAGCTTTGCCATTCCCTCTAAACAATTTGACACCTTAGACTGGCTGTCACGTTACCGTTCAAACATAAGTATAAATGAAATTGCCAGGCAATTTCATTTATACTTTTAGTTATATGTTTTTGGCTCTACATTGTAAATGGCTTGTCCGTTAATAAATAATAATAATTATTATTATTATTATTACTTATTTAAGCAAATGTATAACAAGTCGACGGAAGAAATTCTATAACTTTTGATTTTGGTGTCCTACTAGAAAAAATTGAAATACATTTTAAGAGGAAAGAGTATAGCTTTCTTGTAGATTAATTACATTTTACCATAGATGAAGTCAGATTTTACAAATTTGTTAATTATGAGTAATTAAAGGAAATATATCGTGAATGCCGAATCTTAATAGTGAAGATTCGGCATAATATTTTGGGTAAACGGTAACAATATTGATAAGCTGTTCATTATGCAAAAAAGAGTGATACGCACAATTTTCAATTTAAAATGCAATGAACGATTTATTCTCTGTTTATTTATGAATGCTTAAAATTCGTATTCAAAAATAAAAGTTACCTATTTAATAGCCAGAAAAGCATTTACATAATACTTGTAACATGGAAATCATCTATCCAATTCACAAAATAACTTTAACTGAAAATATTGCTCAGTGTATAACAACAAATGTATAAAACTATATAATCGCTTGCTCAATGATATAAAAAACAGGATACATTTAGTGGATACAGAATTGCTGTGTTTCGTTTATTATTAAATGCAGAATTATACAAATCAATACCTACATGTGGAAATGTAATTTTTTTTGTATGAGCTTTTGTTTGTTCTCTTTGTAGATACATAAGTTTTCTATTCTTTTTTGTTGTTATTATTTTTTTTATTTTTATTTTATTTTATTTATTCATTCAACGGAGTCTATTTCAAAAATACATGATATTGTACAACTATGTTCACTGTATGTACATTATTTTGATCATTTTCGGAAATAAAGCATATGTTATTACTTTTATTATTACATAAACGCTGCTAGCTTATGGCGGTCTTTTGCGATTTTCCACATATTAATAAAATGTGTCATTCCCATTGAAAAATCCACATGGAATATTAATTCTTTAAACTTTAATAATTTAATTTTAATGTGCCGAGAGCAGCTAGCAGACATCCAACGACCTTTATCTGCAATAGAAGCTTCACTAACGTTTACTATAATTCACCGGTAAATACCAGAGCTGTGCAGGATTCGAATCATTCAGGATTCGATTCCCGGATTCGAATCCTTTTAGAGGATTCAAAAGAGGTATTCGAATACTTTAGTGAAAACGGATTCGTGATCCGGATTCGTTACATTTTTTTAAAAGGATTCGTATTCGAATCCAGACGTAGATGATTCGAATCCTTATAAAAGGATTCGAATTCTTATAAAAGGATTCGAATCCTTATAAAAGGATTCGAATCCTTATAAAAGGATTCGAATCCTTATAAAAGGATTCGAATCCTTATAAAAGGATTCGAATCCTTATAAAAGGATTCGAATCCTTATAAAAGGATTCGAATCATTATAAAAGGATTCGAATCCTCATACACGGATTCAAATCTTCTCAAATAATTAGAATCTTCGCTATTAAGGCTGGGATTCAAATTCGATTAATTCAAATAGTTTAATATTCTAATATGAATATTTAAATCACTAAATTATTCATAATATAAATATTTACATTTTCGAATAATTCAAATATTTGTGAATGCATACTTGGTTACTTAAGCATGCAAAATTTTCAACCTTAATAGTATATTTTTAACTTCACTTGAAATCAGTGTTATATACGCGTGGCGCATGAAGTAAAATTTCGAGTTTAGAAAAGCCCCGTGAAAATTTGTCTCGGGTCGCTGCGCGACCCTCGACAAATTTTCTACGCGGGGCTTTTCTAAACTCGAAATTTTACTTCATGCTGTCTGGGAGTGAACAACACTCGTTCTTAGAAGTTTCAAATTAAAGGATCACTCTAGATTACTAAGTTTATTACCATTTTACAAAGGCTACAGCTCGAAGGACCAATCATGGTCTTCGGAGACCGAAGAATACCTGTAGTCCTTCGGTCTCTCGAAGTTTTTTTACAAGAAAACAACGAATATCTAAAGGTTTACAGCATGGATAGGATAAACATCCAATTTTAAAAAAATATCGAAGTTGAGTTGGTTTTAAGTGCATTTTTAACTTTACTTTAAATCAGAGCAAACATTTGTCTCGGGCCGCTGCACGAACCTCGACAAATATTCTACGCGGGGCTTTTCTAAACTCGAAATTTTACTTCATGCTTAACTCTTTTATAAAATCGACGTATGTAATATAATAAATCATTAATTGAAATCATAGAAAAAGATGCAAAATTTTACCTAAAATTAACTATTAGAGTTAACTTTATAATTTGCTCGGCTCGTAATGGGTGAATATTCTATTCCTAAGAAAAACCATATTTATTTAATATTAAAGTTGCATTTAATATAATAACAAACTGTGAATAAATTGACAAAAATCTGGAAATATCGAAAATCTCGACATGTAGAAAATCTTGACGGTCGACTCCCAGACTAAACATGAAGTAAAATTTCGAGTTTAGAAAAGCCCCGCGTAGAAAATTTGTCGAGGGTCACGCAGCGACCCGAGACAAATTTTCACGGGGCTTTTCTAAACTCGAAATTTTACTTCATGCGCCACGCGTATAAAACACTGATTAAAAGTGAAGTTAAAAATGCACTGAAATCCAACCCAACTTCGATATTTTTTCAAAATTGGATGTTTTCTTTCCTATCGATGCTGTAAACCTTCAGATATTCGTTGTTTTCTTGTTAAGAAACTTCGATTCCTTGTAGTCCTTCGGTCTCCGATGACCATGATTGGTCCTTCGAGCTGTAGCCTTTGTAAAATGGTAATAAACTTAGTAATCTAGAGTGATCCTTTAATTTGAAACGTCTAGAAACGAGTGTTGTCCACTCCCAGACTAAGCATGAAGTAAAATTTCAAGTTTAGAAAAGCCCCACGTGGAAAATTTGTAGAGGGTCGCGCAGCGACCCGAGACAAATTTTCACGGAGCTTTTCTAAACTCGAAATTTTACTAATTTAAAACTAATTTAAAATAAAGTTCAATAACACATACATCATCATTAATTAAAATAATTATTTAATTAGATATTTAGTCGGTAAATGAACATTTTTGTTAATAGAAATTGATGGAATAAAATTTTACTGGTTGCAAATTATAGATTCAAATTTATTTTTATAGGATTTGTATGCGTTATTCAAAAATGAGGATTCGAATCTTTGATTCGAATCATATTTTTTACTTACGAATCCTTTATTCGAGTATTCGTGATTCGAATCATATTAGGTGATTCGGATTCTTGATTCGAATCCTGTTTTTGAGGATTCATCCCAGCTCTGGTAAATACTATGAAACGTTTGTATGGTAGAATTGATCAATTTGTCGATATATTTAATTGTACTCCAGTACAATATTCAAACAAAATAATTATGTTGTTATATTATTATTATTAATTACGATTTTCTTTTTTCTGTTTTGTATTCTTGCATATTGTTTGTTAATTATTCATTATATTATTTCAGTTTACATTGCGCATTATTTGTAACATATTCTTATATAAGTTTTCCCTGTAATTTGATGTATTATCTGTTGGGAAATAAATAAATACCTGTACCATAAACATACGATTTCAAGATTCGGAAATAATATGAGAAGTTCGCGGTTATTTTTGTATTAATTAAGAATTTTGAATCACAAACACATTGCGGTTTGAAATCGGCAAAACATTCTAAGATAATATTTGAAGGTTTTTAGATTAATTGTTTTTTCGTTTTGATTTCGGCAGAATATTTCGCACACATAAGCCCGTTGAAAGTTTCTACAAAATTTAAATGAATAATTAAGGCGGTAAAATGAAAACTCAAAATTTAGGTAATATACGTATAAAATTAAATAACTCATATTTTATATACCTTAAACCCCATTAAATATGTTTTTTTTTATGTTTAAAATCACTATGCAATTCAATTCAATGTGCACACTGTTTTGACTGTTTATTAATTTAATAATTCACTCAAGTTGCTAGCAATACAAATTATTCTTAAACTCATATTTTAAATACCTTAAACCCCATTAAATATGGTTTTTTTATATGTTTTTAGTCACTACGCAATTCATTTCAATGTATACACTGTTTTGACTGTTTGTAATTTTTAATATATTCGCTCAAGTTGCTAGCAATACACATTTCACATTTCCGTATTATGTACACGTAATGGGATATTTGAATCAATAAACCTTTTAGACAAAGTTGTCTAACTCACGGACCCCAAGTATTTTTTTTGCTATTCACTTATTGTGAATGGAAATATGTGAAGTTTTTGTGCGCGTCTTGTTAACGGAGATAACTCGTCATTGCTGAATATGGCCAAGCAAAAGTAAAATATTGTACACCTCTTCATTTAACATTTACTTTATTAAATATACAGGGTTTTTCTATTGCATTTCACTATGGATCAAATGAGATTCACTACATCCCAAATGTATTTCACCTTGTCAAATATATTCCAAAAGATTTCCCGATTCACGAAATGAGTTTCACTGTATACGAAATTCTTTTCCCTTTAGTATTATTTGTGCTGAACATTTTTGCAGTAACAATAACTTTCTTCTGGAAATATTTTATTTGTATTTATACATATAGGGAGCTTTTCTTTAAAGTATACGTATTCCAAATTCAGATATTTTTCTGTAAATCTTTGGATATTCCTTGTTTTTTTAAGTTCAATTTTAAGCTTTAAGTGTTTTTCACTCCCAGACGAAGCATGAAGTAAAATTTTGAGTTTAGAAAAGCCCCGTGAAAATTCGACCCGAGACAAATTTTCTGGGATTTTCTAAACCCGAAATTTTACTTCATGCGCCACGCGCTTAAAACACTAAAATATTGTGAAATTTATGTATATTCGAACTTCACTTGAAATCTGTGTTTTATACGCGTCCCGCATGAAGTAAAATATCGAGTTTAGAAAAGTCTAGAAAATTTGTCTCGGGCCCCCGCGACCCTCGAGAAGTTTTCACGGGACGTTTTTAAACTCGAAATTTTACTTCATACTTAGTCTGGGAGTGAAAAACACTCTTTTAAACCTTCAAATTGAACTCTTTAAAAATAACAACAAATTTCGGGAAATGTACAGCTTATGGATATGTTTACCTAAAAGAAAAATTCACTGTATGTATCACTACTTACACCGACATCCATTCTCCGGATAAGGAGCCCTCTTGGTTCATTGCTAAGATGCATTTTTTGACGAACTGCAGCCATTTTAGTACGGCGTGAAACGTAATTGACAAACTGTGATAAGGTTTTGACATATAGGGAAATTTAGTGGTATGTAGGAAAATGTATTTGATAAATGGGAAATATATTTAAGATAAAGGGATACATATTTGATATAAAGTAAAATGCAATAGAAGAACTGTGTATTTACCGTAAAGGAAAGTAACTCTTACAGAAAAGTTTAAATACCTAAATAAAATAAAGATACATAGAGTGACCTGTGAAATATGTAGGCTTGATCCAGGAGGCTGCAGTTTTTGTGCGATTTCTACTTGTCTGGACCTCTAAAAGAAGCACTCAAAGGCCAGCGATTTGACAACAACGAGAAAGTGGAAAACTTTGTGCGCAACTGGTTACATACCCGCGAAGCTTTATTCTACGATAATGGAGTTTAAAAACTTCCAACATTTTGGAATCAACTACATATCTGATATTTTTCATTAGCATTTTACATTTCTTTCTTCGCGGTAAGTGTTTAAAAATATATATTAGATGGATATACCGTGAAATAGTTAAAAATATGATTTAGAGTAGGCTTTGAGTTTTAAATTAGATTAGCATTACTTGCTGTCAACACATAGTTTACCATAACCTCAATAGTATGTTATCATTCAATTAGCATTCTGGACAACCGTTTAAAAAATACCGCCAACTTTAAATCATAATTTAAACGATCGCACGGTACACATGTAAGAATTGAAACAAATAAACTCACTAAAAACTCCTCTCGAAAAACTTGCTGGCACCGTCGACGTGTTGGTCCAATGGTCAGTCAACTTAAATTCCGTCAAATGCAGCTGACCGGCAACCTTTACAGGATCATCAGATTCCCAATTGAGCATCAAATCACTCGCGTTGTACGTCCCTGTAGACAAAAATAATCCCTTAAGGTTTCGTTTATGCGACTGGATGCAGCGACTAATCGATGTTTCGTAGCTATGGTTTTGTAAATGCAACTGCGTTTATAGATGGCTGCGTCAGTCGCAGTGACTGCAACAAACGCCGAAATTAATAGTATTTTAAGGTACTATTTTGAACAAAGAGATATAAACATACTCTAAAAACATTTAAAAACTTGCACTACAATTAGTTGCACACTATTAAATGTCACCAGACGCTGCGCGTTGCGGACGACGCATGCTCTCTGTCGCTGCGCCTAGTCGCACTAGTAGAACAAGGCCTTTAACTACCTCGAAAAATTAACAAATTACACTAAAATATTGTTAATGACACATTAAAGTAGATGATTACTTTGGTTTCAAGTGTTCGGAATTAGATATCAACAGTGGCGCAGCCAGGATTTTGCCTTAGGAGATGCTCAATCAATATCACTATAAGACAACTTAAGACGACGATAGTCGGCGTTTAGTCCATTGTGTCAACTTGACATGAGTCGCCGTCAGCCTACATTAGTCTATCCTGTCAACTAGAAATAACATCTAGTTCGATGTAACAAACTTGACACAAATCAGCGTCAGCCGACGTTAGGACTATTGTCAATTTTAAACAACTATTATTTGAAATATATTATTAGATGGTCATGTTATTGTTTTTTTCATGACACTTTGTGTCGCAAGTGTCATTTTGATTATTGTTAAATATTTTAAACTAAAGAGTGTCTTCCACTCCCAGACTAAGCATGAAGTAAAATTTCGAATTTAGAAAAGCTCCGCGTAGAAAATTTTCACGGGGCTTTTCTAAACTCGAAATTTCACTTCATGCGCCACGCATTTAAAGTAAAGTTGAAGATATATACTGCTGAGATGTGACAGATATTTATTAAGATATAAGATAATAAAAGTAGGACAAATTTATATTTAGTTGCACGCAATTTAATGTCACCAGACGCTGCGCGTTGCGGTCGACGCATGCTCTCTGTCGCTGCGCCTAGTCGCACTAGTGGAACTACGCCTTTAACTACCTCGGACACAATAGATCCTTGCGGTCGCAGTGGAGGGTAGCATAACTACCCACTCACTTTCAATAGAAATAGAATAACTGCCTCGAAAAATTAACATATTATATTAAAATATTGTTAATAACACATTAAAGTAGATGTTTATTTTGGGCTCAAATGTTGGGTATTAGATCTCAACAGTGGCGCAGCCAGGATTTTTTCTTTGGAGAAGCTCAATCAATATTACTATAGGAAGCGTAACTACACAACTTTGCCCATTTAACCAAATTTCTATTATTAATAATAACAACGTTACCCATACTATCCTGCTCAAAATAAAACACCCTGTAAATGAAATTTGTCTACCTAAAAATACTTAAATATTTTTCTAATTCCATAAAAAAATCATCGAACTATGATGCATATATGATACACCGCTAGAACTTATTCAATATCTGGTACTCACAACTTTTAAAATGCATGTCGCATATCTGCTCGTCAAACGGAAACTTCTTCAAATCCATCCAGCAGTAAATCATTGCGGTCATCCTATAAGAGTAAATAACTTCGCCCCTAGGGCTTATCGAGACGAAAACGTCTTTTCCTTCCAATCCCATTATAGCAGTATCACGTTCATTCGAGAGAATTATGTGTGGTATCCAAATTTTATCCCTGAGTTTGTCTTCTCCAACCATGATACCACGCGTTGGGGAAATTTCTGTATAATCTAACCGTGTGTCGAGATATCTGTATTGGATTAGCATATGCATCTTAAATTGCTGAAAAGAGAACATAATTTATTGTACATTTTTGTTTCGCTGTATTTTCAGCTGATATTTTGATTAATCTAGGAAATATTTTCTTAATATTTCTGGCTATATTATTACTATACTATACTATTAATATTTTAATGATTTCTTACCAGTTGATCCATGGCTTCGATATGTCTAATATCCACCTGCATCGTCACGTCCAAAGGTCCAACAGTCTTTGGCCTAGTCAACCTGTCATACCTGCAGCCATTCGTGAGCTGCGTGGAAAAATGATCTTGAGACATTTGATCGGCATCTGGTCCCATGACACAATCGTCATCATCCTGACTACTTGAAGGTTTTGGAATGGAACCGTAGTTGTAGACGTAAATAGGATAGGGATCTGGAGGTCTTAGAGAAGTAATGTTCGTTTTATTCAGCAACGGCTCTAAATTTTGGTAAAGTTTTGTTTCTGTGGCTGTATCGGATACAAGTTCATTAGTTGTATAGTCTGAAGATGGCTCGTTTGTCGCTGTGGTTGTTGTTGTTGCTGGTTGTGGTGTCGGGGATGATGGTAGAGGTAGTTCGGTTTCTGGGGGTATTCGCACTAGCTTTTCGGGGGATATGATTTGATTGTGGCTCAATGGCCTGAAAAAAAAAATATTTTTTTTATGAATTTGAATCATACATATGTATGCAGAAAAAATTAGTAAATAATAGTCACATTTTGGACGGAGGAAGTATTTTAATTCTTTTGTTGGAATGCATGTAAATTGATTTCCAGTTTGTCTAAGTGTTTTGAAATTGCGTAACATACCTTTATTTGGCATATAACCCTAGTACTTCCAAATCTGATTATTTAAAAAGCAATAAATTAACAATTCACTCTTAACTTATAAACTAAACTTATTAACTAGAGCTTAATTCTCCTCTTCCTACGTCCTCCTTTCCCTAGCTACTCCTCCCTGGCCGCGTAACATAATGATTTCAATTCATTAACAATACAATTAACTTCAATTTGGTTGATAGTCAACACGGTTTACGACCAAACCAATCTACGCTTATTAAGCTTAATCATTAATCATTTGATAGCTAAGGATGTGTAGAATCCAACTCTGTATTTATTTTATGTGTACAGTTGCGAGAGAAAACAACTAGTACAGCAAAATATTTAGCTATGTGAACTGGACTCACTTTTATTTTTTAAATTGTCAATCAAATTGACAAATCTGGGGAAATGTTGAACGAAATTTAATTAACTTCAACATGCCTCAACTGACTGAAACGCAAAAAGCGATAATAATGACCCGTTTAGAGACGGCATTAGCATTAGAGACATTGCTAATCAAGTGCATGTCAACAAAAACAACGTCTTGTTGACGAAGAAAAAAAATGGTCTTAACCTGTACATGACAAGTTTGTTTTACAAGAAAAAAAAAACAAGATATATTTGCAGTGGCTTGAACTCCCTGCTGTACTAGTTTTTTCTCTCGCAACTACAGGGTGTCTACGCTAAACCGTTCGTTAAAAGTTTATAGGGTTACCGTTGCACTAAAAATTTGAAAAAAAATCCTTGTCATATGATTGAATCAGTTCTCCTCATGTGAAATATTTTCAACTTTATATCACTTCTGGTTCCACCGGAAGTAACACCAAATTTGTTACTTTAAATGGAACGCCCTATATGTTAGTAATTTTTTGGGTTCCTCGTTTAAATTGGGTCATTCCATTTAAAAAAATTGAATTACTAGATATTGAAGAGGGCACTTAGATATTGACATTTTAAGAACACTTATTGTCAAAATTGACTGTTTACAATTAATTTACTCATAGAGGCGTCCTCTAGGTACAAGTAAATATATAAATCATATTATTATATTACTCTTCAGAGAAGTTACAGACAGATTTCAAGATGCCTGTTAGAGGTCAAAATTTTAGTAATATTATTTTTGCTTGAAAACTATAAGAGATAAGTGTACATATATTCGAATAAAATATGTTGCAATTTAAACGAGGAACCCAAAAAATTACTAATATATAGGGAATAAAACAACGCAGTTGGGAGGGTTTCACTTTTATTGTTGAACACTGCAACATGTTTCACCACACAGTGGCTTCATCAGGCAGATAAAATAATGATTTTACAAAGTACAGGTAAAAGCTTATATACTAATGCAATTAAGTTAATAGAGGGGGGAGGGGTTATGAGGTAATTAGGCTGAAACTAATACAAACAATTTTGAGCGACTAAATATTGATTAGGGGTGAATTGTTTACTTCTATTTGGTCATTTTATAGAATACCTTTTTTGTTATATTTATTAATTTCTAATTCTTCTAATAAGTTTAATTTACGACTTTTGTTACATTAGTGCAAAATTTTGAATTTAGGGTTAAAGTTATGTTGGTATTCGATTAAATGATTGGCGTAGGTTGAGGAGGTTTTCTTAAATTGAAAGCATTTTTGATGTTCTGAAATGCGATCTGGGAAGCTACGTCCAGTTTGTCCAACGTATACCTTAGGGCAATCTCCACACTCAAGCAAATACACGCCAGAGTTCGTAGTTTTATCAGATTTGTCTTTAGAATTATTAATGAATTTATTAAGTGAATTGACCGTTCTAAAAGAAGGAGTTAGGTTTAAGGATTTTAGTTTTTTGCTGATGGCAATCGAAGGGGGGCCGTTAAATGTTAATGAGCAATATTTATTATTCTGATTTTGAAAATTGGTGGGATACACTAATTTCAGGGCTTGTTGTTTTTGTTTTTTATAAAGGATGTCTAAGATAAGCTCATAATAGCTAATAACAACGGCTTTCGTCAAAAGCTTATCTTAGACATCCTTTAAAAAAAAAAAATGGTGTTCCATTTAAAATAACAAATTTTGTTCTACTTCCGGTGGAACCGGAAGTGATATAAAGTTGAAAATATTTACATCAGGAGAACTGATTCAACCGTATGACAAGGATTTTTTTCAAATTGTTAGTGCAACGGCAACCCCATAAACTTTTATCGAACGGTTTAGCGTAGACACCCTGTATACTTACGGGAACAATTGTTCAATTTTAATTTTAATCATAACATTAGGTGTATATCGGACCCAGTACAAAATACCTATTTTTAGGACTAATGCAGAAACTCAAGGGCGCACGATGTTTTAACATTTTTTTAATTATTAGGCAATAAAATATTATACTTTCACGGTTTTACAACACAATCTGTAAAATTGTATACGAATGCACTTTAAAATTCGACACTCGAAAATTCACTTTTTTCGAGCCACCAACCTACAGACTAATTAAAAGAATGATTTTAATTATATTCTGATCATATTACAACCATAATAATACGCCGTAAAGTGAAACATGCAATATGTCAAAGAGGATACAAGCAGAAAATTACACTTTTTTATCAATGTACTATATAACGACAAAAACGTTTATTTTTTTCCATATAAAATTATAACCATCACACAAATTATTCTTAAGTATAAAATAAATACACGACATAAAACTAGTTGACTTATTTTACTCACGTTAGATGTTTATGATTTCGGCAGAATAAATGATGATATGATAATGTAAAAATAAAGACCTGAGTGGTAATTTTGAAGATAATGACGACGGCATATTTCCTAGTATAGGTTAATCTTTGATTATTATTGTATTATTATCTTGGGAATCATGGAATAATGCGACATTTCAAGAAATAATTTTTACGTTATTAACAAAACCAAGATTATTCATATTTGTAAAGATTTTGTAGTACAAACATTGTTAAAATTACGAGAAAGCTTCTGAGTAATTAGTTACTTTCAGATTTGTGTAGATAAGGTAAGTCATATTTGTTTATACAGGGTGTTGAGCCGATTAGGTATACATGACAATTTAACATTAAAAACCACATTTATGCATCTTCCTGTTTTCCCGGTCATTTTACAGAAAAAGTACAAGAGTTATATAAAGTTGAGAAAAACAAGACGTTTTAACGTCACTATAGTCTGTTTAAAAACTAGAAGGAGTAAGTGCCAAAGCCCAATTTACACTATAAAAAGTTACCAGAAATATCACTAGATAAATTTGGCGTCAATTTTAAATAATTTCATAATTACTCTTTAAATGAAATCAAATATTCATTTTGTACTTCTTAATTGTGGTTAAGTATTTTCTTTTCCATCGAACGATAATGTCAGTTCAATTAAAATGCTTATACGGCATCTTGCCATATATCTGTGAAATAAAACATATTTACATTATGTTCATAATATAATATGCAATTTATATAATAATGTGTCTTTATCAGAGCTCGATCGAATCCTCGTAAAAAGGATTGGAATCACGAATCCGAATCATCTAATATGATTCGAATCACGAATACTCGAATAAAGAATTCGTAAGAGATAAATATGATTCGAATCTTGTTTTTTCGAATCACGAATACAAATCCTTTAAGAATAAATTTGAATTTATTATTTTTTTGCAACCATTAATCTATAAATATCGTTACCAGTTGTTTTAACAAAAATATTCAAAACCTAATTATTTATTATTACCACTGAACATCGTTGATAACAGACTAAATATCTGACTCTCTGTTACTCTGGTTACAGATGTATTTGTGTGTTTCTGAACTCCACTTCACATCACTGTTTTTACGCGTGGCGCATGAAGTAAAATTTCGAGTTTAGAAAAGCCCGAAAATTTGTCTCGGGTCGCTGCGCGACCCTCGACAAATTTTCACGGGGCTTTTCTAAACTCGAAATTTTACTTCATGCTTAGCCTAGGAGTGGAACAACTCGTTCAAAACTTCAAAGTAAACTCTATTATAAAATCGACTAATGCCTTAAATTTACGTAAATAAAAAATTCACTGAATTTAATTAAAACCGGGAAAGTCAGAGAAAAGTCAGTGAATTATATTCAAATTGACCAAAACACTAACAAAAAAGCCATATGATATTATTAAATTTGTCAAAATCAGCAGGCAAATTACAAAACACGTAAAAATTTATAAAATTAACTTAAATATAGGCAAAAACAATGAAACCTATTAAACAGAATGGAAATTTCCCACAGAAGAAAGATATTTAAAGGCCAGGGAAAAAATCTTTAGTCAGGGAAATGTCGGAAAAATATAAAATTTCAGATTGTGGCTACCATATCAGTTTTACTTCGAACAATATTAAACAAAATTTTGAAAACTACATTATTATCTTTAAACACATTTCCAATCATTTAATGTTCTTATCAAAGCATTTACTTTGAAGTTTCGAACGAGCCTTTCCACTCCCAGACTAAGCATGAAGTAAAATTTCGAGTTTAGAAAAGCCCCTTGAAAATTTGTCGAGGGTCGCGCAGCGACCCGAGACAAATTTTCTGGGCTTTTCTAAACTCGAAATTTTACTTCATGCGCCACGCGCATAAAACAGTGATTTAACGTGAGATTTAAAAACACACAAAAGAACATTTTTCATGTTATTCCTCACAATTAATTCGAATTATTTTTGATGATTCAAATCCTTTTGTAAGTATTCGAATCCTTTCACAAGGATTCGAATCCTTTTATAAGGATTCGAATCGCACACATTTAGACTCGATCGCGAATCCTCTTAAAAAAATGTAACGAATCAGGATCACGAATCCAGTTGAACTAGAGTATTCGAATGCCTCTTTTGAATCCTCTAAAAGGATTCGAATCCTGAATGATTCGAATCCTGCCCAGCTCTAGTCTCTAACTTACTTAAAATTGATTTGTTTCATAAAACTATACATGGTAGAACGACTCATCTTCGGCATGCCTGTATGATCGTTTACTACTTTTAAAACTTTATTCAAAGTTGGCAGTTCATTTTTATAGAAGAAACTATGCACGGATCCCTTCACTACGTCATCAATACTTGTAATTATGTCCTCTAAGCTGTTTAGGGCTACAAATCTCTCCGGATTTCTTATATTTGCTAATGGTACGATAGACAGTGGAATTTACAACTCTTAAAAACTAAACATTTTATTATTTGATGCATATTCTTATGCTATTTGATATCTCACCTACTGCACCAACAGTGTCTGATAGAACAGCAGTCATTTTCATATGTGGATCATCTGTTATCATCTGCTTATACATATTTATTATGCACTGTTTTTCAGACAGATATAAATGACCCAAATCCAACTTCTAACGCTTTTTTGGAGGTGAAGGTGATATTATCACCGAGCTTGTACTGGGTCCATAATCCATTACAACAATATAAACAAAACTAACTTTTAACTATGCTAAAGAAACATCGCACAAAAGGTTATTACGAAACAGATAAAGTTGCAACTCGGTAACGCTTCGAATTAAGGTTATGTCAACTGTTGCGTCTAATAATGACGTAATTAGCATAGTGTAAAATGGGCGCGCTCTCGTCCAATCAGAGTTGTAGGTTTTGGCGCGTGAAATTTAAAACGCTCCTCCTAGTTATTAAACAGATTATAGTTATATTTTTGTAAAAGTGTTTTTGCTATTATAGATTTATAGCTTTCGCCCATTTAGATTCTTCTAATATTGTATTATGTGCAGATAAAATTCGGATATAAATGAAGAACAAAAATTCAACAATCTTCATTGCATTTGTGTTAAAATGCTTTGTCTTAAAATTCTATAATCATGTTTTTTGAAACTTCGCCTATCTTCCCTACTATTTAACAATTTTAAGCTAAATTAGCATGTTTATTCAATATCGTATTAATTAATTCCATATCGTATTAATATTTGTAATCGTATTAATATATTTGAAGTGAGTTTTAATATGTTTAGTAGTAAGGTAAAATGTATTATATTATGTGACTATTATGTATGTCTGCCTGTTTTATTTGCTGTTTTATTTACATTTTTATTTTATTATATGAAATAATACTGTATTACTATTGTAGAGAGAATATATCCGTTAATTTGTTATAATTATCTTTTCTTTATCCATTCTTTTTCAGCCCTTTTTGCGCGCGGTGTCAATACTAGTGAGGAAACAATTCAGTTTATCTCACTAGTTTAAAAATGTTTGGACAATATGGCATGTTTGCAGTAAAACTGCATGTTGCCCAATATTAATTTTTGCTAGGCAGTCCGAGGTCCTTGATGTTATTGCTTATGATTCCTTTAGCTGATATCACCAAGGGCTATATTTTTACGTTCATATAGTTTCCAGGTGTTCTTGATTTCATAAGTCAGATTTTTGTACTTATTATTTTGTTAGGCAGTCCAAGGTTCTTGATGTTTTCTTTGAGGTGTTTGATGATTCCTTTAGCTGATATCACCAAGGGGTATATTTTTACGTTCTTTAATTTCTAAGTGTTCTTGATTTCATAGGCAAGATTATTGTACTTACGAATTTTTTCCCTCTCCGTCTTTTAGACGTTTTATAACAGGGGCACTACTATGTCTATAATCGTGGCAGTTTGTTTGGATGTTTCTATAAGTACTAGGTCTGGTCTATTGTAGTCTACAGAACGATCAGTCATGATAGGTCGGTCCCAGGAGAGCACTTTATTTGCGGACTCCAGGACAGGTTGCGGGGTGTATTTGTAGTAGGGTGGTGGCTCACTATCGAGAAGATTATTTACTTGGACAGGAAAAAAAACATCCAATTTTGAAAAAATATCGAAGTTAGGTTGGTTTTCAGTGCATTTTTAACTTCACTTTAAATCAGTGTTTTATACGCGGGGCGCATGAAGTAAAATTTCGAGTTTAGAAAAGCCCCGCGAAAATTTGTCTCGGGTCGCTGCGCGACCCTCGACAAATAATCTACGCGGGGCTTTTCTAAACTCGAAATTTTACTTCATGCTTAGTCTGGGAGTGGACAACGCTCGTTTGAACTTTAAATTTAACTGTTTTATAAAATTTACGTATGTAATATAATAAATCATTCATTGAAACCATGGAAAAAGATGCAAAATTTTACCTAAAAAGAACTTTTAAAGTTAACTTTATAATTTGCTCGGCTCTTAATGGGTGAATATTCTATTCCTAAGAAAAACCGTATTTATTTAATATCAAAGTTGCATTTAATATAATAACAAACTGTGAATAAATCGACAATAATCTAGAAATATCGAAAATCTCGACATTTAGAAAATCTTGACGGTCCACTCCCAGACTAAGCATGAAGTAAAATTTCGAGTTTAGAAAAGCCCCGCGTAGAAAATTTGTCGAGGGTCGCGCAGCGACCCGAGACAAATTTTCACGGGGCTTTTCTAAACTCGAAATTTTACTTCATGCGCCACGCGTATAAAACACTGACTTAAAGTGAAGTTAAAAACGCACTGAAAACCAACCCAACTTTGATATTTTTTTCAAAATTAGATGTTTTCTTTCCTTTCCATGCTGTAAACCTTCAGATATTCATTGTTTTCTTGTAAAAAAAACTTCAACTATTTCATTACGCCACGCGTATAAAACACTGATTTAAAGTGAAGTTAAGAACGCACTGAAAACCAACCCAATTTCGATATATTTTTTAAATTGGATGTTTTCTTTCCTATCCATGCTATAAACCTTCAGATATTCGTTGTTTTCTTGTAAAGAAACTCCGATTCCCTGTAGTCCTTCGGTCTCCGAAGACCATGATTGGTCCTTCGAGCTGTATCCTTTGTAAAATGGTAATAAACTTAGTAATATAGAGTGATCACTCAACTTGAAATTTCTAAGAACGAGTGTTGTCCACTCCCAGACTAAGCATGGAGTAAAATTTCGAGTTTAGAAAAGCCCCGCGTAGAAAATTTGTCGAGGGTCGCGCAGCGACCCGAGACAAATTTTCGCGGGGCTTTTCTAAGCTCGAAATTTTATTCCATGCGCCACGCGTATAAAACACTGATTTAAAGTGAAGTTAAGAACGCACTGAAAACCAACCCAATTTCGATATTTTTTTAAAATTGGATGTTTTCTTTCCTATCCATGCTATAAACCTTCAGATATTCGTTGTTTTCTTGTAAAGAAACTTCGATTCCCTGTAGTCCTTCGGTCTCCGAAGACCATGATTGGTCCTTCGAGCTGTATCCTTTGTAAAATGGTGATAAACTTAGTAATCTAGAGTGATCACTCAATTTGAAATTTCTAAGAACGAGTGTTGTCCACTCCCAGACTAAGCATGGAGTAAAATTTCGAGTTTAGAAAAGCCCCGCGTAGAAAATTTGTCGAGGGTCGCGCAGCGACCCGAGACAAATTTTCGCGGGGCTTTTCTAAACTCGAAATTTTACTTCATGCGCCACGCGTATAAAACACTGATTTAGAATAAAGTTCAATAATACATATATCATAATTAAGTAAAATCATTATTTAATCAGATATTTAGTCGGTAAATGAACATTTTTCTTAATAGAAACTGATGGAATAAAATGTTACTGGTTGCAAATGATAGATTCAAATTTATTTTTAAAGGATTTGTATCCGTGATTCAAAAATGAGGATTTGAATCTTTGATTCAAATCATATTTTTCACTTACGAATCCTTTATTCGAGTATTTGTGGTTCGAATCATATTAGGTGATTCGGATTCGTGATTCGAATCCTGTTTTTGAGGATTCATCCCAGCTCTGATATCTAGCACATAATTTTGCCTTTTCAGCTGTAATGGTGTATATCCGTTGTCCTCATGACAAATAATTTCTATCATTTGACTTTTACCTGCCATTAGACTTTTTCGCATATTATCTTCCAGGCGAAGGCATACGTTCCTAATATTTATAAGTCCCCTCCCTCCTGTTTTTCTTGGGACATTAGCCTTGCGACAGATGAGTTGGGATGTCGACATCGAAACTTTTCAAGCAGTCTGCGTGTAAGACTGTCAATCTCTTCCAAATCAGTATTGGACCATTTTACTATACCAAAGGAATAAGTTAGTGCAGGTATCGCCCATGAGTTAATAGCCGAGCATAGGTTGCCTCCACTAAGCTTTAAATTCAGTTTTGAGGCGTGTATAATCTATATTTTGGTTCTGTGAGGTGCCTAGCTAACGAGAAGTATACCGTTACCTATGTACCCCACAGAACTAAAATATAGATCATACATTGTGGGGTGCCCAGATAACGGTACACTTCTTTCGGTGGTAGATGTTCAATGCGGTGAATGGTTGTTTGATCTTCTTGTTCGGTTTCCTCTTTCTTTATATTAATAAATGTACATTTGTCAAGTCCAAATTTCATTCTAGGGTTTTTACCTGTGTTAATTATGTCCTGAAGTTTACTCTTTGTTTTCTTATATAACTTCAGGTCGTCCATATATATATAAACGATGTAATATCCTTCATTCACTTTTAACATTGGGTTTATATCCATTTTAAATCTTGTTAAGGAGTGTTGACATTTTATTTAAAGCGAGACAAAACTACACAGGTGAAAGAGAGTCGCCTTGAAATATTTTTATTTGTTGCCGAGATATTTGTCGCTATTTCGTCATCAAGTGTTGAAGAATAATTCGAATTTTTGGACAGATTTTGTAGATCTCCGGTACCTCTGTTAGCAGGTCGTGCGGCACCAAATCAAAGGCTTTACTGTAGTCTATGTAGCAAACATTTAGATTGCGGCACTTGTTTTCAGTTTGCTTTAATACTACTGCATCTATTGTTAATTGGTGTTTACAACCCAATGATCTTCGGATGCACCCTTCTTGTTCTTCATTAAAAATATTGTTCGTTTCACAGTGTTAGTACATCTTTTCATTGATTACAGAAGTAAATAATTTATAGAAAGGTAAGTAATTGGTCTATAATTTGTTGGTAGGTTGGGGTCTCCTATTATAAAAAGTATAAACGTATTACCCTCCGCTAGAAATCATGTATTTCTGCTGGGTCATTCAGTGCTTTTGTAAAACATTTCGCTAAAGGGACGTGTACGGCCGTCAGATTTTTTAGCCAAAAGTTCTGAATTCTGTCAGGCCCTGGCGCCCTCCAATTTTGCTTCGTAGCGGTTTGGATATCGTCGGCAGTAAATGCGTCGACCGTCATTTCAGGTATGTTTTAGTGTTGATCTTTGATGTACGTTTCTATTAACTTCTTTTTCACCCTCGAGTTTACGGAAAAATTGTTTTTGATTATTCCGGTACTCAGTGCTTTGTTGTTTTCTTCTTCTTAATATTATAATTATCATTAATATTATTGTTATTGGATGTAATATGAAGCATGTCATAATTGACTTATTTTTCTCTACCATTTTACTATTTTTTTTTTCCTGTGGGGGCCGTCTTCCTTTCGGATCCGGATGCACTGCAGCCTAGGTGGCTTATTGTACTGCCCCAATATTATTACACTCACGCAACTATTCCGAACTCGATGCCCTGCACTAGCTTGTGCAGGTCCTTCAGAGGTTGCGCGTGGAAATCATTTGGTTCCATTTGTCTATTCCCAAATATGAGCCGTCTTTTGCTCTCCAGCGCATTGCACCTGCACAGAACGTGCATTGCTGTTTCCGGTGCCGTATTACAGAGGCGACAGTTGGTGTCGCCGTTGTATAGCCCGATTTTATTTAGATGCTCTTTAACAGTCATGTGGCCTGTGAGCAGTCCTATGGTTGTTTTCAGCTATGCCCTACTCAATGTTAGTAGTCCTGCAGCTTGGCTTGAGTTAGGCCCTTTTATAAGGGCCTTACTATGGTTAAGGCCTGGTCTGTTTTCCCAGTATTCCTTGTGTTTGTTGCGAGTCCACTTCCTGACTTCAAGGCGACTCGACTTTTTTGTTATGCTCCCTGCCTTGCTAGCTCTTCAGCTTTTTCATTACCCGCAATACCAGAGTGACCCGGCGTCCAGACAAGCGTAACCTTGTTCTGTCTCGCTAGGTCATTCAGGGTATTGAAGCATTCCAATACCAGTTTGGATGAAGTCTTTTGACTCTGGAGAGCCTTCAGTGCCGCCTGGCTATCGGACATGATATAGATTTGCCTGTTTCGACAGTCCTTCTCTATGTTGGTTCTCGCACATTCTATGATTGCGAATATTTCTGCTTGAAAGACTGATGCCAGGCTACCCAATGGTTGAGCATAGCCTGTCCTCATGTTTTCATTATAGATTCCTGATCCAGTACCGGTGGTTGATTTAGAATCGTCCGTGTACCAGATCACACTTTGTTTGTGCATATCTTCCCTAAAGCCGTTCCATTCGTTGCGGTCTGGAATAGTGACTTTAAAGAGTGAATTTTGAAGATATCTGACCACCATATGATCCGACCTCATTTGCAGGAGAGGTCCCCCTATGTCTGTCAAGAGTCTTCTGTGTGGGGTGTGAGGTCTAGAACCATCTCCATGGCTGCAGTGGGCGTAGTTCTCATAGCCCCCGTTATGCTAATACAAGCAAGTCTTTGAACCTTGCTGAGTATTTGTATGGTTGTATGCTGTGTGGCTTTAGGCCACCATACCAAAGCAGCATACATGATTTCGGGTCTGACCACTCTGGTGTACAGCCAGTATACCATTCCTGGTCTGAGCCCCCATTGTCGGTCGTACATTCGTCTAATTACCGCAAGGGTAATTTCCGATTTGCGTCTGATTTTTGAGATTTGAGGGTTCTAGGTCAGTTTGGAGTCAAAGATTACTCCTAGGTACTTCACCTCACCCGACATTTTCAGGTTGCCACCATTTAGAAAGAGCGGTCCAAGGCCCGCCAGTTTCCTCCTGCGTGTAAATGGTACCAGGGTGGTCTTCGAGGGTGAGACTTTGAGTCCTTCTCTAGCACACCATTTGCTCACCACGTTCAGTGCACGTTGCATACGCTCTCTGATCGTGTTGTTAAATTTTCCCTCAACGAGTATGACTAGGTCATCTGCGTATCCTAGGAAAGAGTATCCCTCGTTGCTGAGATCCACTAGCAGGCCATCCATGACCAGGTTCCACAGCAGGGGTGAGAGAACTCCTCCCTGCGGACAACCACCGGCCACCCTGGATGCTATTTTACTATTATTTTTTCTTTCTATTCTATTCTTATTCTATTATATTATTTCTATTTTACTTACTTTTAGCTATTGTAAAATAAAATTTTCTTATAATTTTCTAAAACAAATTGACTAATAATTTTGATAGCTATTTAATGCTCTACAGGATATCCGTATTTCAACAAATAGTATGGGAATCTTGGTTATTTTAAGAGCTAGAGAGTCGGTTGCGGCAAAGCTACGTATTTTAGGGTCCAATATTAATCTAAAAACAAATTTGAAATAACTTCTTTCGCTTTCGAGATTTTGTCAAAATAACTGATTTTTTGAAATTTCGTTTTAATATTTTATTCAAAAACTATTGAAACTAGACATTTACAACTTTGACATTATTCTGTTTAAGGAGGAATCTAGTAGCATATTTTATTTTAAGATAACTATTAAATTTCCCCCGGGACCATAGCCAACTTTTGTTTTTGTTATTGGCGCAATTTTTAATTGTCATGTTTTGAAGGAGTATTTTTTTTCTAAATTCAATGGTGTATCACACTTATAGTTTATTGTACATTTGATATGTAAAATTTTAATCTTTTGTTTTTAGTAAAGAGTGCCTTGGAGACAATGACGTCATTAGCGGCGGCTCGCAGCCTAACTTCAGGGTAGGCCAGAGACTCAAGGCAATATGTGCCCGTTATTGAAAGGTGACTTTGTTGTGCAATTCCTTGTATTTAAAAAGCGCGATCCCAACCTCAAATTGTATGTGCCTTGGCGGTGTGGCCTACCTTGAAGTTAGGCTGCCAGCCAGTTAAAAAACAATGTTGACTTCTTAATGTATGGATTAGCGCATCTATGCTTTAATTAAAGAAATATTTAAAAGCTGTGGTATAATTTAAAACATGCACATGCTATATTATTTATCATAGTTATCTACAATTAAATACATTGCATTACAAAATATTCAAATAATTATTAATTATAAAATTACAATAAAATAAACATGCCAGCACCATTTTCTATACATTTGAACTTTTTTTAATAATCGTTACTTAACCTTGCATTTCGAGTATATCTGTTGACCTCTACAATTTGCGCGGTGGGGTCGTTCAAATATCTAGAAAAAAAATATAAAAGACGTTTTTCAGATTTTTCAGCCAAGAGTTTCAACATGCTCATGCAAAACTACAATAACCACAACCCTTCGCTAAAATAGAAAGTTTACAGCACGCAATTCGTTTCAAGTTACAAAACACGCAAATTTAATATTAATAAAACCACATGATTATCAAAGTAATAAAAACTTAATCTTGATTTGATTGATTGATGATTTTAAGGTATAATTAGCACTTATGGTGTCGAATCAATCAAGTACACTAAATTAATATCTCCAACTGTAGAAAAACCGACAGTCAACGTGTTCAAAATACATTTCTACAGATAAAAATTGAAATAATATTAAAATAGTTAATATACATTAGTTTTTATGAGTAAATCATGATAAATTGCCATTTAAATTGTTGCGGTAGGTATTGGAACTTATCAGATTTATCAAAACAAAAACAATTTAACGACCTGCTGAAGTCCTCGAAACAAATTATAATAGCATTTTTTGCACGAAAAATAAAATAATATGGATATTTTTTTAATTTAAATAATTACTAACCATACTAAAAATGGTTGAGTAACAATGAACTATTTTTGTAAACGCATAATGAGTTATTTATGACGATTGATTCGGTAGCACTAACAATTGATTTTAAATTGTACATGAATATAAAAATAAGTAATTCGTATGTAATTTAATAAAAATAGTTGGTTTAAAATGATCATTTATGTGGTAAATATTCGATTTATTTAATAATTCAATGAATTATCTTATATCATTTAAGTTTATACTCGGCGTTATTGGTCTATTACATACAGAGAGTTTTATATAACACCGAACATTTTCATAACGAGATTTTTTTTAAGTAATGATATGCATACGTGCACATTTTTCGATGCTCGGTTTATTAAAAGAATTTAATTTAAAGCTTTAAGCGAGTGTTTTCCAGTCCCAGGCTAAGCATGAAGTAAAATTTCGAGTTTAGAAATGCCTGAAAATTTGGTTTGGTCGCGTAGCGCGAAGCGCGGAGCGGCCAAACCAAATTTCAAAGTTCAAAGGACACCGCTAAACTTTACATTGAATCAGTGTTTTGTACCGGTGGCGCATGAAGTAAAATTTCGAGTTTAGAAAAGCCTGAAAATTTGGTTTGGCCGCTCCGCGCTTCGCGCTACGCGACCAAACCAAATTTTCAGGCTTTTCTAAACTCGAAATTTTACTTCATGCTTAGCCTGGGAGTGGAAAACACTCGCTTAAAGCTTCAAATTGAATTCTTTTACTAAACCGAGCATCAGAAAATGTGCAACGTATGCATATGGATACTTCAAAGAAAAATTCTCGTTATGAAAATGTTCGGTGTTACATAAAACACTCTGTATATCTTCTAAGAATTCACTTAACAAAGTACTAACCTAACGTAATATAACCTTGTTTCTGTTAAATCGCAATTAAGATAATCGTTTAGGAATATGTGTTCCTTATCATGTTGAACCAACTAATTTATTATAATTTTTCGAAACTATGTTGAGAGTTCTTTTATGTGTATATCTATCTTGTTTATAGAAAATTTATTCCAAAAATCGATTAAATGTTTTGATTAGAATAGAATAGAACAAAAATGTATAGTATGTTCAATAAAATAAAATCTCTAGAGTGCCATAGAAAATTTATTCCAAAAATCGATTAAATGTTTTGATTAGAATAGAATAGAACAAAAATGTATAGTATGTTCAATAAAATAAAATCTCTAGAGTGCCATAGAAAATTTATTCCAAAAATCGATTAAATGTTTTGATTAGAATAGAATAGAACAAAAATGTATAGTATGTTCAATAAAATAAAATCTCTAGAGTGCCATAGAAAATTTATTCCAAAAATCGATTAAATGTTTTGATTAGAATAGAATAGAACAAAAATGTATAGTATGTTCAATAAAATAAAATCTCTAGAGTGCCATAGAAAATTTATTCCAAAAATCGATTAAATGTTTTGATTAGAATAGAATAGAACAAAAATGTATAGTATGTTCAATAAAATAAAATCTCTAGAGTGCCATAGAAAATTTATTCCAAAAATCGATTAAATGTTTTGATTAGTATAGAATAGAACAAAAATGTATAGTATGTTCAATAAAATAAAATCTCTAGAGTGCCACACCAAAATGTTCGGTGTTACATAAAACTCTCTGTATATCTTCTAAGAATTCACTTAACAAAGTACTAACCTAACGTAATATAACCTTGTTTCTGTTAAATCGCAATTAAGATAATCGTTTAGGAATATGTGTTCCTTATCATGTTGAACCAACTAATTTATTATAATTTTTCGAAACTATGTTGAGAGTTGTTTTATGTGTATGTCTATCTTGTTTATAGAAAATTTATTCCAAAAATCGATTAAATGTTTTGATTAGAATAGAATAGAACAAAAATGTATAGTATGTTCAATAAAATAAAATCTCTAGAGTGCCATGGAAAATATTGTAGGTTGGCAACTATGAAATCATACATTATAATTATTATGTTTGACGTTTTATACCGAGAGTTGTATGTAACACCGAACATTTTCATAATGATTTTTTTTTTTTTTAGTATCCATATGCATACGTTGTACATTTTCCGACGCTCGGTTTATTAAAAGAATTCAATTTCAAGCTTTAAGCGAGCGTTTTCCACTCCCAGGCTAAGCATGAAGTAAAATTTCGAGTTTAGAAAAGCCTGAAAATTTGGTTTGGTCGCGTAGCGCGAAGCGCGGAGCGACCAAACCAAATTTTCAGGCTTTTCTAAACTCGAAATTTTACTTCATGCGCCACCGTTACAAAACACTGATTCAATGTAAAGTTTAGTGGTGTGTTTTAAACTTCGTAATATGTCAGTGTTTTGTACCGGTGGCGCATGAAGTAAAATTTCGAGTTTAGAAAAGCCTGAAAATTTGGTTTGGTCGCTCCGCGCTTCGCGCTACGCGACCAAACCAAATTTTCAGGCTTTTCTAAACTCGAAATTTTACTTTATGCTTAGTCTGGGAGTGAAACACACTCATTTTAAGTTTCGAATTAAACTCTTTTAAAAAGCATATAATTTTTAAGGCATATAATTGGGACATGTATACTTGAAAGAAAAACCCCTGTATTTACAAGTCGAGGCATTAATTGCGATTGGTTGGTAATGGTCATATATGCAACCCAATTTGCACATAACCTAAAAAATCAAAGGTGTCAAATCGTGTTTTGGTTTGATAAATAGAATATTTGAAAATGAACATTGATAATGTGCGGTGTTACATAAAACTCTCTGTATGTTAATTCCTAAAACGTGTAGCAACTTATATTTTAAAAAAATAAAATCATGGCACTCTAGAGGTTTTTTTTTATTGAACATACGATATAAGCCAGATAAAACAAATATAGTTTAATCAACGAGATGCAAATTGAAGTTACAAATCTGTATATGGGAGGTAAACTACATCAAATCACATATTTGAAATTTTACAGTGCTATTTACCTCTTAATAAAGTAAAAAAAATATTTTAAACAGTATAAAAAACACATTTTTAAAAAAATATGACTTGGTATAGTTTACCTCCTATAAACAGAAATAAAATATTTTGCCATCCCCTTGGTACTAAATTTACTTTTACAGACAATCAAAAATTGTCACACCGAACTTTAGTTTAGGGCAATTGTACTGAGCAACATTTTCCCTGAATATTTTTGGTTGGACGCGTCCGTAAATTTAACGATTGATTAGTACAATTATTACTGCGCCTTATCAGTATTCCATTTATTTAAATAAACCTTCGAATATTTTGAAACCTGCATGGCAACGAATAAATCTTGAAATGCTGCAAAACCTTAAAAAATAATCAGTATTATTTCAGAAAGTACACTAAGCAATATTATTCTTAAACATTGAAATTAAATTAATATAATAATGGGCGCCCACACATATGGGCAAGAGCAAAGCCGTAGCCGGGGGGGGGGGGGATATGGGGGTTCAAGAGTTTGTAAATTAATGAAAATATTGCAAAAAGCCAGTAATTATGTTTTTACGAGTGTTTTCGCTCACAGACAAGGCATGAAGTAAAATTTCGAGTTTAGAAAAGCCCAAAAAATTTGTCTCGGGTCGCTGCGCGACCCTCGACCAATTTTCAAGGGGCTTTTCTAAACTCGAAATTTTACTTCATGCTTAGTGTGGGAGTGGAAAACACTTGTTTGAAGCTTTAAATTGAACTTTAAAAAAAGAAAACAGGAAATATACGCAATTGTATCAATTGGAAGCTAATATTTGAACACTAAAATTAACATGCAATTTCCTATGTTGCGTCCGCCAAGTCAACACCCGGTATATATATATGTAAGAAAGGATATTTTTTTATTTTATTTATAATATTGATTTCAAGTGATATGTGGTAATAAATCTTGCCACTGTTTTTAGTTATTATCTAAATTTTATCCGTTTTTCAGTTATCGTTAAGAATTGCGCTAAGTCGTAAAATTATAATTATACAGCTCGTAAAAACTCACAAACAAACCAACAAAATATGTAGGCGTAAAAGTGAAAATGTGGCGGGGATTACCTGTTTAGAGCTATGGAATGTATGCCTATACCGGGTGTAACACAAAACAAGATCACCCCCTTTAGTTTTTTTATTAATTGAGATTTGTTGCCATTTGAAAAAATTGAATTGATCGAATTACAATTTAAAGGCTAAATTAAGACACAAAACTTGGTAATACTTGTTTTGTACACGTCTATGATACGAAACAAAAGATATTAGGGCAACCTAGATGCACTATTATTTTTTGAAAAAAAAAAAAATGACACTAGTAACATATTTTGAAAAAAACAATAAATTTGTATGTAAAATGAGAACCTGTACTCGAAAACAAAAAAATATATAGGGTGTTTTATTTGAAATTTCAAAATTAATGTCACTTCCGGTGATACCGGAAGTGCTATTAAAGTTTCCTAGTAACCACTGAACTCCAAATTATTTTTAGTACAAATGTAGAAAATTACAAATTGATATGTCATTAATAAAAAAAAAAATAATTGGTATTGTCTGTTATAACCCTACACCGAAAGGTAAAAGGCAAATGATAAATATATACTGCCTTTCAAAAAAATCAGAACACCAAGTATTTATTGCACGATTTTAATAAAATTTACACAATTTGATCATGTAAACGAACTGTATCGATAATCAAAAAATTAACTTGAAAAACAAAAAAACAAATGAATAAAAATTAATAATGTGTTGGGCCTCCACGATTTCCCAAACACTCATTAACACGTCGAGGCATGCTAGAAATCAGGCTGTCAATATCGACTTGGGGTATTTCATTCCAAACTTCGATAATTTGACCTCTAAGTTCCATTACAGTGTTAGCGGGGCGCTGTAAGTTACTTATTCTAACACCTATCATATCCCAAACATGATCTATTGGCGATAGATCTGGAGAACGAGATGGCCAAGGTAACAAATTGATTTCGGCACTATCAAAAAACTGTCTTGTAATGGCCGCTGTATGAGGTCGAGCATTATCTTGCTGAAAAATGGGGTTCTGCAAGCCATTTACATAGGGCACTAACACTGGCCGTAAAATGTTGTCCATATACCGAATCGCGTTAAGACTTGCTTCTAAAAAAACTAGAGGAGACCGACTACCAAACCATAACTCCCTGTGTAAGAGCCGTATGTCTTTCAACAGCAAATTCTAAAATTCTGCGTTCACCGCGTCAACGTCTCACTCTTCTGCGACCATCATGAGCCCATAAACAGAACCGAGACTCATCGCTGAAGATAATGTTATTCCATTCATGGGTCCAATGTTGTCTTTCCCTCCACCAATCAAGTCTTGCTCTGCGATGCTGCGGAGTAAGAGGTAGACACAATTGTGGACGGTAGGATCTTATACTAAAACTGCGGATTCTTCTGTAAACAGTAGCCATGGATACTCTTTGGCCATTTAGAGCCAACCAGTCATTTCCCAATGCCCGCGACGTTGTAAATCTGTCCCTTAAAGTTGTAAGACGATGAGCTCGATCTTCACGCTCAGTGGTGCTTCTTGGGCGTCCTGATCCAAGTCTACGTCGATTCTCCCCAGCTTCGGACCATCTAGACCAGCAGCGTACGATCACCGATACACTACGGCCTACCCTTTCAGCAATAGCACGAACCGAAAAACCCGCTTCTCGCATTCCAAGGGGTTGGATTTTGAATTTCTTGGTTGTTGTTCGGAGATAATATATAATTTTTTTTTAATTTTTTTTTTATATAATTTACTCCGAACGCCAAAAGAAATTATCCCACTTGAAGCTCAAGGCGTATATGAAATTCCATGTGGTATGTGTGAGAAGAGAGAAGAGCTATGTAGGACAAACAAACCGGAAAATTAGTACTCGTCGAGATGAACACATTTTAGCAGTAAGAAAGTCTGATCCACAATCTTCTTTATTTCAACACGTAAACATTTCTAAACATACAATAAATTTCGAAAAAACGAGAATTTTAAAAAAGACAGACTTCTTCCACGCGAGGATTATTAGAGAAGCGATAGAAATTGAAAAGAGGCCGAACAGTCTAAATCAAAGAGATGATGCTAAAAGACTACCACCAATTTGGAAAACTTGTATAAATTCTGGTCAAAATATATTATCTCCGAACAACAACCAAGAAATTCAAAATCCAACCCCTTCCGAAAATAATATTGAAATTGTCACTACTACATCATTAGAAGAACAAAACAGAAGAGTAACACGAAGCCAAACAAGAAATTCACGCATCAAGTAGTACGTAAAAGTCAAACAAGTGGTTACTAGAGCAATGGAATTTTGATAGTTATTCCTGACGATGATGACTGCGACGTCATCGAAACGTCGAATTAAAAATAAAATGGACCAGAGCCAAGAAAATACGCGGGACCAAACCCGAAGAAACAGTGATAGATGTTACGCCCGCGAAAATCTACGTTTTAACATATATATATATATATATATATATATATATATATATATATATATATATATATATATATATTGTCTGTTACAAAGTTGATCAAAGTTGCTCAAAGTTAACCCCATTTTGTTGTCAACAAAGTCTCGCACGGCGTATCCGCATACTGTTCAAGGACTAAACCTTGTTGAAGAATTTGCACTGCTGACGCTTGCACCCGGTTGCGGAGATCTTCGATATCGATAATTTCAGTAGTGTATACCATGTCTTTATAAGAACCTACAAATAAAACTACATAGGTGTGAGATCTGGTGATCGTGGAGGCCAAGCAACAGTGCTACCTCGACCTACCCACCTATCTCCATAAAATTTAAATGTTGGCGAACTATATGACTAAAATATGCAAGTGCACCATCTTAAAGAAACAACATTTGTTGGCCAGCTAAGGGAACATCTTCTAACAATTCAGCCAAGTTATAATAAATTGTCGTTCTCGGTCAACCTATTTGGCAATAAAAAGGGCCAATAAGTTGCCCGTTTACCAAGCCAGCCCACACATTTAAGAAACATCTCTGTTGAAAATGCCTTCTATGAACACTATGCGGGTTCTAACACTCCAGGTATGAGAATTTCATAAATTATTTATGCCCTCACGTATAAATGTTGTTTCGTTGTCCGGCAAAACATTTAAAGGGAAATTTGGAATTTTTGCATGTTGTTGCAAAAGCCATCTAAAATATTTTTTCGCAAAGAATAATCTTGAGTAAACAACGCTTGTGTTGCACATGGAATAAGTACGGCTTATTTTCGCGTAAAATTCGCCAAATAACACGATTTGAAGCGCTAATTCGTCAAGCAATGCTCTTTGTACTAATTGTATGGTGTTCATAAGCTAAATCCAACATTTGTTCCTCAGCGTCTAAAATTCCCCTATTTCGACCAGATCTTTTACCATTTATTTGTAAATGACCAGTCTCTTGAGCCCGTGCTATTAAACGAGTGAATTATTAAGGTTTGGGTATTGGCCTACCAGGAAATCTTTCAGCGAAAAGCCGACTTGCAGCAGCTGTATTCTGATGCACTTCTCCATAAAGCAGCAGCATATCGACTAACTCAATATTAGGATATTGATGGGTCATTACAATTTTTAGTTTCATAAAGGTGATACTGTCTCTGCAGTCTACTGTCCGCCTAGACATGCTCTCATAAAAGAACAATATTTAGACTTTCTAAATAAACAGGGATATAGATTTATCATTGGAGGCGACTTTAATGCTAAACACATTCAATGGGGATCTAGACTGACAACTACAAAAGGAAAGGAACTACTACAGGCAGTCAACCAACTAAAATGCGAAACAATTTCAAGTGGCAAACCAACATGCTGGCCTACAGATCCTGATAAAATTCAAGATTTAATTGATTTTTTCATAACACGAAATGTGTCTGTTAACTACATGCACGTGGAAGAGGCTTGGAATATGAATTTTGACCATTCTCCGATTGTCCTCACTCTACTTCAACTTGAAGATACTATCAACTTGTCATCCTCAATAAGAAACGAAGACCAGCTAGACTATGAAGCGGAAAAATTTGTTGATAATATCCAACAAGCTACATGGGATAATACCCCTATTATTACCCCAGGAACCAAACGTAATATTTACCCCAAAGAAATTCGAGCCCTTATTTTCGAAAAGAGAAGACTGAGAAGAATCTGGCACCAATCTAGATGCCCAGCAGATAAAACTAGACTAAATAACGCAACACAACAACTCAAAAGAGAGATTCAAAAAATTAAAAATGACTCTATTAGTGAATATCTAAGTGGACTAACAATTGACGGAAAAACTGATTATTCACTCTGGAAAGCTACTAAGAGACTGAAGAGACCAATCTTGCAGAATTCTCCAATTAGAAGTGCAGATGGGACATATGCAAAAAGCAATAATCAAAAGGTTAATAGGTTTGCCGAATATCTTGAATGGACTTTCCAACCGAATGAGGGTGTAGCCATTCTGGACTGGGAAAATATTACCCAGGAAGAAGGTGAAATCAGACCCTCTACCCCAAGAGAAATTGAAATGATAATTAAAGATCACAACTTACATATCTTATTAATGCATCGTTTAGATTAAAATATGTTCCTAAGATATGGAAAGTAGCAAAAGTGATAATGATTTCTAAACCTGGAAAACCACCAAATGAAGTTTCTTCGTACAGACCAATCTCTTTATTACCTGTAATCTCAAAAATGTTTGAAAAATGATTAAAACCAATTATTGAAGGCAAAAACATAATACCAGAACATCAGTTTGGTTTCAGAGAATGTCATTCAACTATGGATCAAGTCCACAGAATAACGAACGTAATTGAAAAGTCACTGGAAGAAAGAAAGGTTTGCTCTACTATCTTTCTTGATGTAGCGCAATCTTTTGACAAAGTGTGGCACGACGGACTTAAATACAAATTAAGAAAACTTCTACCCAGACTATATTCACAAATACTAGAATCATACATTTCAGATAGAGTTTTCAGAATTAAGCAAGAAGATGCTTACTCTGAACTAAAAGAAATAAAGGCAGGTGTGCCACAGGGCAGTGTGCTAGGACCAGTCCTCTACCTATTATACACCAGCGATATACCTGAATTAGACCATGATACGATAGCCACATTTGCCGACGACACTGCTATATTGGCTGTAGGCAAAGATCACGAAGAAGCAGCAGTAAATCTGCAAACCTCGATAAATAAAATTAACATCTGGACTAAGCAATGGCGAATCAAATTGAATGAGACTAAATCGGTCCACGTCAATTTCACAAATAAAAGAAATCAACATATCCCTGTTAGTATGAATGATATCCAGGTACCATATGCTGATACAGCAAAATATTTGGGTTTTACACTGGACGCTAAGCTATGCTGGAGAGCTCATGTCAAAAAGAAAAAAGAAGAACTGGACATCAAATTTCGAAAAATGTATTGGCTGCTTGGTCGGAACTCCACCCTGTCAATCTACAATAAATTACTGCTGTATAAACAAATTCTTAAGCCCGTATGGACATATCGCATCCAGTTGTGGGGTTGTGCCAAAAAGAGCAATATAGAAATAATCCAGCGATACCAAAATCAAGTACTGAGGAGTATTGTCAATGCTCCTTGGTATTTCCGAAACATTGACCTCCACAGGGACTTGGAAATGGATACTGTTAATGAGACAATTCAACACTTCAACACGTCAACATTGAAGCCATCCAGCTCCTCTATAACACGAATTTGACCAGAAGACTACAGCGGACTAAACCGTTCGAGTTAGTTTAATATTGTGTTAGTGCAAAAGCAGAGCATAGTACTAGTGTACACATTAATTAGTGTAATTAAGTTATTAAAATCTAAGGGATACTAATGAGTAAACCCTTAGTATTAAACCTTTAGTAAATTATGTTAGCTAAATCTTACTCATTGATCCATTTGTGATCAGATTGTAATTATAGTAAAATACAACTAAGTGTTTTGCAAATAATCAAAAAAAAAATAAAGGTGATACAATAAGTAAATTATTGACAACTCGTCTAATATCTGGACAACAATACACAACAATACGAAATAGAGTAACTGCTTATTACAGTTCAGAGCTGGGATGAATCCTCAAAAACAGGATTCGAATCACGAATCCGAATCACCTAATATGATTCGAATCACGAATACTCGAATAAAGGATTCGTAAGTGAAAAATATGATTCGAATCAAAGATTCGAATCCTCATTTTTGAATCACGGATACAAATCCTTTAAAAATAAATTTGAATCTATTATTTGCAACCAGTAAGATTTTATTCCATCAGTTTCTATTAACAAAAGTGTTCATTTACCGACTTAAATATCTGATTAAATAATGATTTTAATTAATGATGATGTATGTGTTATTGAACTTCATTTTAAATCAGTGTTTTCTACACGTGGCGCATGATGTAAAATATCGAATTTAGAAAAGCCCCGTGAAAATTTGTCTCGGGTCGCTGCGCGACCCTTGACAAATTTTCTACGCGGGGCTTTTCTAAACTCGAAATTTTACTTCATGCTTAGTCTGGGAGTGGACAACACTCGTTCTTAGAATTTTCAAATTAAGGGACCACTCTAGATTATTAAGTTACTTACCATTTTACAAAGGCTACAGCTCGAAGGACCAATCGTGGTCTTCGGAGACCGAAGGACTACAGGGAATCATAGTTTCTTTACAAAAATACAACGAATATCTGAGGGTTTGCAGCATGGATAGGAAAGAAAACATCCAATTTTGAAAAAATATCGAAGTTAGGTTGGTTTTCAGTGCGTTTTTAACTTCACTTTAAATCAGTGTAAATCAGCGTGGCGCATGAAGTAAAATTTCGAGTTTAGAAATGCCCTGTGAAAATTTGTCTGGGGTCGCTTGGGCGACCCGAGACAAATTTTCTACGCAGGGCTTTTCTAAACTCGAAATTTTACTTCATGCTTAGTCTGGGATTGGATCGTCAAGATTTTCTACATGTCGAATTTTTTGATATTTCTAGATTTTTGTCGATTTATTCACAGTTTGTTATTATATTAAATGCAACTTTAATATTAAATAAATACGGTTTTTCTTAGGACTGGAATATTCACCCATTAAGAGCCGAGCAAATTATAAAGTTAACTCTAAGAGTTAATTTTAGGTAAAATTTTGAATCTTTTTTTAAGATTTCAATGAATGATTTATTATATTACATACGTCGATTTTATAAAAGAGTTAAATTTAAAGTTAAAACGAGTGTTATCCACTCCCAGACTAAGCATGAAGTAAAATTTCGAGTTTAGAAAAGCCCCGCGTAGAAAATTTGTCGAGGGTCGCGCAGCGACCCGAGACAAATTTTCGTGGGGCTTTTCTAAACTCGAAATTTTACTTCATGCGTCACGCGTATAAAGCACTGATGTAAAGTGAAGTTAAAAATACACTGAAAACCAACCCAACTTCGATATTTTTTCAAAATTGGATGTTTTCTTTCCTATCCATGCTGTAAACCTTCAGATATTCGTTGTTTTCTTGTAAAACAACTTCGAGCCTTTCTAAAATGGCAATAAACTTAGTAATCTAGAGTGATCCTTCAATTTGAAACTTCTAAAAACGAGTGTTGTCGACTCCCAGGCATTTAATGCTGGGCTCATAAACAAAATCAAAAACATGTGGTCTGTAATTTTTGTGATATTTTGTTCCTGATATTTTAATAAACAACCCTCTAAAGTTTCAGAGGGATCACTGGTGAGCAACATTTCCATTTTGCTATATAGTAAATGTTGCAAGATTCTGTTACCTGTCAATTTTTTTTTACATTGATGATTCTAATTTAATTTCTTAAAGTTTTGTCTAGCTTCGTTGTAAAAAATACAATATTTTAGGAAATAATGATTCTAACCTTCTTGGTTGAGGCGCCAATTTAATGCTGGATTTTTAATGCTAACTTCTCGTGGGTTCGATCAACTTCAAATAACCATTCCTCGCTATCGAAGCATTTCTATCGTAAAAAGGTTAATGATTAAAGATTTTGAAAACCGAAATGCCCTTTCAATCGAACTGATGCAGTCCTAACCACCAAGTGCAACCAATGACTTCTCTTACAAAAAAAAAATAATTAATATGAAATTATTCTCCAGGATCATCATCAGATTCAGGCTTCGAATCTTTGGCGTACTAACAACCGACTAATCGTCCATCAAAGTTTATTATGAATGATAAAGGGGTCAACATATTTGGGTGATAACTTAACATTCAAATAATGTTCAGCATCGGACAATACAAAATAACGCTTCCAGACTTTCTGCCCAACATTAAAGACAACATTTCTTTGGCGTAGATTGTCATATTTACTTTTCTTGTCTAACGCTTTTCACAACTTGGTGTTGATGTTTTTATGGAGCTTTACAAAATCTCCTGACCTACATCCAGGATCTGACGATGATGTCGTGATTAATTCTGGTTTCTCTTTAGGCACCTCAGAAAAAGAAATTTCCCTGCTAAAATTTATAAAATTAAGAGTAAATCCAGTAACCTTATGCTTTGAAGTGCGAATACAACAGGTAATTTTATGTAATAATTTATCCCAACTCCGTTGATTATCCGAAACGTAAGAAGCAAGCATTGTCTTAATCACACGTTCGGTGGGATTGGCTTGAGGATGATAATTTGCCGTATATGAAAGTTGTATGTCATACGTATTAGAAAGTTTTCTAAACTCGTTACTTCTAAATTGTACTTCGTTATCACAAATATTTTTGTAGGATTAAAATCACATCGTCTTCTACATAACGTTAAACAAAATTTACTAAAGGTGTCAAGCACCACCAAAATATACATATAACCACTGGATGATTTTAGTAAGGGACCAACCAATTCCATGGCGATTACTTCGCAAGGGCGTGAGACTTCTGCACGACCCCACATATGACCAATTAGTGACTTCTGTTCCGGTTTATGCCCAATACAAACTTTACATCTAGCCACATAGTAAGCTACTTTGGCTAGCATCTTTGGCCAGTAATAAAACTGCGACAACCGACTGAACGTTTTGTGGACACCCGCATGTCCAGAAGTAGTATGTTTAGGTACAACAAATTTCTAAGGATCAGTACTATCCGATAGAGATGGATATTTTTGTTTTACATTTTTTATTTAGAGTGAACTTAGCCTTTCGTCATATGTTTAATTCACTTGATAGGTTCCTAATACATGGGGTATAAGGAAAAGGGGGTTTACAACTGTAAAAAACTTAAAACTACAACAATAACAGTGTAAAATAACAAAAATAACAAACAATAACAAGTTTTTTTTTTAAATTAAACTGTTCATTTTAAATACACTCTTCTTTCTTCCGAAAACGGTGGATTTGCTAGACAGTGCCACCTTTAAAGATTCTTTGCTAATTCAACCAATAGTTTGTAATAACATTTATTATAATTCTCCTTCTTCTTTAGATAATAAATTTCGACCTTTTTCCGAAATCTGTGCATCATAATGTTCACTTAAATTTGTTATATATATTTGGTTCTGCTTTTCCAAGCTTCCCTAATTTGGTCGGATATTTGTAAATCATTTCTGATGTACATGTTTTTGACATACCAAGGAATTCTGAATACTCTTCAAATTAGACAATTTTAATTTCTAATAAACAAGTCGTGATATCTCTCAGGTCCCAAAACCCAAACCTCAATGCCATACCGCTGCATTGGTGAAATAACCCTTTTAAATAATTTGGCCCTATTTTTCAAACTAAAATGATTATTCATTATTAATGGAAACAATAATCGAACCCTCTTTAAAGTCAAACTGCTTTTACCCTAAATATGATTACTAAAATTTAGACGTCTATGAATGGTTACACCCCAATTTTATTTATCTATCCGTTCGTTTTTTGCCCAACAAAATTGCATCCGTCTTTCCTTGGTTAATTTTGATCTTCCACCTATCAGCGAAGGAACAAAAACCTTTCAGATTTCTCTGCATTCTTAATTCTGATCCCGCTTTGTTTTAGGGTGCGAGGCATGGAGTAAAATTTCGAGTTTAGAAAAGCCCCGCGTAGGAAATTTGTCGAGGGTCGCGCAGCGACCCGAGACAAATTTTCACGGGGCTTCTCTAAATTCGAAATTTTACTTCATGCGCCACGCGTATAAAACACTGATTTCAAGTGAAGTTAAAAATATACTGTAAAGGTTGGCATTTTTTTATAGTTAAGTAACCAAATATGCATTCACAAATATTTGAATTATTTGAAAATTTAAATATTTATTTTCAAATATGAATAATTTAGTGATTGAAATATTCATATTAGAATATTTAACTATTTGAATTAATCGAATTCGAATCCCAGCTTTAATAGCGATGATTCGAATTATTTGGGAGGATTTAAATCCGTGTATGACGATTCGAATCCTTTTATAAGGATTCGAATCCTTTTATAAGAATTCGAATCCTTTTATAAGGATTCGAATCCTCTACGTCTGGATTTGAATACGAATCCTTTTAAAAAAATGGTGATGTGTCCATCATAGTACTTTCCCCCGTAAATTGCGTAATTAATCACTTTTAAAATATTTGTAGCATTATTATTTTCAAAATGTCTTCAACTTTTTGATAACTACAACTTTTATTTGAAACATTTTTCAATTGGATCAACACATACTGACACAAACCAATGACTAGATAAAAAACACTATTTATTGAATATCTCAAAAACTAAGAGTGCTATGACAAAAAGTGAAGATACAAAAAATCTTTAATATTTTATTACCTACAACTTTTATTTGAAACATTTTCCAATTGTATCAACACACACACTGACACAAATCAATGACTAGATAAAAAACACTATTTATTAAATATCTCAAAAACTAAGAGTGCTATGACAAAAAGTAAGTAAACAATACATCTTCACTTTGTTATTATCTACAACTTTTATTTGAAAGAATTTTTTGTTTGATGAACATTTATTGAAAAAATCTGAAAAAACTGAAAAACGCTAAGAGTAAAGTACCACTGCCGGTTTTCCGATTTTCACCAAAAGCTTTTCAGTTCTTCCGATTGTAGCAAAAAGCTTAAGTTTCAAGTTTCATCTCGATATCTTTAGCGGTTTTTGCGGTACAGCGCACACAGACACACAGACAGACAGACAGACAGACATTTTTCAAAAATGGTCTTATTCGACTCAGGGGACCTCAAAACGGATATTTCTGCTAAAATTTTTGATTCGAAAATTTTCACGAAAACAATACTTTCCCTTTGTATTACATACGGGGGAAAGTAAAAAATGTAACGAATCCGGATCACGAATCCGTTTTCACTAAAATATTCGAATCCCTCTTTTGAATCCTCTAAAAGGATTCGAATCCGGGAATCGAATCCTGAATGATTCGAATCCTGCCCAGCTCTGTTACAGTTTTATGTAAATCTATTGTTCTATGTAAAAATTTAAAAAAAATATTATCTCGCTTATGAGACGACTTTTACTCAGATAATTTAGGATTGATTGACTTTTTTTGAAATGTACTATTGCCCCCTAAATGGATAATTAGAAGACCGTATACACATTGTATCAACAAAGTTAGAGAATTAGAAGTAGGAGCGTCCAACGTTATAGTATATTGAGTTTAGATCCAAAGCATTTTCGAATTTTAAAATAATTTACGAATGTGATAAACGAAGGTTTTTCCAATTGTATGTTGAATACATAATAGATACCACGTTATTCGAAAATTTTGAAAGCTATTATTCAAATGAATTTAGCACGCAAGTAATCACTTTGCATATATAATAATTTTACTAATGACATCTTTGCATAATTTAAAAACATACTTAAATTGCTGGTGCAACATGCCTGTATCTAATACATAGAATTTATGTAGTATTATAAATATGATATTAAAATACATTTTGTACAAATTGCCAAGATATACGAGTATCGATTAATTCAAGAACCGTTTTTTTTTTTTAGAAATGCAAATCCTAAACGGTACTATCATAAGCTGACATTAGTGTACTCCTCAAGCAGTTTAGAAAAGCCTAAAAATTTGGATTGGTTGCTACGCGACCAAGCCAAATTTTCAGGCTTTTCTAAACTCAAAATATTTACTTTATGCTTAATGAGGTACTGGAAAACACTCGTTTGGATATCAATGAACGTTTTAATATACAGGGTGTCCGTATTTCGACAGAATGTATGGGGGTCTCAGTTATTTGAAGAGGTAGAGAGTCGGTTAAATTGGGGAAAAGTTGCGTATTTTAGGGCGTAATAATAATCTAAAAACAAATTTGTAATATCTTCTTTCGTTTTTGAGATATTGTCAAAAAACGGATTTTTTGAAATTTCGTTTTTATTTTTTTGTTCAAAAACCATTGAATCCAGAAATTTACAACTTTGATATTATAGAGGCACTTTTTAACGAGAAATCTGGTAACATATTTTATTTTAAGATAACTATAACATTTCCCCGGGACCATATCCAACTTATGTTTTTCTTATGGACGCCATTTTGGATTTTCATATTTTTTGGAAGAATATTTTTTTCTGAATTCATACTTATAGTTTATTGCACATTTTATATCTAAAATTTTAATCTTTTGTTTTTTGTAAAGAGTGCCATGGAAACAGTTAAGTAACTCACTCATTTGATAAGTGAGTGAGTTGTGATGTATTTTAAACAGAGCTGGGCCGGATTCGAATCATTCAGGATTCGATTCCCGGATTCGAATCCTTTTAAAGGATTCAAAAGAGGTATTCGAATACTTTAGTGAAAACGGATTCGTGATCCGGATTCGGTACATGTTATTTAAAGGATTCGTATTCGAATCCAGAAGTAGGTGATTCGAATCCTCATAAAACGATTCGAATCTTCATAAAGGGTTCAAATCCTCCCAAATAATTCGAATCATCGCTGTTGAGGCTGGGATTCGAATCCGATTAATTCAAATAGTCGAATATTCTAATATGAATATTTGAATCACAAAATTATTCATTTTTCGTTATTCGTTTAAAAACATATTTAAAATTTTCGAATAATTTTATATTTGTGAATGCATATTCGGTCCTTAAACTTGAAAATTTGAACCTATTATTTGCAACAATCAACATTTTTAATATCGTCGTCAGTTTTTATTAACAAAAATGTTAAAAACCTAACTATTTACAGACTAAATGTCTGATTAATTAATTATTTTAGTAAATGATGATTTATGAGTTATTAAACTTCAGGATATATCAGTATTTTATACGCGTGGCGCATGAAGTAAAATTTCGAGTTTAGAAAAGCCCCGTGAAAATTTGTCTCGGGTCGCGCCGCGACCCGAGACAAATTTTCTACGCGGGGCTTTTCTAAACTCGAAATTTGACTTCATGCTTAATCAAGGAGTAGAAACACTCTTCAGAAGTTTTAAGTATTTTATTAACACCCTGTATGTGATAAACTTCTGAAAAATGGTTATATTCTGTTGTAAAAACATCTAGATGATTTTATATAGAATAATATTTTTTTGTAAAGTTAAAAATAAAAAAGTGTTCCACCTATCCTAGGACAATCTGTATGTGCACTCTTGTCACGTGTAAGATATTTATATGAAAACAATATTAATTTAACAAAATTGATCTTTTTGGGTATACTTTTAAGTAGCGATTCTTTTTAAGTAGTTTTAGTTGTAGAATGAATTTATATTTTTAATTATTTTCAATTTGTACAGAGATTATTTCCTTTAATAAATAACCAACAGATTTTAATTTTTTCTACAAGTCTGATTTTTGTAATAAACAATTAAAGTCGAGTTTATTTCTATCCGTTCACTTGTAAAAGGTAAATATTGATAATTTCGTAACCGTCATTAAACTAGTTTTGGCAATATTATTAATCTTAGGCGAAGGCCTTAAAAAAATAATTTATAGCAATAAATAATTGTAAATATTACATCTAAAATATGTGATATCGAAAATTACCAATATTTTTCAATACATACATCACTATATGATGTATTTTAAAGTAACGAGTGTTTTCCACTCCCAGACTAAGCATAAAGTAAAATTTCGAGTTTAGAAAAGCCCCGCGTAGAAAATTTGTCGAGGGTCGCGCAGCGACCCGAGACAAATTTTCACGGGGCTTTTCTAAACCTGAAATTTTACTTCATGCGCCACGCGTATAAAACACTGATTTATCCTGAAGTTCAATAACTCATATTTTATCATTTACTAAAATAATTAATTAATCGGATATTTAGTCTGTAAATAATTAGGTTTTGGACATTTTTGTTAATAAAACTGACGGCGATATTAAAAATGTTAATGGTTGCAAATAATAGAGTCAAATTTAGTTTTAAAGGATTTGTATCCGTGATTCAAAAACGAGGATTCGAATCTTTAATTCGAATCACATTTTGCTCTTAAGAATCCTTTATTCGAGTATTCGTGATTCGAATCATATTAGGTGATTCGGATTCGTGATTCGAATTCTGTTTTTGAGGATTCATCCCAGCTCTGATTTTAAAGTAACGAGTATCTTCCACTCCCACACTGAGCATGAAGTAAAATTTCGAGTTTAGAAAAGCCCCGCGTAGAAAATTTGTCGAGGGTCGCGCAGCGACCCGAGACAAATTTTCACGGGGCTTTTCTAAACTCGAAATTTTACTTCATTCACCACGCGTATTAACCACTGATTTACAGTAGAGTTAAAAATATATAACGCTTAAATGTGATGATCATCAATATTTATTGAGATGTAGTGAAAATGGAAGTATTCCTTTTTTTGTGAATAGTTTTGGGATATTAATAATAAAAGTAGAATAAATTTAGTTTGTGCAACTTTTCCATACTGTTGATATTTAAGTCATCATATCTTTAACGGGGAAAGTGCTATGATGGATACATCACTAATCTTTTAATTTATGTTTTGTGTGATAATCGACACTTATTAATATTATTACAAAAGATTGACAGTTATTAAATAGTTTTGACTGCTAACAATGACTGCTGTCAAGATTTTATTGAATAATAGATATGACGTCATTGTTTTCAAGGCACTCTTTGCAAAAAAGAAAATATTATAATTTTAAATATCAAATCTAAAATAAATTATGAGTGTGATACATTACTGAGTTCAGAAAAAAATATTCTATCAAAAATTATTAAAATCCAAAATGGCGCCTATAAGAAAAAGAAAATTTGGCTCTGGTCTCGGGGAAATTTTATAGTTATCTTAAAATAAAATATGCTACTAGATTCCTCATTAAAAAGTGCCTCTTAAATGTCAAAGTTCTAAATATCCAGATTTAGTAGTTTTTGAATAAAAAACTAAAAACATTTTTTAGAAAATCAGTTTTTTGTTGATATCTCGAAAACTAAAAAAGATACCTCAAAATTGTTCTCAGATTATTGATAGGCCCTAAAATACGCAACTTTGCCCCAGTTTAATCGACTCTCTATCTCTTTAAATAACTGAGATTCCCATACATTCTGTCGAAATACGGACACCCTGTATACCGTTCGATCGTTTGAAACATTATTTTGAGTCGTCTTTGAGTTTTAAATTAGATTGGCACGACTGACTGCTAACACATATTTTAACATAACCTCAAATTTATTTCATCATTCAATTAGCATTACGGGCAACCGTAGAAAAAAACTGCCGCCTACTCTAAATTAAAATTTAAATGATCGCACGGTATGATGGCCCGAGAGAATAAAATCAAACTGAATGAGTAATTGTATACTTAATAAATCTTAGAAAATTAACATGTTTTTTTAAACTATTGATTAAATGTTAAAATTATTAAGGCGCACGGATTATGCGAAATATTCCGCTTTTGTTCGCGATTTGCGTCACGCAAATATTTTAAATTTTTACTTTTTTAATGGGTCTTTTTCATTATTAAAGCGCCTCTTAAAAGATTTGTAACTTTTCTTGCTTAGTTTTAAGTATAGTGTTTGTACATATTTGTTTTTTTTTGTATATTGTATTTTTAATGTAAATGGCAAGCCGATGAAATAAATAAATAAATAAGTCCGAAACGCGTCTGTGGGTACCTGGTGCCGGAATACTGAACACAAATTCAAAGTCTAAGTTGTTTGTTTAAAAAATTGTAGAAAAATCTACAGATCAACATAAAACTCAAATAATTTGCACAAAAATTAAAGAACATTGAGATATTTAAAACACTTATAACTAGAGTTATAAGTCTAAGTACTAAGATTTACAACTCTAACAAGAATTTTATGACCAATTTCCACAAATACTCTATAAATTAGATTTAAAAATTACCTTTGAACAAACATCATTAAATATAATAAAAATTATTGAAAAATTGTATATTCTCCTTTTTATTATAAAAAAGACAAGCCAATATTAGATTTTTCAAATTCATTAAAATTATTAAAGAAAAGAAAGAACTTTGCTGAATTTAAAAAAAATCAACTGGTAAAAATAAAATTACAGACGATCAAATTTAAATAAAAAATGGTGATGTGTCCATCATAGTACTTTCCCCCGTAAATTGCGTATTAAATCACTTTTAAAATATTTGTAGCATTATTATTTTCAAAATGTCTTCAACTTTTTGATAACTACAACTTTTATTTAAAACATTTTCCAATTGTATCAACACACACACTGACACAAATCAATGACTAGATAAATAACACTATTTATTAAATATATCAAAAACTAAGATTGCTATGACAAAAAGTGAATCTACAAAAAATCTTTAGTTTTTCATTTCCTACAACTTTTATTTGAATCATTTTTTAATTGTATCGACACATACACTGTCACACACCAATAACTAGATAAAACACACAACTTTTGAAATATCTCAAAAACTAAGAATTTTTTGTTTGATGAACATTTATTGAAAAAATCTGAAAAAACTGAAAAACGCTAAGAGTAAAGTACCACTTCCGGTTTTCCGATTTTCACCAAAAGCTTTTCAGTTCTTCCGATTGTAACAAAAAGCTTAGGTTTCAAGTTTTATCTCGATATCTTTAGCGGTTTTTGCGGTACAGCGCACACAGACACACACACAGACACACAGACAGACAGACAGACAGACATTTTTCAAAAATGGTCTTATTCGACTCAGGGGACCTCAAAACGGATATTTCCGCTAAAATTTTTGATTCGAAAATTTTCACGAAAACAATACTTTCCCTTTGTATTACATACGGGGGAAAGTAAAAAGATAAGCCAATATTGGATTTTTGAAATTCATTAAAATTATTAAAGAAAAGAAAGAACTTTGCTGAATTTACTAAATATCAACTGGTGAAAATACAATTACAGACGATCAAATTTAAATAAAAAATGAGTACAGAAATTTCAATTGTTAGCAAAAAGCAACATTCAGTGTATTTTATTTTTAAATTCTTTGTTTTCTTAAATATTTTGTTTTTAATAATTAATCTAAATTTTTATATAGGCAATTTGTTTTTGATATACAGAGTGTCACAAAATAACTATTCCTAATTTTCAAAATTGCTAAAAGACACTGCAATAAACATTTTTTATTAATAAACTAATGTTTAGAAATTTCACGGTGTCAAGATAAACTATAAATCTTAAAAACAGTCTCAATTACAACAGGAAAAAATAGTTACCGGGAAATAAAAGTCGAATAAAAAATGGTGATGTGTCCATCATAGTACTTTCCCCCGTAAATTGCGTATTAAATCACTTTTAAAATATTTGTAGCATTATTATTTTCAAAATGTCTTTAACTTTTTGATAACTACAACTTTTATTTGAAACATTTTTCAAATGTATCGACACATACACTGTCACACACCAATAACTAGTTAAAACACACAACTTTTGAAATATCTCAAAAACTAAGAGTGCTATGACAAAAAGTAAGTAAACAATACATCTTCATTTTGTTATTATCTACAACTTTTATTTGAAAGATCTTTTTGTTTGATGAACATTTATTGAAAAAATCTGAAAAAACTGAATAACGCTAAGAGTAAAGTGCCACTTCCGGTTTTCCGATTTTCACCAAAAGCTTTTCAACTCTTCCGATTGTAACAAAAAGCTTAAGTTACAAGTTTCATCTCGATATTTTTAGCGGTTTTTTCGGTACAGCGCACACAGACACACACACAGACAGACAGACAGACAGACAGACATTTTTCAAAAATGGTCTTATTCGACTCAGGGGACCTCAAAACGGATATTTCCGCTAACATTTTTGATTCAAAAATTTTCACGAAAACAATACTATCCCTTTGTATTAGATACGGGGGAAAGTAAAAACAACAATAATTTTCGTAGTTATCATTTTACGTGTCACGAACAAATCTTTATTAGAAAAAGTAATGTTTATTAAAAATGCATCAATTTACAAATGAGTCGCCCAGATGCAAAACTAGCCATACGCCTATTTTATTGATTTTGAGGTTTTGGTATCGCTGAGTTCTACTCGTCTCACGCTACAATTCTAAAAATAAATTGACCTTCAAAACCCATCCTAAACCTTTAAAAATTAAGTTTGAAATATCCTGTCGAATGGAAAACCTACTACAATTATCGGTTGCAAAGGCTGACAATTTTTTTCAATTGCAAACCTGCCAAGTTTTTACTTAGTTTTACAGAATTTTTCTTGTCCCCATTCGATACAATGCTCGTTCAACACTATTATCATTTATGCTAATGGTAAAAGACCTTCAGCAAACCACAGAAGCAGTTTCTGCAAAATGTGATAAGCTAGGCACAGAAAATTTGGAATTAAAAAAAATAGTAAATGAAATGTATTTTCTCAGGCAAGAAAATTCACAAATGAGTGTAACTATTGACCAATTATCCAATAAAATTAATCAAATAGATGTAGTCGTTGAGACACTGGATTCCATAAATAGTAAATTAAATAACCTGGGGTCGGAAAATAAACAATTAAGTCAAGAAGTTGCAATCTTACAAGCTAAGAAGGCCGAAATAAATTATAGCGACATAATTCATGAACTTGAAGAACGTAACTTAAATTCAAATAATATAATGATATTTAACATTAAAGAATCTAATGCTACCAACACAGAAGGGGGTATAAGTGACGACACTGCTAAAATTAATATGTTATTTCATGATAGTACCGACATACAACCGTGCATTAAAAAAATTGTTAGAATAGGACGTAAAGTTGCTAACAAGAACCGCCCTATTAAGGTTATTTTTACAAATAGTAATGTTCCCAAAAATATATTTAAATCATTGAATAAGTTAATACCTAAGGAAAGTAATATAGTAATTAAATCAGATTTAACACAAATGCAGAGATCGTACGCTAAAGATTTATACAATACTATATTGAGGCGGACAGAGAATGGTGAATCTGATCTAACCATAAGATATTTTAACAATCATCCAAGAATAGTAAAAAAACGTACTAATATTCATTCAGAGAACTTAATTGGCAATGATGAAATAAAAAACTAAAAATTTATCTTCAGAATGTGAGTGGTATGAGAACGAAAATTGATGATATTGCATTAAATGTAAATGTATGCGTTTATAATATAATTATTCTCTCGGAAACATGGCTAAGTGATGAAATAACAAATCTAGAGCTAAAATTCAATAATTACAATATTTTCAGACTTGATCGTTCCAATCAAAATAGCATAAAACAACGTGGTGGCGGTATCTTAATAGCTGTTAAGAAAGCATTATGTTCCCGAGAATTGGCCCTTTCAGAAGATCGTGTGGAACAATTGTTTGTCCTTGTTACTGTTGTTGCAAATAATATTGTTATTGGAGGAATTTACATTCCTCCAGGCTTAAATGCAGATAAATACCGATATCATTGCGATTCTATAGAATTGCTTAGAATGCACTATAGCGATTCTAAATTTATTTTTTGCGGTGATTACAATATAGCAAATATTAAATCATAGCATAATGCTAAGATTAAATTATTAAATGGATGCACATCAAATGACAACTTGGATATTATATCAAACACTTACAGCTTCTTGGATTTGAGTCAGAAAAATAACGTTTTAAATAAACGTGTAACTCTTCTTGATTTGGTATTTTCAGACTTCATCGACCTCGATTTATCAGACGCAATTGATCTTTTGGATAATAATTCATATCATCATACAGCAGTAGCTTTATCAGTGAACGTTTCTACAAAAAATAGTTATATTCCGCCACATTCAATTCACGACTTTAGGAAAGCTAATTACATTGAAATTAATAATTATCTTTCTTCAATTAACTGGACCAATGTATTCGGGAATTCTGATATAAATGGAATAACGCGGAATTTTTATGATATTTTGTATTATATTATTGATTTATATGTACCAATAAAGATTATTCACACAAACAATTATCCAGTTTGGTTCAGTGCAAAATTAATTAAATTAACAAGAGATAAGACAGAAGCTCATCTAAATTATAAAACGACACCTACAGGGGAGAATTACAGAAGGTTTCAACATTTAAGAACTCAATGTAAACAACTTAGCAACAGTTTAAGAGGTTTATATTACAAAGAAATTGAATCCGATATCGACCTTAAACCGTCCAATTTCTGGCGACATACCCACAATCTAAAGAAGGAAGCAGGTTACCCAAAGACAATGTTGTCGAATGGCAATACTCTCAATACCCTCAAGGATATAGTGGATTCATTTGCTGACAGTTTTCCTTCAAATTATAAAAAACCTGGAACAGCATCTGGTGGGTTATCGTCATTTAAGTGTAGTTCAAGTGCCAGCTGTGAATTATTTTCTATTAGTGAAATTGACATTTTTAATGAATTCTTTTCTTTGCATAATAATTATAGCAGTGGGCCTGATGGAATTGTTGGTGACTTTTTTAGTAAATGTGTCTGCACATTAACCAAACCTATTTATTTAATTTTCGAAAGATCGTCATCACTTGGTATATTTCCTGAAATGTGGAAGCATAGTTTTATAATGTCTGTGTACAAGTCTGGTAAGAAGGATGAGATTAGTAACTATAGAGGTGTGGCACTTCAGTCGGTACTTCCAAAAATGCTCGATAAATTGGTTTCTAACCAATTAATGTGGATGTCAAAAAATGTTATTATTCCTGAATAGCATGGCTTTTATACAGGTCGCTCAACAGTAACTAATTTATTGGTTTATCAATCATATCTTCTAGATGCTTTGGAGGCAGGCTATCAAGTTGATGCTATTTACACAGACTTCTCCAAAGCATTCGACAGAGTTAATCATCGTCATTTAATTGATAAACTCAGTGGATTAGAATTTCACGCAAATGTTGTTAAGTGGATCGACTCATTTTAACAGGCAGGTCTCAGTCAGTGCGAATAGGTAACATTACGTCTAAATTTATACCAGTTTATTCTGGTGTCCCCCAGGGCACGCACTGTGGGCCTATTATTTTCCTGCTATTTATTAATGACCTGAGCGACCTGTTTAAAGACTGTAAATATTTGTTTTTTTGCAGACGACCTTAAACTATATAAACGTATTGTCTGGCAGGGAGATCAGATTATAATTCAGAACAATATTAACACCTTGATTGATTGGTGTAAACGTAATGATCTCGACCTTAATATAAATAAATGTAAACATATAGTATTTTCTAGAAGAAATACCAATTTAAACTGCACATACTATATGAAAGGGTTAAGTTTGGACGAGGTTGGCAGTATTAAAGATTTAGGGATTGTTTTTGATTCAAAGCTAAATTTTAGAGAACACATCGAAATAATCACTCGGAAAGCTATGAGAATGCTAGGATTTATCTTCAGAAATAGCTATATGTTTAATGTATCAACTATTAAAATTTTATATTGCTCGTTGGTAAGGTCACAATTAGAATATGGTAGTATTGTTTGGTCCCCCTTTTACGTTACTCAAATTTCAGAAATTGAATGTGTGCAACAAAAATTTATAAAAATGATTTCGTTCAAATTAGGTTTCATTGATCCCAGCAATTATTACTTAATCTTAAATGATTTAAATCTCAAGACATTATAGTCTCGAAGACTTGAATTAGAGCTATGTTTCTTCCACAAATTACTCTCAGGAAATATACAATGTTCGGAGCTTCTAGGTTTGGTCAATTTCAATGTGAATCCTTATTGTACAAAATTTAGGAATTATTGCTTGGCAATAATAAAACTAATTATACTTTTAATAGTCCGCTTAATAGACTATTAAGAACTTCTAATCAGCTTAATAATGATTCACGTTTTAATTTAATTGGTAGCGAATTTAGTTTATTTAAACGAAATTTAAAATTATTGATTTAGTTGAATTAATTTTAGTAATCTATGTTATGTTTATTATAGTTTTAATTATGGGCATTTATAGTCAAACAAATTTGATTTATGTTGATCTGACTTATTGATTTGTAGTATAATTTTTAATTGTTTAGTTAGTTAGAGGTGATATTACTTGTACATTGTATGTATTTAATTTTGAAATTGGGATAATCCCGTCAATAAACGATTTATTTATTTATTTAAAAGATGCTACAAAATCAGTTTTTGTTCTTTTGCCACAAATTTATCAAAACACCTATGGCTGGTTTTGCATCTGGATGACTCAAATATTGAATTTGCAGTCATGCATCTTGCTTACAGTAATGCTAACGAAGCTAGGCGAATTTATACGGAGCACCATCCTGAGCGTCACCTTCCTTATCATACATTATTTTTAAGATTGAAGCAGCGTTTTAAGATTTCTAGTTTATCTTGACACCGAGAAACACTAGTTTCTAAAAATTGGAAATAGTTATTCTGTGACACCCTGTATACACATGGATAGACTGTAACTTTTCAGATATTCATTGTTTTTATAAAAAGTTAAATTTGAAGCTTATAGTGAGGGTTTCCGATCCTTGATTCATCATACAATAAATGAAACAAAATTTCGAGTTTTGGAAAGCCTGAAAATTTGGTTCCGCCAAGCAGAGCTGGGATGAATCCTCAAAAACAGGATTCGAATCACGAATCCGAATCACCTAATATGATCGAATCACGAATACTCGAATAAAGGATTCGTAAGTGAAAAATATGATTCGAATCAAAGATTCGAATCCTCATTTTTGAATCACGGATACAAATCCTTTAAAAATAAATTTGAATCAATAATTTGCAACCAGTAAAATTTTATTCCATCAGTTTCTATTAACAAAAATATTCATTTACCGACTAAATATCCAATTAAATAATGATTTTAATTAATGATGATGAATGTGTTATTGAACTTTATTTTAAATTAGTGTTTTATACGTGTGGCGCATAAAGTAAAATTTCGAGTTTAGAAAAGCCCCGTGAAAATTTGTCTCGGGTCGCTGCGCGACCCGAGACAAATTTTCTACGTGGGGCTTTTCTAAACTCGAAATTTTACTTCATGCTTAGTCTGGGAGTGGACAACACTCGTTCTTAGAAGTGTTAAATTAAAGGATCACTCTAGATTACTAAGTTTATTACCATTTTACAAAGGCTACAGCTCGAAGGACCGATCATGGTATTCGAAGACCGAAGGACTACAAGGAATCGAAGTTTCTTAACAAGAAAATAACGAATATCTGAAGGTTTACAGCATGGATAGGACAGAAAACATCCAATTTTGGAAAAATATCGAAGTTGGGTTGGTATTCAGTGCGTTTTTAACTTCACTTTTAATCAGTGTTTTATACGCGTGGCGCATGAAGTAAAATTTCGAGTTTAGAAAAGCCCCGTGAAAATTTGTCTCGGGTCGCTGCGCGACCCTTGACAAATTTTCTACGCGGGGCTTTTCTAAACTCGAAAATTACTTCATGCTTAGTCTGGGAGTGGACCGTCAAGATTTTCTACATGTCGAGATTTTCGATATTTCTAGATTTTTGTCGATTTATTTACAGTTTGTTATTATATTAAATGCAACTTTAATATTAAATAAATATGGTTTTTCTTAGGAATGGAGTATTCACCCATTAAGAGCCGAGCAAATTATAAAGTTAACTCTAATAGTTAATTTTAGGTAAAATTTTGCATCTTTTTCTATGATTTCAATTAATAACGGCCAGTGTTCATCAAGTTTGTTAATAATAAAGACAAAACTAACATTTATTTAAATAAAAATAAGCTAAAAGGTACAAACATAATAATACAAGAAGATTTAACACAATTGCGACTAAAACTACTTCGAGATGCAATTCAAATATGCGGTAAAGGAAATGTATGGACAAGTGGGGGGCAAATATTTGTATTCTACAATGACAAAAAACAAAAAATTACCTCCCTAGACTGTATTATGAAATTAAACACCTAAACCTCGCCTAATCTGTTTAAAAAATCTGTTTAAAAAATATTATGAATTATGGTAGTACGTATAAAAAGTAACCACGGTTTATTTATTTAAATTGCTCAATCGTACTACGTAGTATTTTTTCCTATATTCGCACTCGTTTATATACCTTTACTTAAATTATGCGCAGTCCACAATTATTGTAATACACATTTTGTAGAGCAGAGATTGTATTAATTTATCTTCACATATTTGATATATGATATTTGATGACGTAGAACTTCCTAAAATAATAGATAAGTACGTATACACTTTAGATGAATGTCAAATAAATATAAATGAATTTTCACAATCCTTCAACAGTCTTAACATTTTTCAAACGAATATTAGAAGTATATCTAAACACTTTGATGAACTCCTAATCTACTTGCATTTAATAAATATTAAATTCTACGTAATTATTCTAACGGAAACATGGACATTCCGTGTCTTAAACCAAAACGATGGTGTAATAGTTTACATCAAATCTAATATTACTCACTCTACTGATATTATTGAAATACATGGTTTTAAGTTTATGAGAATGCATTTAACACTAGCAGATAAAAATATTGCTATTACATCCGTTTATAGACCCCATACATACACAACTCAAGATTTTATAAACTCCTCACAAATTTACCTAAGACAATATGTGAACACCAAATTTGAAATTTTTGCAGGAGATACCAATATAAACACAGAAGACCAAAAAGATAAATTGGTAAATGAATATAAAAATACACAATGCGAATTCAATCTACAACCTTGCATAACAAAATGTACTCGGATTGTCAACACCACAAAATCTTGCATAGATCACTTTTATATAAAAACGAACATAAATAATGATGAAGCTCTCCTTCTAATAGTACAAAGTAAAATTACAGACCATTACCCAATTAATTGTCCATTAATATGGACAATCGAAACAACATGTTAAAACTTAAGGAAAATAACATATTCGAGATAAAAATAATAGATTATAAAAAATTATAAGACAATTTATTAAAAGAAAACTGGAATTTCATAGAAACGTTATGTATAGATGAAGCGTATGATAGAATAATAAGTATATTAAAGGCAAACCTTACAAAAGTATCATACATAAAAATATTAAAAAAGTAAAGCACCGAAAACCTTGGAATACAAACAAAATAATTGAAATGATTAAACAAAGAGACCAATTACACAAAATGTATCTAAAAAATGATCATGATCCAAAACTATATTCTGGTTATAAAACTACAAGAAATGTTGTAACTAGCGCTATACGCGTAGCAAAAAACGTATATTACCAAAACAAAATAAATGAATGTAATACCAACAGAGAATTATGGAAGCTCATCAAACACTCCGCAAACCTAGATGTACCAAAAACTACACCAAAACATCTAAAAAACGAACAAAACGAAGAAATACATGATTCCTTGGAAATGGCAAATGAATTTAATGACTATTTTGCAAATATTTGTAAAACTATGGCACAAAAAATTATTACAAATGGGAACGATTACGAACACAATATTACAAAAAATGCACAATCATTGTTTTTAAATCCAGTTTTAGAAACTGACATAATTGATACAATCAAATCTATGAAAAATAGTAAGAGCACCGGCCTAGATGACATAAATGGTGAATTACTCAAACACATTGCCAATGAAATAGCAAACCCATTATCCTCACTACTAAATAGATGTATCGAACTTGGCGTATATCCAAAATCGTTAAAACACGCAGTTATAACTCCAGTTCACAAGAACGGTAGTAAAGAACTTGCAAAACACTACAGACCAATTGCTATTACGCCATGTATATCAAAGATATATGAAAAACTGATAAAAAAAACAATTAAGTGCTTTCTTAAAAAAATGCAACATACTCGCTTCAAATCAGTTCGGGTTCCGCGAAGGATGCGGTACGGAGGATGCCTTGGTTCACTTTATCACCACAGTATATGACGCAATGGATAAAGTAAAACCATCCATGGCCATAGCACTAGACTTGTCGAAGGCGTTCGATACCCTGTCTCACGACATACTATACGAGAAACTAGAGCTATATAGGATACGTGGAAAGCCACTGGAACTAATCAAGTCATATCTGTATAAGAGAATGCAATATGTTAAAATCAATAATATTATCAGCGAAGCCAAGGAAGTAAGTATGGGTGTCCCACAAGGCAGTGTGCTGGGTCCCCTCCTTTTTATTATATATACCAACGACTTAATAAAAAGTGACGATAAGGAAAATGTACATATAACATCCTACGCAGACGACACAATGATCCATGTAGTAGCGAGCACTTGGAATGAAGTGTACAATAAGGCAACGGAAACCATAAACAAATTAAAAAAAAGTCTATGATCACAATTTACTTAGCTTAAATTTTGAAAAAACCAAATGCATCTCCTTCACCTCATACAAGAATACATTACCACCTAGTTTTAACGAAATCATAATTCATAAACCGCAGTGTGAAAAAAACTGTAATTGCTCAAGAATTAACAGAGTACAAACAATTGATTATCTGGGGATACGAATTGACCAACACTTTAGATGGGATTCCCAAACAGCACATGTCACTAAAAAAATAAGAAGCTTCGTTTACTTATTTAATACAATAAAAAACGTGACTAGAGGGGACACACTAAAGATGGTATACTATGGGTTTGTGCAATCTACTATCACCTACGGCATATCAGTATGGGGAGGCTGCTTAAAAACACATCGAGACCAAGTTGAAATAGCGCAAAAATTGATATTAAAAATTATGCTAAAAAAGCCATACAGGTACCCAAGTGCTAAAGTGTTTGAGGATTCTGGTGTTCCGGACCTAAATAAACTATATATCACTGCGATTGCAAAATACATATTTAAAAATAAAACTAACCCATCAATATTATATATGCATACACATAACTACCAGACCAGAATTGCAGAAAATAACTTTGCATATAATAAAAAAATTAAAAAGACGATAGGAAGATCAGACATATTATATTTCACTGCCAAAGTCTATAATTACTTAACAAAAGAATTGAATATCAAAAACATTCATAACTACAACGAATTTAAATGCAAGTTGAATAGACTATTGAAAGATGTTGATCCCGATGTTGCCTTAAACATTTTGGGAAGGGAAGCGTAATAGTTAATTTTATTATTATATTACTGTGTTAGCAAAATAATTTTGTTTTTTCATTTTTAATTTTTCTTCTTATTTCTTTTCTATTTTTTCTCTTCTTGGATTTTTATATGTTATCTTATTTACTAGTTAATGAGAAAAATAATAATGAAGTCTCCTCCGTCTCTACAAGCTATTAGCTTCGAGACAAGGAAACTACTGAATTACAATACTTTGGAATAAGCGTTTATTTTATTTTAATTACCATACTCTGTTATAAAATTGTATAAGTTATTGGGAAAATAAATGTTTATGAATAAAAAAAAAATGATTTATTATATTACATACATCGACTTTATAAAAGAGTTAAGCATGAAGTAAAAATTCGAGTTTAGAAAAGCCCCGCGTAGAATATTTGTCGAGGGTCGTGCAGCGACCCGAGACAAATTTTTGCTCTGATTTAAAGTAAAGTTATAAATGCACTAAAAACCAACCCAACTTCGATATTTTTTTAAAATTGGATGTTTACTTTCCTATCCATGCTGTAAACCTTCAGATATTCGTTGTTTTCTTGTAAAAAAACTTCGAGAGACCGAAGGACTACAGGTATCCTTCGGTCTCCGAAGACCATGATTGGTCCTTCGAGCTGTAGCCTTTGTAAAATGGTAATAAACTTTGTAATCTAGAGTGATCCTTTAATTTGAAACTTCTAAGAACGAGTCTTGTCCACTCCCAGACTAAGCATGAAGTAAAATTTCGAGTTTAGAAAAGCCCCGCGTAGAAAATTTGTCGGGGCTATTCTAAACTCGAAATTTTACTTCATGCGCCACGCGTATATAACACTGATTTCAAGTGAAGTTGAAAATATACTATTAAGGTTGGAAATTGTTCATGGTTAAGTAACCAAGTATGCATTCACAAATATTTGAATTATTCGAAAATGTAAATATTTATATTATGAATAATTTAGTGATTTAAATATTCATATTAGAATATTAAACTATTTGAATTAATCGAATTTGAATCCCAGCCTTAATAGCGATGATTCTAGTTATTTGAAAAGATTTGAATCCGTCTATGAAGATTCGAATCCTTTTATAATGATTCGAATCCGTTTATAAGGATTCGAATCATTTTATAAAGATTCGAATCCTTTTATAAGGATTCGAATCCTTTTATAAGAATTCGAATCCTTTTATAAGGATTTGAATCATCTACGTCTGGATTCGAATACGAATCCTTTATAAAAAAATGTAACGAATCCGGATCACGAATCCGTTTTCACTAAAGTATTCGAATACCTCTTTTGAATCCTCTAGAAGGATTCGAATCTGGGAATCGAATCCTGAATGATTCGAATTCTGCCCAGCTCTGCCGCGAAGTGGAGCAATCAATCCAAATTTTCGGGATTTCCTAAACTCGAAATTTTACTTCATGCGCCACGCACGAAAAACACACAAGATAATCTTTAATTGAAATAACACGAAATAAAATAACGATTTTTATTGTTAATAATAAATGTTTCCTTTTTTCCCTCTTCACTTATTGTGAGTGAAAATATGTGAACCATTTTTTTTGCTCTTCACTTATTGTGGCGCAAGGCGGCCCAGCGAAGGTAAAAGGTTGGACAGGTCTACCGGGTGTGGCACTTAAGACGCCTCGGACCATAGCTCTTTTACGATAAAAGCTATCGAAAAAAATCTAAGAGCAAAGTGGTGCATAATTACCGACATGTGCGATGAAATTCATATTTTCTCCGAAATTTTGTTATGCAATGTGTAATTTTTTTTGTACCAATGAAAAATTTAGAGTTTTGGCAGTACAACGCCGTAATTTTTTTAGGGGGGTGCCATTTGAAATTTTCAAAAAAATGACAACATGCGAAGTTCAATCAAAAATTATTTTTTTTCCATAAATTACCCGAAAAAAAATTATGTGAAGGTATACGAGGTCTTAACCTGTACCTCAATTCAAAATTTAGGCGCCGGCGTCAATTAGTTTCTCTACAAAACAATCTCAAAAATGGGGCGCAATTTTGAAAGAAGGGGTTATAACAGCGAAACCGCTAAAGTGAAGGGTATAACATGTTAGATAAAAAAATAAGTACTCTTCGAGCACTTTCCAAATCTGCAATAAAAAATAGGGCATTCCATTAAAAAAAACATAAGTTTGGTACGCCACTGGAGTACGGCACGCCACTGATGATTAGAAATATTTTTGAAACATAGCGACGATAATTATGCACCACTTTGCTCTTAGATTTTTTTCGATAGCTTTTATCGTAAAGGAGCTATGGTCCGAGGCGTCTTAAGTACCACACCCGGTATATTAGAGACAAAAAAACGTCGATTTCCATTCGGTCCTTGTCACTTGTATTATTTTTATAATTTAAAATAATTATATCCGTATGTTAAATAAAAATATTAAATTTGCAGTAAAAATTGGCCTCAATCACTTTAAATTCGCAACTGGTCTAACTCCGTCAGATATCCTCAGGCCGGCCCTAGGGCTAGAAATAATTTAAAAGTAGAAAACCCAGAAAAATAAATAATACTGTTTTTCTCTTGTTTCCCCTTTAAATAATAAGTGAATAATTGTTTTAAAATAATTTTTTTATTATAATTGCAGTACGCACGTATTCACTTTAACACACAATTGAAAGAAAAATAACATAAAAAAACAACGATAAGACGCGATTTACATTTTAAATGTGAAACAGAGATAAAAGTGTACAAAAAAGTAGCAATCACGTGTAATCAAACCTTTGAATCGTCGACATGGGCAAGGCAAGACGATGCTCTAAATTCACCATTATCATAAAAACCAGAAGGACCACCGACAACATTTTCGAAAAACGCACAGAACAAAACACACACGTGACAGTCACAGGCGCCTATCAGTACGCAAATGCCGCCGAATTCGAACAGTGAGTAACAGAAAAGCGCAAAAAAATGATTTCCAATATTTTTTGACAACACTTACACATGGCCGAGAATTATCAGCAGATTCAGCAGGAACAGTTGCACTAACACCGGCGCGTTCGCCATGTTTCTTTTTCTGAACTTTAACAAAATGTCAGTTTATTTAAAAAAAAGAACACTCCGAAACTTATTATAAAATAGTTTTGTTAACTCCGAAAATCATTATAAAATAGTTCTGATAACTCCGAAATTTAATGGTGATATTAGTGAACGTTTTAATGATGACAATTATATATAAATATATTCTTTTTTAATTATAAAAGTAACAAAAACTCCCGACACTGACTTTATATTGTTCAGATGATTATGATAATAACAATTAACAACACTCTGCTTGTGCTGATATCACATACTGACCGTTGTCGGCTCCGGGCCCGGAGCTTTTATATTAACTAAAATAATCTTTCATGGTCTGATATCTCTCTCCTGCTGCCGAATGGTAGAACGAACGAAAAAAAAATGTATTGTGTGTACCGCACACAAACAAAACGCAAATCGCAGTTTGCATTTAAAAAGTTAACCTTACGTAAGTAACGCACGCGCGAGGATGTTTCCTTCGCGAAAAAAATCATACTAATTGATCGGACGCTCTTTGGTATTCAATTAGCTTGTGCTTATCGTGATCGGAACCTTCGTTCAAAAAATTTTCATTGTTCCCTTCAGTCATCGCGGGTCAAAAATTAGCAAAAATGGTGCGGTATCTAATGTAAAAAATTGTTTATAAATAATTAATTTTAATTAATTATAATTTTAACAGGGTTGTTAAAACACGTATTTTTTCATTTTAATTAAAACAAACAGTTTTTTTTTACAAAACGTGTCTATTTCATTGAAACAGCGATTAAAACATTAACAATTAAAAACATGTTTAAGACGTGTTTAAAACATGTTTAAAACTGAACATGAGCATTTTTCTTTTAAGTATATACAGGGTGTCCCATTAGTGCGTTCTCGGAGGATATCTCCGTTCTGCTTAAAGATAGAAAAATATTTTTCAGACCAAACTTATTTGACTTGATAACGTAAAATTATTTTGATGTATACAGGGTGTCCTATAAAAGCGGTACTGGAAGTAACATTATTTTTTTAAATGGAACACCATATATATTATTTGATTGATTGTACCCCATTTTTTCCACTCCATTACTTCCACCAGTACTTTTCTTCCACCAATTCTTTTTTCCACTGTACATATTTTCCTCCGAATTCTTTTTTCCACTAATTTAGTTCCGCTATTTCTGGTTCCACTTTTTTTATTCAAACATTCAAAATTTGACGTCTATAGCCAACTTCAAAGTAAACAACCAAACAAGTCTTTGTAACTTTGATAATCGACACTTTTGAGCGTCGCGAATGATCTCGTTCGCGATGGGGACAGTGCCCAAAGAGACAGAAGCAGTTTATTCTATTGCAAACCTTTCTCCTAACCTAACCTAATCTAGAAGTATGTGGCACAGGCATCGTTCGCAAAGAGACTTGCGCAATGTATTCTATAGCAAACCTTTCTCCTAACCTAACCTAAAAGTATGTGGAACAGGCATCGGGAGCAAAACGACTTGCGCAATTTATTCTATTGCAAACCTTTCTACTAACCTAACCTAACCAAACCTAGAAGTATGTAAAATCGCTAGCGTGTGCAAAGATACTTAAGCAATTTATTCAATTTGAAACCTTCCACTTAAGCCACAAACTAGTAGAAATGGCTTAACCACGGTTAAGTATCTGTGGTCCAAGTGGGTATTGGATAAAAGTCATATGCTCTTACCTACACAGAACATTATATTAACTTTTACACACAACGGCACTCGGCGGCGCAGTGAAAATTTGATGGAAGAAATGTCTTGGTGGAAGAATAGTCTTGGCGGAAGAAAAGTGCGGTGGAAGAAATAGAGCGGAAGAAATAGAGTGGAAAAGATGGAGTGGAAGAAATGTCCCCCTACCTATTTGATTTTTAGATATTACTAACAATTGTACATATGTTACATATAACATTGCGTATACCTAAACCTAACATATTTCATAATACTTACAATTTAATGAAAAAAAGTTAGATATTTAGGTTATCAGATTTTAATTTATGTCTCAATTATTAGTCATTTTAAAAATAATCGGTGTGGTACTTTAATAAATTATACTAGACGCTATCCTCAGCCGAAGTCAATTTTAATATTGTACTTACCTTGTAGTAATTCAAACCTGTCAATCTTAAGAAAATTCAAACAACAAAAACTTGTTTTTTTTTAAAGGCACACCCTATATTTCTATACGACATATTATTCGTCTTTCAAAGAGCTTTCCTTTTGATTAAGTATGTCCTATACTTATCTTCAATAATTTTTTAAATATCACTGTTTTGTGGAATTATTATTGAAATCAAAGCAACTACTGTGGTCATGGAATAAAAATAATCGAGTAATCAAAATTTATTATTTGACATAGAAACAAATATTGATAATATATTTTATTAGAATAGTTATTTACATAACTAGTGCGGGAAAACAATTTTCCCGGGTGAATGCATTTTTAAAGCACGAGCGACTGAGGAGCGAGTGCCTTCAAATGCGTGAACACGAGAAAAATTCTGACGCACTAGTTATGTGAATAATTATTTTACTGAAATATATTATTAATATTTGTTTCTATGTCAAATAATAAATTTTGATTACTCGAAATGCGACTTGCGAGTTGTCAAAACGGTGTTGGAAACGTCACTTTCGAGGCGGCGAGTTCAAAAAAATAATTTTTAGAAAGAAAAATAAATCACAAGATGTTATAACATAAAATAAGAAAGAAAAAATTGCACATTTATATTAAGTGTTCAATATATCCTCCATTTTGATTTTGGCATACTTGAAGTCTTCGTGTAAAATTTTGGTTCACTTTAACTAGCATATCAATGTTAATGTTGTGAAGAACGTTTCTAATCCTCAACTTCATATCTTCCTTTGTCGTTGCAGGTGTTTTATATACCTTTTCTTTTACAGTACCCCATAAGAAAAAATCAAGTTTTGTCAAATCAGGTGACCTTGCCGGCCATACAATTGGCCCTCCTCTGCCAATCCAATTATTTGAATAATGTTCATTTAAATATTGCCTTACCCGTCGACTGAAGTGTGGAGGAGCACCATCTAATTGCAACCACATATTTTGTAATATAGCAAGAGGTAATTCGTCGATCCATCTTTCAAATTCATTTCTAAGAAAATTTAGAAATGATTCACCACTAACAGTGCCATCAAAAAAGTAAGGACCAATAATTCTACTTCCTATAATTCCAGTCCAAACATTAAGAGACCACTTGTGTTGGTGGTCTATGGGTATAATATGTTTGGGATTATAGTCAGAATAATAATGAAAATTGTGCCTGTTTACAAATGCGTTTTTATGAAATGTGGCCTCATCCGTAAACAATATATGATTTAAAAAGTTTGGTTCCAGTTCGCGTTTATGTAACGCCCAATTACAAAAGTTAAGCCTATTCAAAAAGTCGTTGTCACTTAACTCTTGGACTAATTGTACGTGGTAGGGATGGAACTTACATTTATTTGTTATTTTATTTATTGTAGTTTTTGGTATATCAATTTGCTGCTCCAATTGGCGGGGTAAAACAAAAGGGTTCTCAACGATAGACTGAAGAACTGCGTATTCATTTTCTTCATTAGTAGTCCTTTTCCTTCGTTTTATATTCTTTGTATAATCAATACTTCCAGTATTTTGAAATCGTTCCTTTAATCGAATATATGCTGAAGCATGAGGATGGCGTTCAGCATTAGGATATTTCTGAGCGTATATTCTGCTTGCAAGAAAACAATTTTCGTCACTAGCGCCCAAAACAAATGTCATATTTGTTAATTCTTCTGTAGTAAAATTCATTTCGAAGTAGTTTATGACTGAATCAGCAGTAAATTAAAGTATTAATGTATGTCTGTCAAAAGATAAAACAAAAAGATACTTCAATTACGGCTTATGACAGATGGTTAATTATTGGCCGGCCACCTTAAATGCTTGGCACCATTGATACATTTAATAATATTGTAAATCTAATCACATAAAACAGTAATATCTTGAAAACTATTAAAGATAAGTATAGGACATACTTAATAAAAATGAAAGCTCTTTGAAAGACGAATAATATGCTGTATAAAAATATAAGGTGTGCTATTTAAAAAAAAAGTTTTTATTGTTTTAATTTTCTTAAGATTGGCAGGTTATAATTACTACAAGGTAAGTACAAAACTAAAATTGACTTCGGTTGAGAATATCGACTAGTATAAATTATTAAAGTACCGTACCGATTATTTTTAAAGTTACTAATAACTGAGATATAAATTAAAATCTTATAACCTAAATATCTAACTTTTTTCATTGAATTCTAAATATTATGAAATATGTTTGGTTTAGGTATATACAATGTTTTATAAAATATACGTAGAATTGTTAGTAATATCTAAAAATAAAATAATATATGGTGTGTTTCATTTTAAAAAATAATGTTACTTCCAGTACCGCTTTTATAGGACACCCTGTATACATCAAAATAAATTTACGTTTTGCAGCTCTTCAAGACAAATAAGTTTGGTCTGAAAAATATTTTTCTATCTTTAACGAGAACGGAGATATCCTCCGAGAATGTACTAATGGGACACCCTGTATATCCCGATAATTACAGGGTTTTTTAAATTTGCGGGACTTCGTTGTTTCAAATCGGTTAATTTAAGGCTTTTAACGAGTGTTTTCCACTCCCAGACTAAGCATGAAGTAAAATTTCGAGTTTAGAAAAGCCTAAGAATTTGGATTGGCCGCGTAGCGAAGCGGAGCGGTCAATCCAAATTAGGCTTTTCTAAACTCGAAATTTTACTTCATGCGCCACGCTTAAAAACACTGATTTATAGTGAAGTTAAAAAAATACACACATACAACAACCTAATGTACGTTAGAGTTATTAGGTTGCCTATAATCACTGTTTTAAACAATTTGTTCAGCGCAGAATTTGACTCACGTTTTATTCACATTCACATATTTCAGTGTTTTATACCTGTGGCGCATGAAGTAAAATTTCGAGTTTAGAAAAGCCTAATTTGGATGGGCCGCTCCGCTTCGCTACGCGGCCAATCCAAATTTTCTAATAATAAGGCTGTTACTGTTAGTGTAAATTACTTTACTTTTTGAACACAAAATATGACTCAAATTGTAAATTATAATTTCATTAGGATAATTTTTTGTGATTTTGCAAATGATGTTTTTATATTGCTAATTTGGGTTTCGCGGAGCGACCAAACCAAATTTCTAAGCTTTTCTATACTCCACATTTTTTTTCAAGCTTAATCTGGAAGGGGATATCACTGCTTTAAAGTTTCAATTTGAACTCTTTTCAAATACGACGAATATTTGAAAATGTATGGTGTTTACTAAATATACGGCACAAATTAAGGGAGTTAATTCCTTGGGCTGTGTTAAGATGTGTATGTACTTGAGTGATTTTCGAAAAGACGCTTCGTTGCGAAGACAAAGGGCGATAACAGTTTGGATATTTAAAAAAAATATAGCCTACAAGCATTATGACTTGTCATTTGTCTCTTTGAAAAATGTCAAAAACATATATATACAAACGCCAAGATGACCGATATGCATTTTATGTATGGACTTGCAAATATGAATATTATTAAACCAGTTCGGCACGAGAAGATTGTAGTATGCATGCATCCTAGGTGGTGATAGCCAATTTCAGCAGTTTTTGTAATTCTTGAATCTTGAAAGTAATAAAGTACTGTTTCTTTTTGAAAATCTTAAAACGCCCTGTATCTTCGCAACCAAGCGTCTATCTAAAAATCACCCACTGCTTAAAATAGTCCAAGGAATAACCCCCTTAATTTGTGCTTCATGTTTAGTAGGAACCCTGTATATTGTATCGCAATCATCACACTTCAGCTCATACACTCTACTTTTCAATGGCTATTGTCTGTTTATATTTGATTATTAGCTAATATTTTCCCTAAATTAACTGAGTTAGTCAAAATTATGTTATTATCCTATCCCTTATTGTTTTTTTTAACTTTTTGTGAGCGATTATTTGTGTACTCTGATCTATTCCAGTACTTTTTCTCTATTTTTCGTTACAAAGCTTCTATTTTGTGATTGCCAAAATGGGCTATTGTCATGCAGTCTTTCGGCCTTACCAAAAATATTTTCAAGGCTTAGGTGGGTCGCCAGTAGGGTTGTAAATGACGAGCACTGCTTTGCTATCGAAGCACGAGGGCATGCACTTGAGCACATGCCATATACTTAAAATTGTATTAGTTAATTGATTTGCTATAATACAATTTAAACAATGTTTAAATTAAGTAAGTAAGTAAGTAAATTTATTCTTGCTGTCACCAAAGGTTTACAAACGTCAATACAAATAAAGTATAAAAGTTAAGTTAATACAAACGTGAAAATATAAAATACCAGATACAAAATAAGTACATTACATAATACTACATGTTAAAACCATTAAAAAAAATCAATAAAAAGCACCAATTATTTGGTTACAAGATCTGTAAATTTTTGAGTAATACATTCATTGATGCTGAAGAAAGCCTTGGATATTAAATATGCCTTTACACTTTTCCTGAACTTTATATGGGGGAGAGACTTTACAGCCTGTGATAGATAGTTATATAATTTAGGCCCATAAAAATTATCACCACTCCTAGACTTAGATAGCCGTAATTGTTCTTGATAAATGTGCTCACAGCCTCTCGTGCTGTGTTTATGTACTTGATCAATTTTTTTGTAATGATCTACGTTTTTATGAACATGCAAGCATAGCAAGCATTCGAATATGTACAAACTGGGTAACGTAAGTATCCCATGACTCCTGAAGGCATCCTCGCAGTTGTCTCTGTAACCTATGCCCGCTATTACTCGAACTGCTCGACGTTGTAGGCCGAATATCCTAGGGGCTATACTAGAGTGTCCCCAAGCAAGTATGCAATATTGAATTTTCGACTGGAAGAGAGCATGATAGGCGGTGAGTAGTGCGGGATTATCAAGATTGCTACTCAAATTCCTAAGCAGGAAAGTAGTCCTACTAAGTGCCAGACTAAGTACCTTTTCATGCTCCCTCCAGCTCAATTTAGAGTCGATGTTGATGCCTAAAAATCTGCAATGTTCATGTTCGTTATTGCCTGATTTAAGCGTAAATAAAACGCGAACCGTCTTTGCAGTGTTTAGCGAAAGTTTATTGGAATTAAACCACGCTAATGCCTGATTGTTTATAAGCTGTCTCTCTCTTGCAGTGCGTTTTGCAAATCTGTGCCTCTATTTATAGATGTCGTATCGTCTGCGTACACTAAAGTGTGTTCTTCTTCTATGTAGGCCGGTAGGTCGTTTACATATATTAGAAACAGGAGTGGTCCTAATATCGACCCCTGCGGCACGACGCATGACACTGTTGCAAAATTTGATATCTGCTCCTTAACTTTGACTTGTTGTGTTCTATTCTGGAGGTAGGAAGTCATTAAACGACAGCTCTCGGGACTGAAATTATAGAAATACAGCTTTCGGAGTAGGACGTCGTGAGGAACGCAGTCAAAAGCCTTACTGAGGTCAAAAAATAATGCAGCTGTATATTAGCCAGCTTCTAAGCCATAGATCAATTCCTCAACAAGAGCTCGAACCGCATCGGTAGTTGAACGTTCCCTCTGAACGCCATATTGATTATCGCTTAATACATCGTTTTCCTCCAGAAAATTCAGTATTTGTTTTAGAAGCAATTTTTGAAAATTTTTTGATAATATAGGCAATACCGAAATTGGACGATAATTACCAACATCAGCATGCGAACCCTATTTATGCAGAGGGATGACAGTAGCTAGTTTTAAACTTGTTGGGAAAACATTATTTCGAATGCAGTTATTTATCAGTTTTGTTAGCGGACATAGGATTACATCTTTTATGTATTTAATGGATCCACATGTCATACCATATATGTCTCTTGAATTCGAGTTTTTTAGGGACACAATCGACTCTCTAACTTCGACTTCACTTACCTTTCCGAAGGAGAAGAAATTGTTACCGATAGTATGTGGATTTATAAGCATCAGTGGGTCTAAATTTGACTGAGGATGATTAATTAGAGTAGATTCAGCTATCGTAGTGAAGTATGTGTTAAAATCATTAGGATCTATATTACAGTTTGGTTTATCACAGTTAGAGTTTCTTTTTATTAATGACCACATTGCCTTTGGTTTGTTATTGGAGCTCTTAATGTAATTTAGATTTGCCTCTTTTTTTGTATGCTGAAGTGCAATTTTATATTCGGTTTTGTATTTTGAATAAATTGCCTTTAAATCAAATGATCGAGAACTAGCCTGTTTCATAAAGAAGAGAGTTTCACGCATTTGTTTTAGATCATTGTTGTACCAGACGATATTGTTGTTCAAGGTTTTTAGTTTCTTTAAAGGAAAGCAATTAAAAAAATGTGTTTCCAATAAGTAAATAAAGTCTGCGAAAGCTGAATCTAGACACTGGAATTTATCGAGGTAATAGAAGTCGGTATTTTGCAATATATGGTATAACTTAAATTTACCCCTTTCCGTGATGGGTCTTACCATTCTAACAGTATTTGTTCCCATCGAGGCTGTTTTGAGCATTTTGATGTGCATTCCAACGTGATCTGATAAGCAGTAGTCTATTGGAAAGGTGGATATTGCTGCTGCTGGAATGTTCGAAAAAACGTTATCTAGACAATTGTTGTTTCTCGTATAAAAGGAAACCAGGCCTCGGAGACCGAATGATAATAGAAGACCGGTCACATCGTGAGCTCGTTGATCACCGGAGAGAAAATGGACATTCAAATCTCCCCCCAATATAACTTTTTTATTGAAGTTGATGCAGTGCAGTAGGCTTCCTAAAACATCCATAAATGTATTAAAGTCGCCGTTTGGTGACCTGTAAATATTAATAATAACAATATTCTGCAGAGGAACGTGAGTTGCAGCAATTTCACAGTGTATTTCCACTGACAATGAATTCATATTGTTAATTTCAGTAAATTGCGTACTATTTTTTATTAGCTGCATCACACCTCCATGGATGTGGTTTGATCTGGAGAAGTTATATGCGCATTTATAATTTGGAATATCAAGTGCTGGAATTTCACAATCTTGTAACCAATGTTCACTGATACATATTATATTAAATAAGCATGAATATTCTAGTAAAAATACTTCTAGTTCATTAATTTTTTTATGAATACATTGGATATTTATAAAATATAGATTAAAAAAATCACTTTCCTGAGTCAAGTTTGGTTCTAAGTGAGCTGCGTTTGCGCCGATTTGTTTATACAATTTTCTTTCTGATTAGATGTTTTCGGGAAGTTGAATCTTCTTATTTTCAGACGTTCTGGCCAAGTATCGTCTGACATTAGTAGATCCAAGTGCTTAAAATCAGATCCTAATTTAAATGATTTATATTTTCCTTTTGTATCCAATTCGCTTATTTCCTTGACCTCGATAAACGAAAGCGTTTCTTTGAGGTAGTCAGTAATAGATTGCTTTGTGACCGTTTGCAAGCAATTTCCTATGTATATCCATGCATATTTTTGTGGGGCCATCTGTACACCGCTCTTCGAGCCCACTATCGTTTTTGCGGAATTTCGTTTTTTGTGCTTTCTTTAGACGAGGTTCCATTCATCGTTTGTTTGTATATTTTCTGGTTTGCCATGGATGTTTCTTGTCGCTGTTGACGTAGCCATCTTAAAATTAGCATCCTCGTTGACTGGTGGGGCGGAGGATAACACTTTTCTTGATCTATTTGCTGGGGCTGTTTGATGATTTTCTGTTAGGTTCGACGACTTTATTTCGTTTACTTTATGTGCACGAAGAGTGTTGTTTTTATTTTTATTTTTATTGTTGGCAATATCGGTGTTGGTTGCGTTGCTAACTTCGGTACTCTTTAAGTCGCTAACTTCAGAGTTGTTTACTCTAGATATTGGCGGGAAAGCGTGGACCCTATTACGTAGTTCAACATTTTCCTTTTCCAGTCGGCGTATTTTCTCCATTAATAGCAGAGTATTTGACTTTAATTTGCTTACCAGATCTTTGAGGTTTAAGTATGCTTCCATCTCGAAGTTCTCGATCTGCTCTGTGATGAGGTTAGTCCCGCAGCACAGTTTCAATTTTCTTGTGCAGCTCCCGTGATATATGGTTCCGCATATTGTGCATTGGCTACCTAGTAGTTAATTGCATTTTCATATGTATCACTAACCATTTTTAATTGAAATAAAACAGGCAGGTTCATGAACAAATGAAAATATTTAAATATTTTAATTAATTATCATTATTATAATTAATTTGTTACATTATCTAAAACTCATCCCTGCAATTGCCCGCTTATAAAAGTGAAATCTGATATATAAAGACAACGTATAATATAGACATAATAATGCATGTTGATAAAAGTGAGATTCGAGCAACAAGGACGCTATTATCTCCTCATTAGGTGTGCGACAGAGAAAAAACATAAGACGGCATTCGACTACGGGAATTACGCATCGGTCTGCGCCGGCAAAATCGCTGCTATGGCATGTGCTCCGTGACAAGTGCATGCTTTCGTACCACTATAGCAGAGCAGAGCTCGTCATTTACAACGCTAGTCGGCAAGTGGTGGATAACCGAACATCCTGTGCAGCCCTCTGGCCTTTACCCGGAGGACGATACAGAATAAATCGAACAAGAGACAGCGAACTAAATCACTGAGGCAACAGCAGGATTATCAAACCTCCAATTCGAACCAAGTCTCTTCGGCTCTCAAAAAAGAAAAGCCAAGGCCAAGGCATATAGGGAGGCAATCAAACCTAGAAGGCGGAGGTAAAATAGACAGAGGGGCCTCACAGATGGTCGTCGGGGAGTCTGACGAACCCAGCAACAACCCTTTCCTGGAACCCCATAAGCAAAGAAGCCTCGCTCGGAAACGAGCACACCCTCAACTGAAGGAAAAAACAAATCACTAGCTAAAAAGGAAACGCGCCCACCCACCTAACTCTAAATAAGTCCACCCAAGCTTTTAGAGAAAAAGTCGACCCACTCGAGGATAGAATTCTAGAGGCAAAGGGTAAGATACTGGTCGCAGGGGACTTTACCGCAAGAGGCACTGAGTGGAGTATACCAAACCCAAACTCGCGCGGGGAATACCTGCTATAAATGACTGCTGGGACATACTAGTGTGCTCCGGTTTTTACCTCGCGGTGTATACCGATTTGAGCGTCCTTCCCAAGGAACAGTGGATCACCGCCATACCTGCGAACCACTGCCCGTCGGAGACCAACCCACATGTGAACCGGAGTAGCGGATAAGCACCCCTTGGCTTTTCAAGGTCCACCACTGAGTGGACCCCGCCGTGTGCACGTTAGCCCTATCCAAGATAGGGACACAGAGGGTACATAAAGAAGGTCTGTAGCTCCGACTTGGATAATCATCCCTTGTAGGCATTCTTCATCCAATGACTCCGGTCTAACCCCGCCGCTAAAATGAGCCCTCCTGACTACCAGGACTGGTCTCATGTTCCTTAATATGGGCAATGTAACAACTTCCCGCTGCTTAGGATATGATGAGTCCATTCACGATATATCCTTTGCCTCAGAAGAACTGGAAGACCTTACTGGTAGTGACCATCAGTACATCACTTTCCGTATCTAAAATTACCTGGGATCCATCCCATTCCATCTAGTATTAAAACGGTGGAACATAAGAAAAATGGCGAGGAAAAGTTCGCTGCGATTATTAACGCAGTCACGTTAAAGTCATCGTCCCCAAACGAGAGCCGAGGTGAAGCCGAATGCGTTACACAAGAAACGATGAACCGTATCCGCAGATCCTGCGACACTATTATGCCCCGTATGAAGCCCAGACACAATAAGCGCCCAGTCTATTGGTGGACGTCAGAAATTTGCAGTGTGCGAAAAGCATGTCTCCATTTGAGGTGGATTTCAAAGGGCCAGCACCAGGGAAGAAACGAACCCACTCTCCACAGAATACAAACGCCAAAAAAGAACCTCTGGGATACGATCAACTGGGGTAAGGCCAGACAATGGAGGATTCGGGGAGAGGAAGTTAGTGAATAACATCGCTGATACATTGGTCCCTACCCATCCAATACGCAAGGAGGTAAACGAAACTGGCGAAAGCGACGAAATTCCTTCATTTAGTGACGAAGAACTGCAAGTGGCTGTGAGATCTCTTCGAAATAAGAGAGCTCCAGGGCCGGAAGGTATTTCCAGCGAGGTACTGAAAAGCACGAATCGAGCAAAACCTGAGCTCTTGTTGAATATGTACAACGCCTGCTTAAAGTCGGGAAAGTGGAACGTGTAGTACTGATCAGCAAGGGCAAGGGCGACCCACTAGCACCCTCCTAATATCAGCCTCTCTCCATGTTCTACACAGCAGGGAAGGCACTAGCAAAATTATTAGAGCCCCGACTTCTTTCTGCAGTCCGCGCCTCTGGTAATCTATCGGACCGGCAGTGTGGATTCCGTCGCGGACGCTCCATCATAGATGCGGCCCAGAAAATTGTCCAGGCTGTCCAGACTGCACAAGGAAATCACCATTCTCGGAAAGTAGTGCTCCTTGTCACTCTTGACGTAAAAAAAATGCCTTCAATTCGGCCAGATGGACCGATATGTTGGATGGACTTGAATGTTTAAATGTCCCTAATTACCTCTTCCGAATCTTGGTAAACTATTCTAGAGATATAGCGCTGATATACGAAACAGCAGAGGGCCAACTATTGTGCAAAGTAACGACGGATGCAGCTCAAGGATCCATCCTTGGACCTGATCTATGAAACAACGCATACGCCTGCTGCGTCTGACGATGCCTAATGGGATCGGTATACAGATGATGTAGCTCTCATCAGTGGCGGTTCCTCAGTAAGTGCACATGTGCACGTGCACTCCCAAATTAATGCCTGCAAACACATTTAAATTTCCTCATTCTTTAAATAATTTTATCAATCCATTCTACTTGTAAAATAAATCCAAAACATTATTTTTTCCGCTAGACGCTATCCGATGCGTCGTCCTAATATCCAAGCGCAAAGCAGAGAACGTCGAGTGCCACCGACTCGACGGCTACCGAACACCGCGGCCGCGTCACCTCGCCTGATCCGCTCGTGCACTGCACATGTGAATTTTAAATCTAATTGGTGGAACCTCTGCCCCCCGCACTCTTTCTTCCCCGCGACAGCCTAGCGACGTTCAATCCTTTAAGCTTTCTCGTGTGCACATATAACTAGTGCACATCGTGGTCGGATTGATATCGGCGTATCGGTTTTAGGTTGATTTCACGAATTTCCAGAATGGCGGAGTGTTCGGACTCCATTATTACCCTGCAATATTTAAAGACAATCAAATTTTCTTCGCTATCTTTAGAGGAAAAAATGAATATCAAAAGTATCGGTCGTCCAAAGCCCAATTTGTTAATAACGACCACCCCAAAAATGTTGCCTGTTGCGCTTACTGTCTTTCCAATATTGTGCACCCCCAAAGAATTAAACCACGCGCCGCCACTGGCTCTCATTATATTAGCCGGCAGTACGGAGCTAGCCCAGCTCAAGATGAATCAAGTAATGCGTAAAGTGAGTAGATGGATGACAGACCACGGTTTAGCACTAGCGATAGAAATTGTCGTCCCCACTTTAATGCCCATGGTAGTCAGAGGTGAGCAGGTGCACACAAAACCTACCGCAAGGTACCTAGGAATAACGATTGGCAATAAACTCACTTTTGATGAAATGAACACATTCGTCGTGTAGCCAAGATCCGTAGGATCATAGAAAACACCCATGGTCCGAAATGTAGTAAGCGTAAGCGCACCCTTTTAATGACAACAGTTCAATCCACACTCTTGTACGGCTCTGAAATATGTGGAGAACAAATGAAAATCGAGTTCTATAAAAAGCGCATAGCATCCATGCAGAGGTCCACTCTTAGACAGTGGCGGATTTACGATTTTGCCGCCGGTAGGCTAAAATATTTTGCCGCCTATTCTCAGTGAAGAGCATTAGATGATATATTAGACTGCGTTTCTTGACCTAAAATGCCATTATTACTGAAGGAATAAATATGGGCTAGTCTTTCTTGTTTCTTGATCAAAAACAAAATAGCTAAGGTTAAAATTATTTATACAAAAGTTATGTGTTTTTTCCTTGGCTACATCTTTTATTTGAGACATTTTTTGATTAATTTTATATGTGTCTATATTTTAAACATCACTTGAAATCAGTGTTTAATACGCGTGGCGCATGAAGTAAAATTTCGAGTTTAAAAAAGCCCGCAAAATTTGGCTCGGTCGCTGCGCGACCGAACCAAATTTTGCTCAGGGCTTTTCTAAACTCGAAATTTTACTTCATGCTTAGTCTGGGAGTGGAAGTCACTTGCTCGTAAATTTTCAAATTATCACAAAATTGCGTATTTTTTCGTTGTCTGCAACTTTTGTTTGAAGCTTTGTTTGATTAAATCGATAATAAAGCTACAGTTAAGGAATAAATCTGGGCTAGACTTTCTCGTTTCTTAATCAAAAACAAAATAGCTAAGGTTAAAATTGTTTATACAAAAGTTTTGTGTTTTTTCCTTGGCTACACCTTTTATTTGAGACATTTTTTGATTAAGTTAAAATGCTTCTATATTTTAAACTTCACTTGAAATCAGTGTTTAATACGCGTGGCGCGTGAAGTAAAATTTCAAGTTTAGAAAAGCCCGCAAAATTTGGCTCGGTCGCTGCGCGACCGAGCCAAATTTTGCTCAGGGCTTTTCTAAACTCGAAATTTTACTTCATGCTTAATCTGGGAGTGGAAGTCGTTCGTAAATTTTCAAATTATCATAAAATTGCGTATTTTTTCATTCTCTGCAACTTTTGTATAAAGCTTTGTTTGATTGAATCGATAATAAAGCTACAGTTAAGGAGTGATTCCCAAAAAAATCATTTTCGGTTTACTGCACAAAAACAAAAGAGATGAGGTGATAAGTGTTAAGGTAAAAGTGGATTATTTAATTGTTGGCTACAACTTTTGTTTGAAACATTTATTAATTGAGATGTCGAAAGCCATAGTCAATTAGTTGTTGATCTCCACTAGATTTTTTTGTTTCTAGTTCATAAACAAAACAACTGATGTGAAAAGTGATTATACAAAATGTTGTGTTGTGTTTTTCTATTATCTTTTATTTGAATTTTTTTTTAATTAAGTTACTAATAAGGCAGCAATTTGTGAGTGATCATTAAATAAATATCTCCCCTAGGCTTTTTCGTATACTGATCATAAACAAAAGAGTTAAGGTGAAAAGTGTTTAGGTAAACGTTGTATGTTTTTTCATTATCATACCAAATAAGGTAACAGCGCAATAGGCCAGGATGAAAATGAGTGAAAATGATTAAATAAATGAAATGCAAAACCAAGTGTGCGTGCAAGGAGGATAGAAGATGACGAGGATCATTTCGCTCTTATTTTGAGCTCCTCAGGCCACCACATCCATCAACCCAGCACAAACACTTGATATGTTAATCCCATCAACCATAAGTTTTCGGTAATGAACATTTTTCATATTCCTGCGTTGATTCGGGCATTTATCTCGATTTGCTTCTACAGTTGGGTTGATGGATGTGGTTGCCTGAGGAGCTCAAAATAAGAGCGAAACAATCTTCGTCATCTTCTGTCCTCCTTGAACGCACACTTGATTTTTCATTTCATTCATTAATCATTTTCACTCATTTTAATCCTGACCTATTGAGCCGTTACGTTATTTGGTATAAAAAATTAAAGGTCCTTACTTATTTATTTTTTTCATTATCTACAACTTTTGTTTAAAAAACTATAAAATAATGTGATACATTAAGGAATTAGATAAGCATTAAATTTATAAAATTTTAAAAGGATATTGCTTAAAAATGAGACAATTTTTCTTTTTTGACATACAGGGTGATTCATTAGCCTCTTTACAAACTTTAACAACTAAAAGTAGATTTAATTTCATGAAGAAATGTTCATATAAAAGCAAGTCCTATCTTTATTGGTTCAAAAGTTATAGCGCTATTATAATTTTTAAGTTTAAAAAACGTAGTAGTCGTGATTCAGCCAAACAAAATTTAGTAACCATTATTTTGAATTATCACTTGTCAAAAATTGTTTGGTTATATTAATACTTTCATCACAATTGTTTGTTAGAAATTTAAATGCAGAGCAGTACCATCATTTTTTTAACACAACATTGTTTGATCCTTTGGAAGATGTTCCAGTCCACATAATAAAAGATATGTGGTATCAACAAGACGGGGCCCCGCCTCACCGAGGAAGACAAGTGACCCAATTACTGCATACTTATATCCCAAATCAATGGATTGGCAACGAAGGGCAACGAAGGGCCACCTAGATCATCTGACCTGAATCCTTAAGATGTTTTATTTATGGGGTCACTTCAAGCAACGTGTTTACGCCGTAGAAATATATGATCGCAATTAGTTATTGCAGAGGATTCAAGATGCTGCAACTCATATTAGAAATAACATGAATTTATTATGCGTACAAGAGTATAATTTGTCGTTGCCAATTATGTACTCAGGAAAATAGACATTTACTGTAGGTAAATTTTGCTTTCCGTTTGTTACAAGAATATTTTTGATTTCTTTAACACTTTAACTGCCATGTGCATATTTCAAATGTACACGTTTGTGGGCCAAAGACAATATTTTCGTTAATCAAGCTTTAATAAAGGTTTCATAAATACAGGTATATGGTTAGAATTTTATTTTAATACATTTTTGGAAATATAAACAAACGACTACCGGCCGTCGTATGGCCATTTTTACGACGACCGGCCGTCGTACCGCCTAGTTGCTCAGAAATACATACGACGGCCGGCGCGTCGTATGGCAGTTAAAGTGTTAAACTATGATTACATATTAGTGTTCCAAGAGACACTGTTTGAAAAACGCTATAACTTCTAAACCAGGACAGATAGAACCGGCAATGATATGAATGATTTCTTCATGAAATTAAATCTACTTTTAAATGCCAAAGTTTAAATAAATCTCCCTGTATGTCAAAAAAATAGTCTCAAAATCTTTTTGAAAATTCTTCAGTCTCACAAAGTTTTCAATTATTTCAGAGTTTATTGTTGTTAACATATTTGAAATTCGTTTAATAAAAAACAGAAAAATCTAATAATTTCTGGTGATTTTTAATACAAGACTTTAGGATATTTGATGGTTCAGAGTTAGCAACACTGCTTTCCAGGGGTATTCAGCCGAGAGAAATAAAGGTTCCCGTCTAAATAAAAATATATAAAAGCCTCAAAGTCGACATTAGGTATCCGTTGAAAATTTGCCGCCGTAGGCTTCAGCCTACCAGAGCTGGGCAGGATTCGAATCATTCAGGATTCGAATCCTTTTAGAGGATTCAAAAGAGGTATTCGAATACTTTAGTGAAAACGGATTCGTGATCCGGATTCGTTACATTTTTTTAAAAGGATTCGTATTCGAATCCAGACGTAGATGATTCGAATCCTTATAAAAGGATTCGAATTCTTATAAAAGGATTCGAATCCTTATAAAAGGATTCGAATCCTTATAAAAGGATTCGAATCTTTATAAAAGGATTCAAATCATTATAAAAGGATTCGAATCCTCATACATGGATTCAAATCTTCTCAAATAATTAGAATCTTCGCTATTAAGGCTGGGATTCAAATTCGAATAATTCAAATAGTTTAATATTCTAATATGAATGTTTAAATCACTAAATTATTCATAATATAAATATTTACATTTTCGAATAATTCAAATATTTGTGAATGCATACTTGTGTAACAGGGGGGGCAGAGCATCTAATAACTTTGAGTGCCAATTGTAACAGGCGGTCACTCACGCTTGACAAAAAAATATAATAATTCTTGACAAAAGATGCTGCGGTGCTCTCCGTTAACCTCCGGCTTTGCTCACTTGCTAGTTAGCTGTAAAATATAAATTTTTAACACCGTCCTTTGTTGCTCTGAGTCCTTGGCTCAGAGTTGATGTCTTCTTCCTTCTGGATCCTCTCTTGGGTTGGCACATAAACACTAGTACCTTGTTTAATATTGATTTAACTAGGGGTAGTTTCGGGAGTGCAATTAAGAAATAATTTTCAATTGTTTAAAGTTTAAAAAAAACAACTAGTGATTTATTCACATCAAATAGAATAAAATGAATAATGAGAACAATAAAAAACAAACAAATATTTACTAGACAAAAGAAAAACAAATATAACGAATTTAAAAGAGAAAGTAAAGTTGCACTCGCGTAAAAAAAAATATGAAAATAACTAGAACTTTAAAAATATAGTAATAGCAAAAAAATAATGAAAATAAATTTAAGTACCCCACGTAAATAAATTAGACAAGTACCACACAAAACAAACACGACTTTTAACAATACAGGAAACCACTTCAAAAGTTCGGTAACGACTTCTTCAAAATTCAGGAAACAACTGACTGTCTGACCGCTTGTCAGACAGTTTTGTTAAGGGAGAAGCAGGTAGGGGTAGCTTCTCCCATTGGCTGACGCACAGGGTTGGGGATGAATTTTCATTCCTGCCTGCTCAGCACAAGAGCACGCGCATGCGCTCTTTAAATTGCCTATCGCCGGGAACCAGTACGGATGTACAAGCGCGTAATTAAATTTAAACGAAAAATGTATATTTAAATTTTCTACATATTTACGTGTTGCGGTTGTAGCATCCGTACCAACGATAGGACTTATACCATATATGGTGTTTAATCGACGATGTTCCCTATGTGGTTTGAAAAAAAATATATATATATATAAAAAGAAGTACATTTAAGCTTACTTCAGAAAAATACGTCGTCTTGTATGGTTGTGTGGTATCATATATGCCCTTGTCTGTATGTGTTTTATTAAAGGTGTGTTTTATCTATCATTAAATTAAGTGAGGAATTTACAAATTGTGCCTCAGCTGTACCTTCATGTTTGCAGGTAGTTTCCCCAAATTACGTCGAACAAAAGCCCGGGTGTTTTGAACAACCGGGCATCATAAACGGGATTACAATTTCTTCGTACGAAATTTGGGGCGGAGCGGTACCTGTGGTGTCTCCGAGAAATATTTGAGGTACAGCGTCTTTTGGGCGTAACGAAAAGATTAACAAGCGCTTAATGCGAGTGCAATTTTGTACAAGGGAAAAACCTACTAATCCTAAGAAAGAAAATAAAACCTATCAAAACTTAACACTAAAAATATACAAAATATACAAAATATACAAAATATACAAATTCAACTTTCAATGTATGTAATACGGATTTTACTCATTTTATAATTAAAGTGATTTATGAAGCTGATAAATAATGTCATGTAAAAATATAAAGAAACGGGTGCCGATGTAAGAAAATGAATAAAAAGTAATGTAGCCCGAAAAAGTAACTGAATAAATCAAAGTTCCGGCGTTTACGGTAAAACGCCGGTAACAAACGGCCCCGGAAAATGAGTGAAGTTCGCTAACACCTAAATGAAATAAAATTAAATGTTACATACAAAACTGCGAAAGTTTACATACATTGATCATTGATAAAAAATGGAATGTAAATGTAATATGAGAGCGCAAAGGGCGTAATGGGGGTAGCTGCGTCTCGAAGAAGATGTCATACCTCAACTTCCATAGTATGACGGAAAAAAGGTTGGAAGATCCGGGTGATTCAATATGGCCGGAATAATCCAGTGTGATGTGATGTTCTGACTTTGCCTTCGGCTACGGCTGCTCCAGGTAGGCATGTTTGTCAGAACATCGTGATTGGGCGCCACGATGGGATTACTGCCCATCGACAGTAAGGCTGGCTGCTTGGCGAAGGTTGTCTCGACGCTTAGAAATTTGAGACATTTCTTCCGGATTCTGCACCAGCGGGAGAAAAGCGGGAAAGAGACACGCTTTCCATTGAAGAGACGGCAAAATAACGTGCGTTGCCGTCCGGCGTCACAGAACGTGTCTTGATGTTACCCTCGTCCTGTAGGGTGGATTATCCAAAATTTTCGCGTGGGGCGTCGCGACGCGGGTGGTTAAAAGTCTTTACGCGTTGGGCGTCGCGACGCCGGTGGTATAAAGTCTTTACGCGATTCATAAGATGTAACACATTTAAAATTCGCGAATGAGCGTCCAAAACAACTTAAAACATGTTGTTAAAAAAAAATTTAACGAATAATGTAAGTGTGCACTACACAATTGCGCATTGCAGCGTCCATGGGGTATGTAGCACTGGAATAGATTTAAGAATAAATTACGTCGACTGATTGCACTAAATTCGCGCACGAGAGCGTCTATTTAAAGTCCAGGGGGCAAAAATCACTATCACTTTTACAGTAAATCGTACCATTAGCGTCCGTAAGCTTTGTCCTGTTTGAGCGGCGGGAACGTTTCCGGGTAGTTGGAGGTTTGTTGGGGCGGCTTACGACCGATTCTGTTGTTGATGGCCGCCCTGCAATCCGTTTCCCTGCTGAATAGGGCAATCTGAATAATAATGCCGCCCTTCGCGACAGCGTTTGCAGAACGGCGGCTTCTTGGACGGCGGAGGGGGCGGTGTAGAGTTTCTCGCAGGTACATTATTTTGCAGCTGGTCATTTTGTGTAAATGTGCGCTGCTTTTTCGGAGATTGGTTTACGGGCTTGGGGTTACCTGATGACGAGGCCTGCGGAGACTTGTTGCGACGTTGTTGCGGTGGTGTTCGCGGTCTGTTTTGCTTATCCCGGACGTAGTGTTCGCGCCAGTTTTCCTGTTGATGATTTTGTTGCCCAAATCTAGTGTCACGGTGTTTGGGTTGTTTTGGGGGCGGCTCCTGGTGCACCCGTGGCGTGTATGGGCGGTTGCTATTTTCCTCCCTTCGGCGCGAATTACTTTCCCAGCGGGTCTGTGCAGCCTCTTGGCTTATAACCGGGACAACGGGCATTGGTTTCAACTCTGACGCGGATAATCCTTGTCTTCTTCCTTCTGGATCCTCTCTTGGGTTGGCACATAAACACTAGTACCTTGTTTAATATTGATTTAACTAGGGGTAGTTTCGGGAGTGCAATTAAGAAATAATTTTCAATTGTTTAAAGTTTAAAAAAAAACAACTAGTGATTTATTCACATCAAATAGAATAAAATGAATAATGAGAACAATAAAAAACAAACAAATATTTACTAGACAAAAGAAAAACAAATATAACGAATTTAAAAGAGAAAGTAAAGTTGCACTCGCGTAAAAAAAAATATGAAAATAACTAGAACTTTAAAAATATAGTAATAGCAAAAAAATAATGAAAATAAATTTAAGTACCCCACGTAAATAAATTAGACAAGTACCACACAAAACAAACACGACTTTTAACAATACAGGAAACCACTTCAAAAGTTCGGTAACGACTTCTTCAAAATTCAGGAAACAACTGACTGTCTGACCGCTTGTCAGACAGTTTTGTTAAGGGAGAAGCAGGTAGGGGTAGCTTCTCCCATTGGCTGACGCACAGGGTTGGGGATAAATTTTCATCCCTGCCTGCTCAGCACAAGAGCACGCGCATGCGCTCTTTAAATTGCCTATCGCCGGGAACCAGTACGGATGTACAACCGCGTAATTAAATTTAAACGAAAAATGTATATTTAAATTTTCTACATATTTACGTGTTGCGGTTGTAGCATCCGTACCAACGATAGGACTTATACCATATATGGTATTTAATCGACGATGTTCCCTACGTGGTTTGAAAAAAAATATATATATATATATATAAAAAGAAGTACATTTAAGCTTACTTCAGAAAAATACGTCGTCTTGTATGGTTGTGTGGTATCATATATGCCCTTGTCTGTATGTGTTTTATTAAAGGTGTGTTTTATCTATCATTAAATTAAGTGAGGAATTTACAAATTGTGCCTCAGCTGTACCTTCATGTTTGCAGGTAGTTTCCCCAAATTACGTCGAACAAAAGCCCGGGTGTTTTGAACAAACGGGCATCATAAACGGGATTACAATTTCTTCGTACGAAATTTGGGGCGGAGCGGTACCTGTGGTGTCTCCGAGAAATATTTGAGGTACAGCGTCTTTTGGGCGTAACGAAAAGATTAACAAGCGCTTAATGCGAGTGCAATTTTGTACAAGGGAAAAACCTACTAATCCTAAGAAAGAAAATAAAACCTATCAAAACTTAACACTAAAAATATACAAAATATACAAAATATACAAATTCAACTTTCAATGTATGTAATACGGACTTTACTCATTTTATACTTAAAGTGATTTATGAAGCTGATAAATAAAGTCATGTAAAAATATAAAGAAACGGGTGCCGATGTAAGAAAATGAATAAAAAGTTATGTAGCCCGAAAAAGTAACTGAATAAATCAAAGTTCCGGCGTTTACGGTAAAACGCCGGTAACACTTGGTTACTTAAGCATGAACAATTTCCAACCTTAATAGTATATTTTTAACTTCACTGATTTCAGTGTTATATACGCGTGGCGCATGAAGTAAAATTTCGAGTTTAGAAAAGCTCCGTAAAAATTTGTCTCGGGTCGCTGCGCGACCCTCGACAAATTTTCTACGCGGGGCTTTTCTAAACTCGAAATTTTACTTCATGCTTAGTCTGGGAGTGGACAAGACTCGTTCTTAGAAGTTTCAAATTAAAGGATCACTCTAGATTACTAAGTTTATTACCATTTTACAAAGGCTACAGCTCGAAGGACCAATCATGGTCTTCGGAGACCGAAGGATACCTGTAGTCCTTCGGTCTCTCGAAGTTTTTATACATAAAAACAACGAATATCTAAAGGTTTACAGCATGGATAGGAAATTAAACATCCAATTTTAAAAAAATATCGAAGTTGAGTTGGTTTTCAGTGCATTTTTAACTTTACTTTAAATCAGAGCAAACATTTGTCTCGGGCCGCTGCACGAACCTCGACAAATATTCTACGCGGAGCTTTTCTAAACTCGAAATTTTACTTTATGCTTAACTCTTTTATAAAATCGACGTATGTAATATAATAAATCATTAATTGAAATCATAGAAAAAGATGCAAAATTTTACCTAAAATTAACTATTAGAGTTAACTTTATAATTTGCTCGGCTCTTAATGGGTAAATATTCTATTTCTAAGAAAAACCATATTTATTTAATATTAGTTGCATTTAATATAATAACAAACTGTGACTAAATCGACACAAATCTAGAAATATCGAAAATCTCAACATGTAGAAAATCTTGACGGTCCACTCCCAGACTACGCATGAAGTAAAATTTCGAGTTTAGAAAAGCCCCGCGTAGAAAATTTGTCGAGGGTCGCGCAGCGACCCGAGACAAATTTTCACGGGGCTTTTCTAAACTCGAAATTTTACTTCATGCGCCACGCGTATAAAACACTGATTAAAAGTGAAGTTAAAAACGCACTGAAAACCAACCCAACTTCGATATTTTTTCAAAATTGGATGTTTTCTTTCCTATCCATGCTGTAAACCTTCAGATATTCGTTGTTTTCTTGTTAAGAAACTTCGATTCCTTGTAGTCCTTCGGTCTCCGAAGACCATGATTGGTCCTTCGAGCTGTAGCCTTTGTTAAAATGGTAACAAACTTAGTAATCTAGAGTGATCCTTTAATTTGAAACTTCTAGGAACGAGTGTTGTCCACTCCCAGACTAAGCATGAAGTAAAATTTCGAGTTTAAAAAAGCCCCATGTAGAAAATTTGTCGAGGGTCGCGCAGCGACCCGAGACAAATTTTCACGGGGCTTTTCTAAACTCGAAATTTTACTTCATGCGCCACGCGTATAAAACACTAATTTGAAATAAAGTTCAATAACACATACATCATCATTAATTAAAATCATTATTTAATTAGATATTTAGTCGGTAAATGAACATTTTTGTTAATAGAAACTCCTTTATTCGAGTATTCGTGATTCGAATCATATAAGGTGATTCGGATTCGTGATTCGAATCCTGTTTTTGAGGATTCATCCCAGCTCTGCAGCCTACTTAGCCTAATAGGAAATCCGCCACTGCTCTTAGAGTATCATGCGCATATCACACGGTTTCTGAGGCGGCGATTCTTGTAATGGCTGATGTAATCCCCATTGGACTGTTGGCTATTAAAAAGAAGGCAGTATATAAGCGGGTCAGTGAGGAGAGGGCACGGACGCTAGAAGATTGGCAAAGAGTGGTCCACTGTCAATAAGGGCAGATGGACTGCTAGACTCTTGCACTGCATCAAACCATAGCTCGAGCGCTGCCGAGGGGAGGTTACATACTTTTTCACCAAGTTCCCCCTCCTACCTAAAAAACAAAAATCTAGGACGTTAATTCTTCTTGCTGATACGTAAGCGTTTCAGTATCTAAATATGGCTTAGCGCTAATGTTAAGACCAGGTTTAAAATCCAAGAGTACACACCCTCCTAATTAAAAAATACAGCCTTCATTACTTTTCCTGCCAAAATGCAACAATGCTAAAAAAAAGCTAAATGCATTTTTTTTATAAATGCGTCACTAATACTTAAACATACAAAAAACTTAAATAAAAAAGAAAAGTTAAATAAATAAAAATGGAGATAAAGTCACTAATTAGGGTTTTTATTGAACAACTCATATACAGAGAGTTTTATGGAACATAGAACATACTTAAATGTACTTAATGTAAATTTTCCTATGTTCGATGTGTACTGGGACGCATCAAAGCATTGAGTACGATGTGATTGGCTAGGATTTCTAATAGTAATACAGTCAACCCAATGTACACTCTTCACGTCAAAAATAAATTAAATTTGTCAACTATTATGTCAACCACAATATGTTGTATTATGAATATTTTAGTACAACGGAATAGTTATCAACTTTTTTTTATATTTTTAATCAGTAAAATACTAGTTAAAGAAGGTAAGAAGATATAAACGCTTCATCAGTAAACACAATTTTTCGCAACATTTCTTTGTTTAATTTAACATATTAAATAGAATTTTACAAAAATGTTATAGCTTAATGTTGCTATACAGCAACTAGTAAAGTTGGAATTTGTATGATCTAAACTTAAATTCTTGTAGAACTCCTACATACAAAGGATTTTTAAATATTAAATGATTTTGCAATAGTAAGGATATTATTAGACACTCTTCGACATCACAGAAATTGTTTAATTTCATCTCTTCCGATAATATCGACGGACTTCTAACTCCTCGCTTGTGAAATTTATCCAAACAAACTGTTCTAGAAGGTTCGAAATGGTTGAAATAAATGGTAGTCTGATTGAACAGAAAATTTTTCAGAAAATAAATCATGAGAATTTCTTGAACTGTTTTCTCCATGGTATAAGTTTACCAGAATAATCTTTTTCTCCTTTGTATACATTATTGATATGTTTAACTCTCCGTTCTTCGTCTATGTCTGGTTCAAGTGCTAGAACAGCAAATATCACTTGCTTGCGATAACTGACAGATTTCATTTATTTTTGAAGGGAAGCGTGTAAATTGGGTTGACTATATTACAATTAGAAATCGTAGCCAATCACATCGCACTCAATGCTTTGATGCGTCCCAGTACACATCGAACATAGGAAAATTAACATTAAGTACATTTTAGTATGTTCTGTGTTACATAAAACTCTCTGTATGTATATGTTACACTCAAACATCAAACCTCAAACAATAAACGGCCACAACGCGTTGCGGACTTTGCTGAACGACCAAATACCGAAATAACATTATTTTTCGCGACGTGGCCGGTTATCACAGTCCGCAACGCGTTGCGGACAACGTTCAAACGGCTACGACGCGTTCTGGATGATATACGAAGCTCATAAACCGATCGTGCATTTAATATTTAACGAATAACAGACAAAATAAATGAACATTTGAAAACCTTTATTGTATGCTTAATTCTACATGAAACTTTATTTAGAATAATAGCAAACTGAAACGCAGGTAATTGACATGACTATTCACTTATTCCTAACCTAACCTAACCTAACCTTACCTAACCTAACCTAACTTAACCTAACCTAACCTGAGGTTAGGTTAGGTTAGGTTAGGTTAGGTTAAGTTAGGTTAGGTTAAGTTAGGTTAGGTTAAGTTAGGTTAGGTTAGTTGGGGGGTGGAGACACCTGTAACTCCGACCAGGCGCGTCCCCCGGATGGCGGATAGAGGAATGCCCTCACCGTCTTGCCGGCGGGTAGGGGTGAAATAAACTAGCCCCCGCGGACCAACAGGATTGCACTAATTGCGAAACGACACGGCTACGCACATGGACAAAATATATACAAAGTATGGAATACGCAACAAAGGAGAATAGGTTTACGGTGCAGGAGGCGGATCCTCCAGTACCGGTCGGAGATAAGGGTGGTAAAGCAGGCCCTTGCCTACCTAACCTAACCTTACCTAACCTAACCTAACTTAACCTAACCTAACCTGAGGTTAGGTTAGGTTAGGTTAAGTTAGGTTAGGTTAAGTTAGGTTAGGTTAAGTTAGGTTAGGTTAGTTGGGGGGTGGAGACACCTGTAACTCCGACCAGGCGCGTCCCCCGGATGGCGGATAGAGGAATGCCCTCACCGTCTTGCCGGCGGGTAGGGGTGAAATAAACTAGCCCCCGCGGACCAACAGGATTGCACTAATTGGGAAACGACACGGCTACGCACATGGACAAAATATATACAAAGTATGGAATACGCAACAAAGGAGAATAGGTTTACGGTGCAGGAGGCGGATCCTCCAGTACCGGTCGGAGATAAGGGTGGTAAAGCAGGCCCTTGCCGATCGTCATCCAACGACCGCGGGACGTCACCAGTGCGCCAACAGGTTGGGGACGCCTCAAATGCTACTGGGCAGATGAGGACGGACGAGCAAGATCCGTTTGCGAGGAGGTCGTCCATAACAAGGACGCCTCCGAAAACAAATCCAGGACCAAAGGGTAACGACACTCCAAAACCGTCGGCGAAGGGCGACTATGTACGGCCAATGCAGAAAGGAGAAAACCTTCGTTTGCACCTAGGAGACCAAAGCAATGGGAGACTTCTCGATTCAGCAAACAGCGTAACACCCGAATGGGACAATACCTACGACATCTTTAACTGGAGCGACGAAGCAGACGGGGATAGGACCATTACAGGTACAAGAGGGGAAACAACCCCTGGGAAACCCTGGACGGGGTCCGACACGGACAGTCAGACTAGTGAGACCAGCGCAAACAAAAAAAGAAAGGCTTCCATGTCACCGGTTTAACATACCCAAGGAACCGAAATCAAACAAATAGCATTAGAGGAGGAAGCAAGAGTCAGGGAATCATTGGGAAACGATATTATGGATCTTCGAAAATTTGGACTGCAAAGAAAGAATGCACACAAGACAGTTAAAAAACTCGCCATTAGGATCCAAAACGCCTGGGCGAGAGAGAACGCAGTCAGAGCCCAAGTGGAGGCCCTCACAAACAACACCGAAAACAAAACAAGGCTAGTAGGCAATGACAATGAGGATGCGGCGGCCCGGAACCCACCGAGTAAAAAATGCTGCACGGACAAGGAGGGTGAGATATTCAGGCAAAGAAGAGAAATACAGACTCTAAGAAAAGAGCTGGAGCGAATGAAACTAGAGCTTCTAGAAGAAAGAAGCAAAAGACCGTTCGCAGGCAGCAATAGCCTGAGAGAGCGTTTTGACACAAACAAAAACCTGGAGAATTGTATGAGCATCATGGAGGCACCATGGGCAGAGGAAGATTACACAACAACTAAAACAACAAAGGGCACTTCTGGGCAGCTGCAAAAAAAGCGACACAATAAGGATAGTAAACAATGAAAATAAAGCAATCTACTGGAACGGCAAGGAGGGAAAGGTGATAGAAGACTTGCAAAAACAAAACAGCAAACCGGAGGAAGTAGCATACATCAGATGTACCTCGCAAATCCCGAAAGAAAACGTGGCATGGGACTCGAAAGTAAGATACAGCTACAGTCCTGATGATCGACTGATGATCGACCGAAAGGCGGACGAAAGAACGAAGAACGAACAGCTCTTCACAGGACTCACTAAGCTAAGCCACCTGCTGGTAGACACAGAGAGGGGACAACTGGTGACTGTGGTTCCAGGAAACGAGCTCGGGCGGATCAGAAAAATGACGGAGTACATTTTTGACGCATCGGGGAAAACGATAGAATTTGTGATCCCAAAACAACCACCGCAAGAACATGACAGGAAGAGAAGCCAATCCACTACCAACACGGCCACAACTGACCTGGAGGATGCGGAAGAAGGCAAACAAAAAAACAGCAAGAGAACTCAGAGATGACTACCAGTGGAAGACTGTGAACAATAGAAAAAAGAAAAAGGACAAAGAGAAAACAATCTTAATTAGGCCAGCAGGAGAGCAAAGCTACACCGAAACTGTCAAGGAAATAAAGAAGCGCGTGGACGCGAAAACCATGGGACTAAAAATAAAAAACATAAGGAAGGCTGAGGATGGCTCAATATAAATTAAAGTCACCGATACCGAAGAGATAGGCTGTGCAATGCTCAGACAAGAAATCTCCAACAAGATCGGAGCATCCACCGAAGTGGTCAGCAATAGGAAAGCGGTGTTTATCAGGAACATGGACGAGTCGGTGGATAAAGCGGAGGTGGAATTGATAGTAAGCAGGGTGACAGGAGCTGACAGAAGGGAAGTAGAAGTACAAATGTCATCCAAACCCAACCGGGCAGGGCTACAATTCGCCGTAGTTAAGCTACCGACGACGGCAGCTAAGAAACTGCTACGAGAAGAACAGATTGACAGCGGATGGGGATGCTGGCACGCGGAGGAGCTAGCGAGACCTAGAAGGTGTATGAAGTGTCTGAACTACGGACACAGCAAACAGGACTGTCTGGAAGAAGCCCGAACAGACAAGCCCTGCTTCAAGTGTGCAACGGAAGGACACCGGGCAAAGGATTGCAAGGGTAACTTGAGATGCTACCTTTGCAACGCTGATGGCCACAGGGCGGACACCACGGCATGCCCGAAGTACAAGCAGGAGCTTCACAACATAAAAGGGAAGAGGAAAAAGCCAGATGCCGACAGAGGAAGGAGGGAAAGGCAGGAGCCAACACCGCACCGGCCACCGTTATGAAAGTCCTCCAAGCCAACCTAGGCAGATCCAGAGCGGCAATGGATCTGACCGTAGCCAAGTGTGCCGAAAACGCCTTAGACGTTGCAGTCATCTCAGAACCGAATGAAAAGATAGCCAGAGACAGTTGCCGATGGGTCACAGCCCTACGCGAGGACGCAGCAATATATATGCCCCGCGGCAGGAAAATGGGGAAACCATTCAGAGGGAACGGGTTTGTAGGTGCTGAAATAAAGGACATCCTAGTCATATCCTGCTACCTCTCCCCTAGAGCGGACGAACACGAGCTAAGAAAGGGGATGTCCTAACTGAATGGGCAGCAAGCAGGCACCTGACGGTACTTAACCATGGAAGAGTCCCTACCTTCGAAAGAGGCGGAGGTGGCTCCTTCATCGATGTGTCTCTAGCCTTGGAGGACGCAGAGTACGTGAGTGGAGCGTCAGCAGGGAGGAGAACCTGAGCCTTCACAACGACATTTTGGTTTGGTCGCGGCCAAACTAAATGTTTAGGCTTTTCTAAACTCGAAATTTTACTTTATGCGCCACGCGTATAAAACACTGATTTCAAGTGAAATTGAAAACACATTCTTCATTAAACATCAAAAGTCAAGAAAATCCGGATATTTCAGATATTGAAGCCTCAATAGTTATAGCCAAGAATATTAATTGTTTATCAAAGATCAAAATCAAAATTTAAACAGTCAAGAAAATTCGAATATTTTAGATATTGAAGCTTCAATATTTTAGAGTCAAGTATAAACAATCGTTTTTAAAGAACACTGAAGATCAATGATTATAATAGAAAACAGAAGGTAAATGACAAAATAATTACTTGTACGTAAATAGAAGATAAATGATTGCAACAGGAAATAATTGCTTGTAGCGAATTGAAGAGAAATAAATAAATATTAAATCAATGAAACAACTACTTGTAAATAAACAGAAGATGAACAGGAATTTGCCTTTTAAGTAAACATATCCCGATTAATACAATGTATTTGTTCAGGCATTTGATTATTTTTGAAAATCGTTCAATTTGAAGCTTCTTACGAGTGTTTCCACTTCCAGACTAAATTTTACTTCATGCGCCAAGCGTATAAAACACTGATTTCAAGTGAAGTTGAAAACACATTCTTCATAAATTATCAAAAATGTCAACAGTTAGGAAAATCCAGATATTCCAGATATTTAAGCTTCAATATTTATGGCCAAGATTAAAATTTTTTGTGGAAATAAACATTTTAACAGTTAAGAAATTTCGAATAGTTTAGATATTGAAGCTTCAATATTTTACAGTCAAGTATAAACAATTGTTTAAAAAAAAAACAGTGAAGATCACTGATGACAATAGAAAACAGGAGATAAATAACAAATCAACTGCTTGTACGTAAACAGAAGATAAATTATTGCAACAGAAAATAATTGTTTGTAGAAAATTGTTATCTTCAATTTTCTACAAGCAATTATTTCCTGTTGCAATAAAAATAAATGAATATAAGGAACAAAGCCGTAGCCACTGGGTTAAAAATTTTCAAAATGTTTAATTTTACTAGGTAAAAGCTGGTAAGGTCAAAAGCAAAAGATTTACTATAAAATCCTGATCCTCACTGATAGCCAAGCTGCTCTATGAGCACTCTACAAGATTCAATTTGAGCATTTAAAACCCGACGAAACTGGCTACTGTTAACCTATTAATTCACACTGTGTACTTGTTTCACTTTAAATTCAACGCTTATTGTTAAATTATCGATTAGTGCTCTGAATTAAATAAAATAATAATTGATAAGATTCATATGCTATATTTATTCTCTGAAAGGGGAACATTTTTAAATGAATTGTATATAATGTAGATAAAGTACATGCTTATAATAATAGTCTATTTATACACGTACTTTTCAAATTATTTACACATTTATTTATTTATTATACATTTGTTGTAATAAAAAAATATTTAATTTAATAATTTTTAAAGAATAAATAATAATAAGATTTTACTTTACTAGAGCATGTGTTTTTCCTTAAATTAACTTCAAGTTGTTTACATTTGGTAAATAGAAAGAATTTTAAATTGAAAATTTAATAAAAAATATTTGCTTTAGTAAAATAAAATCTGATTTTATAACATTTATGCTAACGTATAATATTAGTATTATAAGAATAATTCCAATTAAAAAATATTTGAATTCAAGAAAATTAGCCTACTCTTCTTATAGTTTGCACACTTTAAACATAATATATAAAATTACGAATTGCACGAAAAACATTTTCGTAATATTATATTTTATGATTAGTATTATATCTTTCAGTTTAGGGATTTTCTCCAAAAATTGATGCAGATATACAATTTGTATGTAAAGACTAATTATATAATTTCATCCATCTAGCATATTTTGGTTTTTAGTCATCTTGCCAACACACTTATGGACAGACTTACATGCAAGGTATCAGAGCTGGGCAGGATTCGAATCATTCAGGATTCGATTCCCGGATTCGAATCCTTTTAGAGATTCAAAAGAGGTATTCGAATACTTTAGTGAAAACGGATTCGTGATCCGGATTCGTTACATTTTTTTAAAAGGATTCGTATTCGAATCCAGACGTAGATGATTCGAATCCTTATAAAAGGATTAGAATTCTTATAAAAGGATTCGAATCCTTATAAAAGGATTCGAATCCTTATAAAAGGATTCGAATCCTTATAAAAGGAATCGAATCCTTATAAAAGCATTCGAATCCTCATTCACAGATTCAATTCATCCTAAATAATGCGAATCGTCGCTACTAATGCTAGGATTCGAATTCGATTAATTCAAATAGTTAAATATTCTAATATGAATATTTAAATCACTAAATTATTCATATTTGAATATAAATATTTAAATTTACGAATAATTCAAATATTTGTGAATGCATATTTGGTTACTTAACCATGAAAAATATACAACGTTAATAGTATATTTTTAACTTCACTTGAAATCAGTGTTTTATACGCGTGGCGCATGAAGTAAAATTTCGAGTTTAGAAAAGCCCCGTGAAAATTTGTCTCGGGTCGCTGCGCGACCCTCGACAAATTTTCTACGCGGGGCTTTTCTAAACTCGAAATTTTACTTCATGCTTAATCTGGGAGTGGACAACACTCGTTCTTAGAAGTTTTTAATTGAAGGATCATTCTAGATTACTAAGTGTATTACCATTTTACAAAGGCTACAGCTCGAAGCAGGGAATCGAAGTTTTTCTACAAGAAAACAACGAATATCTGAAGGTTTACATCATGGATAGGAAAGAAATCATCTAATTTTGAAAAAATATCGAATTTGGGTTGGTTTTCAGTGCATTTTTAACTTCACTTTAAATCAGTGTTTTATACGCGTAGCGCATGAAGTAAAATTTCGAGTTTGGAAAAGCCCCGCGAAAATTTGTCTCGGGTCGCTGCGCGACCCTCGACAAATTTTCTACTCGGGGCTTTTCTAAACTCGAAATTTTACTTTATGCTTAGTCTGGGAGTGGACAGCACTCGTTTGAATTTTAAATTTAACTCTTTTAAAAAATCGACGTATGTAATATAATAAATCATTTATTGAAATTATAGAAAAAGATGCAAAATTTTACCTAAAATTAACTTTTAGAGTTAACTTTACAATTTGCTCGGCTCTAAATGGGTGAATATTCTATTCCTAAAAAAAAACCGTTTTTATTTAATATTAAAGTTGCATTTAATACAAAAACAAACTGTGAATAAATCGACATAAATCTAGAAATATCGAAAATCTCGACATGTAGAAAATCTTGACGGTCCACTCCCAGACTAAGCATGAAGTAAAATTTCGAGTTTAGAAAAGCCCCGTGTAGAAAATTTGACAAGGGTCGCGTAGCGACCCGAGACAAATTTTCACGGGGCTTTTCTAAACTCGAAATTTTACTTCATGCGCCACGCGTATAAAACACTGATTTAAAGTGAAGTTGAAAACGCACTGAAAATCAACCCAAATTCGATATTTTTTCAAAATTAGATGATTTCTTTCCTATCCATGATGTAAACCTTCAGATATTCGTTGTTTTCTTGTAGAAAAACTTCGATTCCCTGCTTCGAGCTGTAGCCTTTGTAAAATGGTAATACACTTAGAAAATCTTGACGGTCCACTCCCAGACTAAGCATGAAGTAAAATTTCGAGTTTAGAAAAGCCCCGCGTAGAAAATTTGACAAGGGTCGCGTAGCGACCCGAGACAAATTTTCACGGGGCTTTTCTAAACTCGAAATTTTACTTCATGCGCCACGCGTATAAAACACTGATTTAAAGTGAAGTTGAAAACGCACTGAAAATCAACCCAAATTCGATATTTTTTCAAAATTGGATGTTTTCTTTCCTATCCATGGTGTAAACCTTGAGATATTCGTTGTTTTCTTGTAAATAAACTTCGATTTCCTGTAGTCCTTCGGTCTCCGAAGACCATGATTGGTCCTTCAAGCTGTATCCTTTGTAAAATGGTAATAAACTTAGTAATCTAGAGTGATTCTTTAATTTGAAACTTCTAAGAACGAGTGTTGTCCACTCCCAGACTAAGCATGAAGTTAATTTCGAGTTTAGAAAAGCGACAAATTTTCACGGGGCTTTCCTAAACTCGAAATTTGACTTCGTGCGCTACGCGTATAAAACACAGATTTAAAATGAAGTTCAATAACACATATATCATCATTAATTAAAATCATTATATAATCAGAAATTTAGTCGGTAAATGAACGTTTTTATTAATAGAAACTGATGGAATAAAATATTACTGGTTGCAAATAATAAATTTAAATTTATTTTTAAATTAAAAATTTTAACTTACACTAAAGGATTTGTATCCGTGATTCAAAAATGAGGATTCGAATCTTTGATTCGAATCATATTTTTCACTTACTAATCCTTTATTCGAGTATTCGTGATTCGAATCATATTAGGTGATTCGGATTCGTGATTCGAATCCTGTTTTTGAGGATTCATCCCAGCTCTGCAAAGTATACATATTCCGCTGTAAATGTTCAAATATTTGTTGTCATTTTAAACGCGTTTGACGAGTATTTCCACTATTAGATTAAACATGAAGTAAAAATTCAAGTTTAGAAAAGCCTGACAATTTAAATTTGGGAGCGGAGCGAAGCGTATAATAAACAAACAGGAAATTGAAAATTTTGTAAAAATTAAGTTGCAGAAAGCTGGAATTAATTAGTTTTTATATTTTGTAAATATTCTGCAAAAAAAATGGACAATGTAATAATAGTTACTTTATGTTCAGTACTTTTATTTTGAACTTCAAAATATTTTAGTGTTTTATGCGCGTGTCGAATGGAGTAAAATTTCGAGTTTAGAAAAGCTTGAAAATTTAACACACACTGACGCATAATTCCAAAATTGTGTTTTTTTAACTTTTTCGTCTTCTGCAAATGTAATTATTCAAAATCTGCAGATCAATTTTTTAAACTATAAAAATACATTTTCTATACGAGTCTACGAGAAAGAAAAGACATGTTTTATACAAAAATTAATTACAATGAAACTGTAAATAATAATAAAAAATATAATTATACTCGGCAAACTAGAACATTCCGGCCAATAATGGAAAACTGACTCAATATTTAATGAGAGTTTTGATAACAATTATAACACAAATGACTCATTTCGAATTCCGTATTTTTTGGAAAAATAATTTTGAATACAGGACGGCTGGCCAATTTGCATCACTGTACGGGAAATAAGACCAAGTTCTTCGAACTGATAAATATTTCGAAAATATACATGTGAATTTATTTAACATACGATTATTTAATCATACAGCAACACTTATTGGTGGTCTTAACAGATTTTTCTACTTATTGAAAATAATTATAAATTGTTATGTTTGTACAGTTTACACATTTTGCTTGTCTCAATAAAATGTTTCTCACTTTTACCGTATTAACCGTATAAACCCAATGAGCAAACACATTTAGGTAATGTTTCATCAACAAGCCAATGAATTTAATACATTTTTTAAAGAAATTGCACAAAAAATAATTATAAATCAAATTCCTCAGTCTAATAATTATATATGTAATATACCTGTAAATAATTATCGTTTTAAATTTAAGCCCATTTCTAATACCGATATTTTAAACATTGTCAATAAAATGGACAATAAAATGAGCAGTGGTTCCGATGAAATCCCAGCCATTGTAATAAAAAAATGTATTCATAAAATAATAGAACCCCTAAAACACATTTTCAATTACTCCCTACAGACAGGAATGTTCCCGGATGATATGAAATATGCGATTGTCACACCCGTTTATAAAAAAGGTGATCGGCAGTATTTTGAGAATTACAGACCAATAAGTGTCCTAAGTACTTTCTCAAAGCTACTGGAATCTTTAATAGCAACCCAAATAATACACTTTTTTAATGACAATCGTATATTTAGTAACTCCCAGCATGGATTTCTGAAGGGTAAAAGTGTTGAAACAGCACTGTTTGACTATCTACAAGCTATTTATTCATGCTTAGACAAAGGGGATCTGGTTTGTGGTGTGTTCCTGGATTTATCCAGGGCATTTGATACAATCGAACACACGATACTCTTAACTAAACTATTCCACTATGGAATCAAAGAAACTGAAAATAAGTTAATAAAATCATACCTACTGAACAGAAAACAGACTGTAAAGATAAGAGATTCATCGAGTGGGTCGAATGTATTATCAGATGTCCTGGATATCAATAAGGGCATTCCGCAGGGCAGTATTCTGGGCCCTCTTCTATTCATAATTTTTATGAATGACATAAGTGTTGGCATGGAGGATACTTGTCGATTTCTTAACTACGCAGACGACACTAATATATTACTGTCTAGTGCGGAGTATACGGGTATAAAAAGCCAAGGCAATGTTGCTATGGAATCGACAGAAACATGGCTCATAAATAATGGACTGATTCTAAACACATTAAAAACCAATTGCACATTTTTCAAAATAAGTCAGAGAATAAGTACTCCAGAATCAATTTCGCTAAATAATAAAATCTATTCGTTTACATCCCATTCTAAATTTTTAGGTATAACGATGGACGAAACACTAAATTATAAAGAACATGTAGATATATTAGGGAAAAAGCTCAACAAAGCATGTTATGGGTTGAGAATTCTATCAAAAAATGCAAATATTGAAATAGCGAGAATATTCTATTACTATTATTTCTATTTAAACCTAAAATATGGCATAATATTCTGGGGTCATAGTAGTGCCATACATTCTTTATTTGTGACGCAAAAGAGGGCACTGCGTATTATGTACAAACTTAAATATGACAGCAGTTGCAGGGGCTACTTCAAACGTGCGAACATACTGACTTGCTACGGAGTGTACATATTTGAATGCATCAAGTTCTTGTGGAAACAAAGACACTTATTTGAGCAGCATCGTTTGAGAGATGTATATAGTACGAGACATGGAGTTGAGTATAGTTATCCTGCTCATAAATCAAGTTTTTTTAAGAAAGGACCTCATTACACTTGTCTCAAGCTTTTTAATCATCTCCCCAAAGAGATAAAGAAAGAAAAGTCATACACGGCAATGAAAAAATCACTCTACAATCAACTTGTAGCATTAGAACCATATAATATGGATGAATTCTATTGTACAAATTAAATATGTAAATATACATTGTATTTTTTTTTTTTGTTGACTTGTTTTCGTGTAATTGTTGTATAATTCTATTGTACTGTAATTCCATTGGAAATAAATTTGTTATTATTATTATTATTATTATTATTAGAACAACGTTTAATGTTGCTACAATGTTGATATAACGTAATTTGCATTGCTGGGACGAATCATCGTAAAAAGGATTCGAATCACGAATCCGAATCACCTAATATGATTCGAATCACGAATACTCGAATAAAGGATTCGTAAGAAATAAATATGATTCGAATCAAAGATTCAAATCCTGTTTTTTCGAATCACGAATACAAATCCTTTAAGAATAAATTTGATTTTATTATTTTTTTACAACCATTAATGTATAAATATCGTTACCAGTTTAAAAAAATAATGCAAAACCTAATAAATTATTATTAACACTGAACATCGTTGATAACAGACTAAATATTTGATTCCCTGTTACTCTCATTGAAGATGTATTTGTGTGTTTCTGAACTTCACATCAAAACAGTGGTTTTGTACTCGTGGCGCATGAAGTAAAATTTCGAGTTTAGAAAAGCCCGAAAATTTGTCTCGGGTCGCTGCGCGACCCTCGACAAATTTTCACGAGGCTTTTCTAAACTCGAAATTTTACTTCATGCTTAGCCTGGGAGTGGAAAACACTCATTTAAAGCTTGAAATTGAACATAAAAAAAAACCACGCAACATTTAAAGATTAACAAAAAGTAGGCTGAATTTGGAATAATATTAAAAGAAAGAAATGAAGATGACAATTAATTCTGAAAAACACTCGTTAATTAATATTATACACAATTGGCGTTTGTTAAACAATGGCGGCGACAAAGAAAAAACATGTATTTTTAAACTTCTAGTAGAAATGCGTTTTATGTAGTAGTACAAGTTCTTTCTGCTAGCAACAATTGTCCTTTTAGTGGTAGATGAAACAACTACTATTTTCTTCCTTCTACTATTACTAGGACTCTCTGCAACTAGTTGTAGTACAATCTCCGTCTGCTGGTGGCAAGACACGATAAGCCAGAACCATCTGAACTAGACGCTTTGTCAATAGCAGTAGTTCTTTCTGCTAGTAGAAATAGTGTTTTTTTGCTATAAAACGACTGCTAGGTCTATCCGCTACTATAGAGTAGTACAGGCTCCATCTGCCGGTGGCAAGATTTTAAGCTAGAACTATCTGAAAAAGAAGCCCTGTCTGCCAATAACGGTAGTTGTTTCTGCTAGTAGAAATAGCGGGTTCTGTTAAAAAGTAAACGTTTCTATCTGTAGTAGTAGTTATTTCAGCTAGTAGTACAATTTCTTTGTGCTAGTAGCGTTCGTCCTTTTAGTAGTAGAAAGAACAACTACTATTTTGTTCCTTCTACTACGAGTAGGTCTTTCTGCTGCTAGTACGGACGAAACCTGTCCTACAGGTTCCGTCTGCTGATGGCAAGACATCTGAAGCTAGAAGCTCCGTTAATAGCGGTAGTTCTTTCTGCTGTAGTAATTGTTTCAGCTAGTAGCAGTTGTTCTCAAGACCATAGCTGAGAGGGAGGGGGATGTGGGGGTTCAAACCCCACCTGAAATTTTCAAAATGAAAAATTTTTGTATGTAAAAGCGGGACAGTAAGAGCAAAAACAATATTTTTTCCTAAGCCCCACCACGAATTTTTTATAACCCCCTCAATTTTTTTTCTGGCTGCGACCTTGGTCGTTCATTCAGCTTAATAGTAGTTTTTTATTCTACTACCACTAGTTTTTTCTGCTACTAGTCGTAGTAGTAGTACAGGCTCCGTCTACGGAACTAGAAGCTCTATCTGCTAATAGCGGCAGTTCTTTCTGCTAGTAGACAAATCGTTTTTAACTGAAAAAAAGTAAACGTTACAGTTTGTAGTAGTGGTTCTTTCGGCTAATAGTACTTAGTAGTACTAGTGCAGGCCTCGGCTGCTGGTAGCAAGATATCTGAAGCTACAACCATTTGAGCTAGAAGTTCTGCCTGGTTATAGTGCTAGTTGTTTCTGCTAGTAGAAATAGTGTTTTCCGCAAAACAGCCTATTTTTTGTAAATCTTTAGATATTCCTTGTTTGTGTTTCCACTCCCAGACTAAGCATGAAGTAAAATTTCGAGTTTAGAAAAGCCCCGTGAAAATTTGTCGAGGGTCGCGCAGCGACCCGAGACAAATTTTCTGGGCTTTTCTAAACTCGAAATTTTACTTCATGCGCCACGCGTATAAAACACTGATTTAATGAGAAATTCAAATACACACAAAAGACATTTTTCATGTTAATCCTCACAATTAATTCGAATTATTTTTGACGATTCAAATCCTTTTGTAAGTATTCGAATCCTTTTATAAATATTCGAATCATTTTATAAATATTCGAATCCTTTTATAAGGATTCGAATCACCCGCATTTGGATTAGAATACGAATCCTCCTAAAAATACGTAACGAATCCGGATCACGAATCCAGTTAAACTAAAGTATTCGAATGCCTCTTTTGAATCCTCTAAAAGGATTCGAATCCAGGATTCGAGTCTTGAATGATTCGAATCCTGCCCAGCTCTGGTAATTTGTTTGTTTTTTGCTCAGTGGAAACATTAGTAAACTAGCGTAATTACGTCCTAATTTTTATTTTATTTTGGAAATATTTATAAAGTATAAATAAAATAATTAGGTCACATTCTAAAACATTCTTTTGCAAAAATGCACCACCCTGTACAAAAAATACCGGTAGTAAATGATAATAACATCCAAGAAGAATCTAAACATTGAAAATTATTCATTCCAGAAACATCTTCAAAGAATTCAAATCTAAAATATTATATTAAAGCCTTTTGCGTTTCATTTTGATAATACTAGTATCTCAGCTCCAATAGACATTTATTTTTTCATACTATTGATTTAATTTTCTAAACCTAAAGTAATAAACTAGCAAGAATTTTATTTATAATTGACTTGAATTTCTAGTAACTAAAGTAAAAGTAATAAAAATAATGAAGTTGTTATTTTTCAGCTCATTGAAATTCAGGACGTTTTGTTGAACAAACAAAAAACCTATAGCACCTAATGATAACATTCCTATTTTACCCGGTAAGTAACTTTTGCTTTTTTGGCAATTTTCTTAATTTCGCAAGTCATTTTCTGTTTAGCAATAAATATAATTGATTATAATTATAACTAGAGCCAAATATTCATAAAAACCACTATCATTTCGAAGAAAATCAATATCACATTTAAACAGAAAACAAAAAATGTCTCATGAAATATTTAAAGAATTATAATAATTGTAAATACCAAAAATTACCATATTTTAAAAAATCTCAACAACAACAACAAATTGCTGCAACTGTTCACAATTAACACACTGATTTTTCAGAAAAATATTAGCAGCAAAAATAATGAAGCTGTTGACGATGAAATTACGCTCGCCCTCAATATCTGATTAAATATTGTCTCAAGCAAGCACTAATTACAGATACAAATAATTGTTCATGCAAAAGACAACAGAAATTAATTACAGTTTCAAGGCGGTTGAGACATTTTGCGTAATTGTTTGTACCATGGAATTTAAATTGTATTAGTGCATGGATTTGTGTGTGGACATTTTTGTCTTCTTTAATGTATATTTTTTGCAAATCTGATGTGTGTAAAGGTTGTTTTAGGAATTTTTGTTCTAGATTCCAGGTAATAGACGAATCTTGATGGAATATGTAATGAGGTTGTATTTTTACATTTATATAATTTATATGTAATTTTATGCATACAGGGATATTTTCTTTTAAATAGGTATACATATCCCGATAATTACAGCGTTTGGTAAGTTTGCAGGAGTTCGTTGTTCTAATACATTTAATGTAAAGCTTTTAACGAATGTTTCCACTCCCAGACTAAGCATGAAGTAAAATTTTGAGCTTAGAAAAGCCCCGTGAAAATTTATCGAGGATCGCGCAGCGACCCGAGACAAATTTTCTGGGCTTTTCTAAACGCGAAATTTTGCTTCATGCGCCACGCATATAAAACACTGATTTAAATTGAAGTTTAAAATATACTGCTAAGTTTGACCTTGTGCTAATAAATATTACAAATGTTTTATTCTTCAAATTTTCCACATTCAAGCGCCTTGAGCAATTTGTTTTCGTATTTTGTCATTTAATTAATTATACTTACATATCCCAAAGAAAATTACTCGAATTTTAAATGCACAAGGTTTTGTGAGGCGAAATAAATATTTATAAAATGTATTATAAAGGTAAGCAGTATATTTTTTATTATATGAAGCCTAAAAATGTTGTTTATTATTTATAATACAATATTTTCCATGGCACTCTAATTTTAATGTCTGACGTTTTATATGTCAATTCCTAAAGCGCGTAGCCAACTTAAATTAAAAAAAGATAAAATCATGGCACTTTTTTTATTGAGCACACGATAATTATATAATGTATTATAAACGTAAGCAGTATATTCTAAATATAACTTTAAATCAGTGTTTTATGCGCGTGGCGCATGAAGTAAAATTTCGAGTTTAGAAAAGCCTGAAAATTAGGTTTGGTCGCGTAGCGCGGAGCGACCAAACCAAGTTTTGGTTTTACTTCATGCTTAATCAAGAAGTGGAAACACTCGTTAGGTGCTTTTATTACTTATAATGATATTGGTGTCAACGGCAAATATTATCAGATAAAAAATGGTATTAGATTTTTGTTTACTGCTTACTAATTAATTAATTACTAAGTGCTATTGAGGTTAACAGAACTTAGTAATTATATTTATACGAGGGTTGCCTTTTATATTTCGGGATTGGGCAACCCTAGTGTTGTAATCTGGCAACTGAGCGCTCTATCGTAAAGTTTGACATTTTTGAGGTTATACGTACTCAGAACGTTTTGACATATGAGCGTTATTTGTGTCGTTTACACTAACTTAAAAGATTTATCTCGGCCAAAGAATAGAATTAAATCGTGAACATTTTCGTGCGATTATTTTTTACAACTTTCGACGTGGATTAACTCAACAACAGTGCATGGATGAACTTAATTCAATTTTTGGCGATGAAGCTCCATCAAGGACCAGTGTTTATCGATAGTATGGTGAATTCAACCGAGGTCGTAGTTCACTCCAAGACGAATTTCGTGGAGGTCGTCCAAAATCAGTTGTTGTTCCGGAAACCATTGATGCTGTGCGCAAACAAATATTGCAAGATCGTCATGTGACCTATCGTGAGATTGAGACAACCTTAGGCATTAGTGGGACCAGCATACATTCAATATTGCATGAACATTTGACTGTCAAAAAAATTTGTTCGCGTTGGATCCCACACAATTTGTCAATCGCTCAAAAAAAGGCTCATGTCGATTGGTGCAAAGAAATGCTACAAAAATACGATTGCGGTGCTTCGAAGCTCGTCTATGACATCGTGACAGGTGATGAATCATGGATTTACGCGTATGAGCCCGAAAGTAAACAGCAGTCGACCGTATGGGTGTTTCAAGATGAACCAAATCCAACAAAAGTTGTTCGCGCACGAAGCACTTCCAAGCAAATAGTCGCCTGTTTTTTTCGGAAAAACTGGACATGTCGCAACCGTACTACTATAATCTGTTTAATAACTAGGAGGAGCGTTTTAAATTTCACGCGCCAAAACCTACAACTCTGATTGGCCGAAAGCGCGCCCATTTTACACTATGCTAATTACGTCATTATTAGACGCAACAGCTGACATAACCTTAATTCAAAGCGTTACCGAGTTGCAACTTTGTCTGTTTCGTAATAACCTTTTGTGCGGTGTTTCTTTAGCATAGTTAGAAGTTAGTTTTGTTTATATTGTTGTGATGGATTATGGACCCAATACAAGCTCGGTGATAATATTACCTTCACCTCCAAAAAAGTATAAGAAGTTGGATTTGAGTCATTTATATCTGTCTGAAAAATAGTGCATAATAAATATGTATAAGCAGATGATAACAGATGATCCACATATGAAAATGACTGCTGTTGTATCAGACATTGTTGGTGCAGTAGGTGAGATATCAAATAGCATAAGAATATGCATCAAATAATAAAATGTTTCATTTTTAGGATCTGTAAATTCCACTGTCTATCGTACCATTAGCGAATATAAGAAATCAGGAGAGATTTGTAGCCCTAAACAGCTTGGGGGACATAATAACAAGTTTTGATGACGTAGTGAAGAGAATCCGTGCATAGTTTTTCTAAAAACGAACTGCCAACTTTGAATAAAGTTTTGAAAGAAGTATACGATCATGCAGGCATGCCGAAGATGAGTCGTTCTACCTTGTATAGTTTTATGAAAAAAAATTCAATTTTAAGTCAGATAGAGACCAGAGCTGGGCAGGATTCGAATCATTCAGGATTCGAATCCTGGATTTGAATCCTTTTAGACGATTTAACAGAGGCATTCGAATACTTTAGTTCAACTGGATTCGTGACTTGGATTTGTTACATTTTTTTTAAGAGGATTTGTATTCGAGTCTAAATGTGGGTGATTCGAATCCTAATAAAAGGATTTAAATCCTTGTAAAGGGATTCGAATACGTACAAAAGGATTCGAATACGTACAATAGGATTCGAATCCTTGTAAAAGGATTCGAATACGTACAAAAGGATTTGAATCGTCAAAAATAATTCGAATTAATTGTGAGGAATAACATGAAAAATGTTTTTTGTGTGTTTTTCAATTTCTCGTTAAATCACTGTTTTATGCGCGTGGCGCATTACATAAAATTTCGAGATTAGAAAAGCCCAGAAAATTTGTCTCGGGTCGCTGCGCGACCCTCGACAAATGTTCACAGGGCTTTTCTAAACTCGAAATTTTACTTCATGCTTAGTCTGGGAGTGGAAACGCTCGTTCGAAACTTCAAAGTGAAGTGCTTAGATACGAACATTAAATGATTGAAAATGTTTTTAAAGATAATAATCTAGTTTTCAAAATTTTGTTTAATATTGTTCTTAAATATGGATTGATAAAATCATAAACTGCAAAATAGATTCAAGTCATATTGTTAGTATGATTAATTATCATGTACCACCTAGACATGCACGTAGCCGCATGCTACTTCATAACGAATTTTGCAGGACGACTTGCAGTTTAAATTGCCCCATGACTCGATTAACGCGCACGGCTAATGACATTTGTAGCGGTATTGACTTTTTTAACTCATCTTTAGGTTTAATTAGGAGGAGTCTCGCGGATGGTGTGCACTAAATGTTATAACCCTATTGTGGTTTACGCTGATTAACATATGTGTCTTTGTGCATATTTGTGATTCATGTTTTGTGTCTTACATTTTAGTTATATGTTTTTGGCTCTACATTGTAAATGGCTTGTCCGTTAATAAAGAATTATTATTAATAATATTATTATAACATGGGGGCACGCGGGAATTACAGTACGCCTTTTTCGTCTACAACGCAAAGCGATTAGAATCATTGGTAGATTGTCCTTCCAGGAAGATTGTACAGAAACTTTTAAAGCATTAAATATTCTTACCTTGCAATCATTGTTTATCTTAGAATGCTTAATGCACGTAAGAACACATCTGCATTCTTATGAAACTCGTAGAGAGATCAGTGGGCGAAATACTAGATCCGGCATATTATTAGATATACCAAAGCTGAGATTAACTAAGTCGCGCACTGGGATTTCCTCTGCCACCTATTCAATTTAAAAACAGAATAAAACATTTTCTTGTACGAACCTGCGTTTATAGAATTGACGAATTTTTAAATAGTGACATGTCAACCATCTGACTTATTTGGCTGTTAACAAGTTTGTGAGATGTGTATTATATTTATGTATGACTTAATTTATTTTGTCAACTTTCATTTTACTTGGAACTTTATATTTAATGTATGTATATTTCATGTATCTGTCAATTTATAGCTTAAGCTATTTATTATATTATGTATTTTGACTCGTGTAAAACCTTTATGTTATAGCACAAATATATTACTTACTTACTTACTTTAAGTAAAACTGACATGGTAGCCACAATCTGAAATGTTAAATTTTTCCGACATTTCCCTGTCAAGATTTTTTCCCTAGCCTTTTTATATAACTTTCTTCAGTGGGAAACCCCCATTCTGTTAAATAGTTTTCATTGTTTTTGCCAATATTTAAGTTAATTTTATAAATATTTACGTGTTTTGTAATTTGCCTGCTGATTTTGACAAATTTAATATCATATGGTTTTTATGTCAGTGTTTTGGTCAATTTGAATTTAATTCCATGACTTTTCTCTGACTTTCTCGGTTTTATTGATATTCAGTGAATTTTTTATTTACATAAATTTTAGGCATTAGTCAATTTTATAATAGAGTTCAAGTTTTGAACGAGTGATTAGACTCCCAGGCTAAGCATGAAGTAAAATTTTGAGTTTAGAAAAGCCCCGTGAAAATTTGTCGAGGGTCGCGTAGCGACCCGAGACAGATTTTCGGGCTTTTCTAAACTCGAAATTTTACTTCATGCGCCACGCGTACAGAACACTGATTTGAAGTGGAGTTTAGAAACACACAAATACATCTTTAACCAGAGTAACAGGGAGTCAGATATTTAGTCTGTTATCAACGATGTTCAGTGGTAATAATAAATAATTAGGTTTTGAATATTTTTGTTAAAACAACTGGTAACGATATTTATATATTAATGATTGCAAACAATAATAAAATCAAATTTATTCTCAAAGGATTTGTATTCGTGATTCGAAAAAACAGGATTCGAATCTTCAATTTGAATCATATTTATTTCTTACGAATCCTTTATTCGAGTATTCGTAATTCAAATTACATTAGGTGATTCGGGTTCGTGATTTGAATCCTTTTTCAGCTCTGATAGAGACACATTATTATATACATTCCATATTATATTATGAACATAATGTAAATATTTTTTATTTCACAGATATATGGCGAGATGCCGTATAAGCATTTAATTTGAACTGACAGTATCGTACGATGGAAAAGAAAATACTTAACCACAACTAAGAAGTGCAAAATGAATATTTGATTTTATTTAAAGAGTAATTTTAAAATTATTTAAAATTGCCGCAAAATGTATCTAGTGATATTTCTGGTAACGTTTTATAGTGTAAATTGGGCTTTGGCACTTACTTCTTCTAGTTTTTAAACAGACTATAGAACAACGCAGAACAGTCAATTCTGAGTGGTACACAACCATTTGTTTGCCAGTTATTGAGCACGCAAAACATCGATTTGATGAGTCATCCGCCATATAGTCCTGACTTGGCATCGAATGACTTCTTTTTATTCCCATCCGTAAAAAATAAAACGAGAGGTCAACGTTTTTCGACACCTGAAGAAGCGGTTGATGCGTTCAGAATGCATGTTTTGGAGATACCTCAATCAGAGTGGCAAAAGTGCTTCGACAATTGGTTCAAACGCAGGCAAAAGTGTATAGATATTAATGGGGAATATTTTGAAAAACAATAAAGCGATTTTCAATGATTAATATTTATTTTTGTTCTCTAATCCCGAAATATAAAAGGCATCCCTCGTAATTACTCACCTTCTGAGAGTTATACGTAATTTTGGAAATTTTAAATACGAATAAAGTTTCCCGCAACTTAGTGTACCTACAACTAGGATTATCTTTTTTTGTTTCAGTAAACAGTACATGCGTCGTTATTGTTTAATCAGCTATTAATTAGATATTGTAAAAGTCTATTTTTAATCAACTTGATCAAATGTTTGTACTAATTACAACGTCAGATATAACAGCAAATATTGAGCTACTGTATCATAATTTATTTGTCTTTCATATTTGAATTGTTTATGAATTATATTATAAAAATTAGAAGCATAAACTATCTAAAAGAAATTCATTTAAAGGTTTATTAATTTGGTTTACAAATTTGAGTAAATTTTGAACAAATATTTAGTATGTTCTACAAGAAAAAAATGTTTCCACCACGACCTCTGGCCTATATTTGTTGGAGTGTGGGGATTGCCCTAAGTCAAATAAACTTGACCCAGACCGTGTGTCTGAAGATCAAAAATGCTTTCAATCTAAGAAAACTTCCTCGACTTATGCCAGTCATTTAATAATAATAATAATTCTTTATTACGGAAACCATTTAAATTGTTACAAAATAGTTACAAAGTATTATTTAAAAAGAAAAAAACAACTTGCACTATATTAACACAATAACATAAATATAAATATACACCTAAGATTATGGTACATATCTTTACGTATGTTCACGTATTTTCGATCGCTTTTAAACAATCTAGTTTAAATATTTTTAGAGAAACTCCAAACACGTTTATTAAATTATAAAATGTATTTACATTTGTCATCATCCTTGCTTCCGGGCCATTTGAGCCATAAGATGTACCGCGGAACCTCGTAGCAAACAATTTATGCTGTCTTACCGATTGCTGAGGAATATTTAGAGATAAAGATGATAAAATTGAAGAACAACAAATTTGATTATTCAATATTTTATAAGAAAAGCAAAGCGAAAAGTAAACTCTACGTTTTTCTAGAGACCTCAGGCCGAAATAATCCAGAAGAAGGTTGTAATTATTTCTGTCATATTGCACGTGTGTGTGGAAGCAGATGAGTTTCACCATTTTCCGTTGAACCTTTTCCACACGCTCAATATGGCACATAAAATGCGGACTCCAAATTATACAGCAATAATCCAAAACTGGTCTCACTAATGTCACGTAGAGCGTGACAAACGTTCGAATGTTTTTAAAGTTGCTGGATATTCGCCGGATAAATCCAATGACTTGTAGGGATTTTCCAGTAATTTTTTGTATCTGATCAATAAACTGCAGTTTATTGTCAAATAATATTCCCAAATCGTTAATTAAATCAACCCTTTCCAAAGTATTTCCATTCAAGGTGTAAATAAAGGGTATAACTGATGTATATTTCCTAGAGAAACGTATATGTTTACATTTGTCAGTGTTTAAATAAAGATCGTTATCAGAGCACCACGCTGAAATCTTCTCCAAATCATTTTGTAAAATGTTGCAGTCGTCTATGGTGCTGATTTTACGATAAACTTTCATGTCGTCAGCATATAGCAAAAACTTTGATTCAATGTTATTTCCAATATCATTGATGAATAAAATAAATAGCAACGGTCATAGATGCGAGCCCTGTGGCACACCAGACGTCGCACTGACCACGCTACTTGATAATATGGAATTGATTTTTACTACGTGCTTACGACATGATATAAATGATTTGATCCAATCGTACATATGTCCACTAACACCATAATTGCGAAGCTTATATAATAATCTACAGTGACTAACTCTATCGAAGGTTTTGCTAAAATCTGTGTAGACAGAGTCTACTACAGCTCCCTGTTCCATTGTGTTCATTATAAAATTTGTGTAAACAAAAAGGTTAGTCACTGTTGATCTTTTAGGAAAAAATCCATGCTGATGCTCCGATATCATATGTCTATACACTGACATCATCCGTTCGGCAACCAGTTTGTCCAGCAACTTAGGAAAACACGATTGTATGGTTATTGCCCTATAATTCTCCACCGATCTTTTCAAACCCGACTTAAATATAGGTACAGTGTAGCATTTTCTCCATTCATATGGAAACACGCCATCTCTGAGAGATCGATTAAATAATAACATAAGGGGTAAACACAAAGCAGGTGCGCACAATTTGATCAGAAATGATGGTATACCATCAAGACCAGGAGCTGAATTTGACTTAAAATCTGTTAAAGAAGACATGACCTCGATTTCATTAAATTGTAAAGCGTTAAAAGTCGTATTACCTACGTCGCTATAATCTAAACTGCTTTGTCTTAAGTTTAGATATGAGTCTTGAAAGAAATCGGTAAATAAGTTAGCTATGGCGATGTCCGAATTAGCAGTACGTGTACCGTAGGTCATGCATGCTGGAAACTCGTTTTTCGTATATTTTTTTTGCCTTATAATATCTCCAGAAAGAATTTATGTTATCGGGTATGCTACTCTCTACTGCTTCGATGTATTGTAAATGCTCTTTAACGATCGTCTCTTTGCAAACGGTCGGTAAGTTAGAAAATACGTCATAGTCGGCATCGCAACCGGACATTTTGTAGTTCTTGTGCGCAGTACGTTTTTCTTTGATTAATTTTATAAGTGACTTAGAGAACCACTCAGGATAATTCGATACAAATGTCTTGCGAATTGGAACATACCGATTAAAAGCTTCTTGTATAATATTATAAAACAAAGTCAGGTCAGAATTTATGCAACGACACATTAATTGGTCATTCCAGTTAATACCGCTTAAGAAGTTACAAATGCCTGTAATATCTGCTTTATGGAAATTAAAATAGTAAGTTTCTGCACTTGATGAATTACTGGATTCTACAATTTCTACAATCAGTGGGGGGATGGTAGTTATCACAATTTACTAATGGATCAGCGAGAGAACAGTTGAGGGTCATAATGTTTGAGAAAACTAAATCTAAAATATTTCCGCTACTATCACGTTTATCATTAAATTGGTGCAGTCCCATATTCATTAGGCCATCGCATAAATTACGTGCAGTTTCCCCATCCGTATTAGTTGGTAAAAAGCCCACGGTTTCAAGTTCCATTATCCACTAAACCTCGGGTAAATTGTAGTCACCGACAAGAAGTACGTTCCAATCGGGATGATGATCGATAATTTCAGTCATTGTTCCTATATGCCCTGCGTAAATGTCAGAGGAAGATCTAGGAGGGACATAAATACAGCCCACAATATTATTTCCGTTGACGGAGATCCAAATTTCTTCTCTATTATCAGTACCAATGGACATAAGAGAAGATTTTTAAGTTCTCTTAGCTGCGATACAAACATCTCCACCTTTAAGACTATTTGATGTATCTTCACTGCGATCACACCGATACAAAATATACCGGTTATAGATCGTTATCAGATATACCAGGATGAAGCCATGACTCGGTAATACACACAATATCATAATCATTTGCTAACACGGAATTATAAAACTCGAACAGTTTAGTCCTTAAACCTCTAACATTTTGCTACAACACTGTGAGACACGAATTCGCCGAACTTCCTATATGGGACTCGTCTGAATTGAGTTTTCTTGAAAAGGACGACGACGGCGGAAAGTAAATTCTTTAATGGCTACTCCTATTGGCCACTTTGAGACATCATTTAACGTTTGGAAGTGTGGTTCATCGACACCAATTTTAAACGATGATGATTGATCGGAATTCTTCAGTCTAATACACTTAATATCAGCATTGACATTCAGAATGTTTTGAACGTGATTAGCAATAATTTTTGCATCAACATTTGCCTCAACTCTATACACGTGCAACCACTTCTTCTTAGCAGAGCTTGAGTGAAAGGCGAATTCATTGGTATTATTGTCACCAACAATAACGGACGGAACAATGTTTTTATTCTGTTTAGCGGGTATAGTATTCAGCATCGAGGCTCCTTTAGTCTGACATTCGGTGGATGAGTTATTAGTATTAGTATTATTTGTATCACTTCTGCTATTTTTCTTTTTATCGGCGGTTAAGACTGAACTTTTAAGTATAGCGGAGCAAGATGGTAATATTGAGCACTCATAATTCGACTTATCAACTGGTTCAGTGTTCTCGGTATCAATACACGGCGTATTGTTTGTTTTACTAGAATCACGGATATCAGTAGTAAGACGTTTCCGATCTTTTAATTCCATAATTTGGTAAGATAAATTAGCAAGTTTTTCTAATACTTCATCTTTGAAGGTGTTAAATGCACTAAGGAGCAAATTAAACTTTTCTTCATATAACGATGAAGATTAACTGGTTGAATTTCAATAACGGGAACATTATTGTCCATTGTGCTATCAGAACTTTTTTGATCTATTTGGACGTCTGGTGCAACAATCAACGATGCCCTCTCTAATTTGACTTACATAATTTAGTCTTGTAGCACAGGCTGGATGAAAATGAGAATTGCATATTGAGCAGGATACACACTTGCCTTAAGCGGAAGTTGGTTGCTTGCATTTAGCGCAACGAATATCCGTTTTCTTCACGTTAACGCTCATGTTAACAACAATGCGAATATATAAACAATTAAATATTATAAAATATACAATACAAAATATAATCAAATAAAATAAAACACAAGGTCACAAATCATCACCTCACAGGGTCTGTTGTGAGGACTTATAAAGACGAAACAGGTAGACCACGGTTGAGGGATAATGTTATAGTTATGACTAATTAGTAGTAGATATTAAAAACAAAAAACACACAAAATAAATTAAATTGGAAATTGTCAATAAAAACATATGTACGCTGATCTCGAGTCGAGCTCACAAAAAAGCGATAAACGCTCGAATTTGCCGGTCCGTATATATTTGCGTATACGTCGCGCTACGGAGCCTACGTTGGCGCCGTAGAAAATTATGGGACAATTTATAATATCAACGTAAATTTCAAATTGTGGATTAAGCAACACCCCAATGTGAAATAAAATAAAATTATACTCACGTGCAGTAGCACAATTAAGTAATACGTAGACGTTACAATACACAATTTAAGCTTAGTAAAATCACGGTAATACTATGAAATATTAATAGAATATTAAAAACACACGTGTACAGCCACACTTAAGAAAAAGTTTATTCGAATAGCAATATAACTTTAACCCAAAATGTACAGTTTGGCACGAATGAAGTTCATGAATTTCGAATCTTAGTTTAATTAACTTGAAAATTGTTTTTCGCTAAGTTTATCAAAAAAAGACAAAATTTAATTAATTCAAGTTTCTCGTTTTAACTTCTTTTGTACCACAATAATAAATTAGCAGCTTGTTTTGTGATGCTATTGTAGTTTTCACACCAGCGCGAGTAGTTAAAGGTAAACAAAATTTAAGGTATAATATATTCCATTTGTTTCTGGATCTCGCCTAGCCATGCTTTCGTGTTGTTAAGTTGCAGTATCAACATTTACATTTTTTATTAATTGGCACTCCTGATTCCTTATTTTAACAGTGTTGCAATAATTTATGATATCATAAGTAATCCTCTTTTTAATTTTCAAGAGGTTTATTGTTAATCTTGCAACAATTATTTCGCCACGTGGTCGCTTCTTCGAGCATTTTATTATTAAATCAAATTAATCTAGTGTTGCAATGCTATGTCAATGTCAAAGTAAAAAATAATTTCAGGCACATATTAAATATTAACATGCCAAAAATTATCTCTGAATCAAAAAGGTTACAAATTCTGAAATCCTACAAGCATTTTAGGCAAAGTAATCCAAATCTACAGCATCACAATATTATTACGATTTTAATAGATATTTTTGGGGTATGTCTAGTATTTTAATTATCATATATATTTAATTAAAGATAATTACGTTTCAGGTAGGGAGATCTTCATTACAATTAATTTTATGACAAAGACCTGACGAATTGAAATCTACTACTTCTGGCAAACGATCTAAAAACAGCCATTTTTGGAATCACCTAGCTAGAAAAGATCTGCAACAACTAATTTGGCAATATAACTCTAGAAATCAGTATTTTACTTTGAGAGATCTTTTGAATGATATGAAAGAAAATTATGAGTTCCATGGGAGTAGAAGAACACTTTATAGGGTTGTTAAAAGTATGGGGTATAAATTCAAATTAATTAATGGGCGCAAAATTCTCTGTGAACAAAAACATGTTGTTGCAGCTAAAATTATTTTCCTTAGAAAATGTTTACAGTATCAAAATTCCAGTGAAGATATCCAATTCGTATACCTGGATGAAACATGGATATATCAGAATGGATCCGTGGTTCGACGCTGGGTACATGAAACGGATATAAAAAGTAATCCAACTAAATTCAAAAATGAAGGCAAACGCTTCACCATTCTACATGCTGGGTATAGGGGTGGGTTTTTTAATGGGTGCGATTTTTTATTACATTCGAAAAACAATGACCGAGATTACTATGCCACAATGGATGGTAATACGTTTCAAAATTGGGTGGTTAATCAACTTATTCCTGCTTTGGCTAAGCTTTCAGGGAAATGTGTAGTTATTATGGATAATGCTGCATACCATTCTGTGCAATTAGACAAAACTCCTTCATTTTCTTGTAAGAAATGCGAAATGCAGGAGTGGTTGGTTAAACACAATGTAAAATTCAATCCAAAATTAACCAAAAAGGAACTATGGGCTTTATTTATACCTTTTCGATCAAATGACAAAATTTACGTAGTTGATGACATTTTGAGAAAGAACGGGTACGAAGTTCTTAGATTACCGCCATACCATTGTCAATATAATCCAATTGAAATGGCATGGGGGTTTTGTAAGACTTACTACAATAAGCACATAAATTCTAAGCAACCATCTAAGGATCGTGTTCAGAATTTATGGCTTGAATCTCTCTCAAAATGTACATCCGATATGTGGCAAAATTTCTGTGATCATTGTGAAAAACTTATTTCGGATGACTGGACAAAACACATGGGGAACCTTTCTTTTGAAACCATTCCTCCTTTTATTATTTCGCTTGGGGAATCTGGCTCAGAACAAACATCAGAAGATTCAGATGCAGGTTCTCTTGACTAAATAATAAAAGTGGAATGAGGGCTTAAAAATTGTTTGACATGAAAATTATCAGTATCACAAAAGGGTGGGAATAAATTTGTAATTATACAATAAAATACTGAGGGCCAACAGAAGAGAGAATGACCAAAATTAAGGTGGATGGATGGAGTTGATCAAAATGTGTTAACGGGAAGACCCAAGCGAGAAATACAAATGGATGACGAAATAAGTTTGCAGAGCCGAATTCATTATATTTGTTATATACAATATTATTGCTGTGTTTGTATGTACAAAAACCAAGTAGTAAATTTTGTTAATCTTAAAACTGCATATTATTATCCTTTTATATCTGAAAATTTGTAAAACAGGCAACAGTGTAAGATCACAATAGTCAGAAATTAGAACCTTAAAATCGAACATCTGACAGTGACATTTAAAAACCCTGATTTAAAACACAACCAGCCCCATTTACAATACTTAAACTGTCACTTTTCCATAGCTAGGCGAGATCCAGAAACAAATGGAATCGTGTATACATCAAACTAAAGAAAAATAAGAAATTTACAAAATGATCCCATGGCCAACTTTGACGTCTATAAGAAAAAATTAGGTTAGTATGCATATCTTGTAAAATAGATGCTCCATTATAAAACTAACTATATATAATTCATTAAAAAGTAGCTTAATATAGTCGAAATACGAGTAGTATCTTTCGATCATCAAGAATAACCTAGTTGTAAAAAAATAAAACATCGCCAAAATCAGTTTTTTGCAGAATGTGCTTTGAGCGTTAAGGTCGGAAATTCACATGTTATTTGGCCATAAGAACGAACAACGATTAATCTTCCACAATAATAAAAATAGATCTTTGAAACTCATACATATTGCACATTGAAGCTTTGCGAATAAATTGACACTATTCTTTTATAAAAAAATGTTTCTTGGATTATATATAAATCAGCTAATGGAACACTCTTAAATAATCACATAAATCCGTGCAGTACTTCCATAGAAAACATTATTTGTTTTTCATATTGCTTTAATTTATTGAAGTAATTATTATAAACATGTATTAAATAGATTAATCTAAAATAAATGATAAATAAAATTAATCGTTGCTTAGAAATCTCCATAAAAGCAATGTAAATTTTGATTATGGTTTTAATAAATAGGGAGCAGCGTCGTGCTATTTTAGTAAAATCTTAAAATTATACTGTAATTTCCAAAAACATGTGAACAAAAATTGGGTTTAATATGTAGAATTCGTGTACGGCTTTTGTCGCGACACGGGTTCCCGGTGCGCGGCCTTGAATTGCAAATGTAATTTTTATGCCGCGGACTGTTCATTGATTATGTTGTTGATGCACAACAAAGAAAGACATTAAAATATTTCCCAATACATTCTTTAAATATAAGTGCATGTTTGGGTTCATGTTTTGAATAGGAATGTGGAATGCTGGTATATGTTGATTCAAGTGATGAGTCGGAAAAATTCCTTTTTCAAATTGAATGTGAGACACTCGGCGATTTGATTACTGAGGCACTTAGTCAGCTTAGCGTCTAGAGTTCGAACTCGGTTGTTGTAATTTCTCATTTTTTGTACGGCTTAGCCTACTCAGCTTGAAGGGTCACCTACCCAGTTAGATGGTAGACCTCCTCTCGTCTTCGCATCTATTCCTTTTGTGTGCTTCATTACAATTTACCAAATTAAGGAGTGCAGCACGCGACAGTCATGTACGATATTTGATTTTTGATAGTAATAATTTAAATCACTTATGTAGTTGCAAATAATAAATATATATTTTATGTTGCCAGAATTTAACTGTTTGTCTACAATATAAATACAAGGAATTTTTCTCTTAGGTAAACATGTGCATAAGCTGTAAATTTTCCGACATGCGTCGTTTTTTAAAAGAGTTCAATTTGAAGCTTTAAACAAGTGTTTTCGACTTCCAGACTAAGCATGAAGTAAAATTTCGAGTTTAGAAAAGCCCCGTGAAAATTTGACGAAAGTCGCGCCGCGACCCGAGACAAATTTTCTGGGCTTTTCTAAACTCGAAATTTTACTTCATGCGCCACGCGTATAAAACACTGATTTCAAGTGAGGTTCATATACACATACATTTCACAGTATTTTAGTGTTTTATACGCGTGGCGCATGAAGTAAAATTACTAGTCTGGGAGTGGAAACCACTCGTTTAAATTGAACTCTTTTAATAAAACAAAGAATATCTAAATATTTAAAGAAAATAATCTGAATTTGGAATATGTATACGTATATATGTATAGAATATGTATTATATTAAAGAAAAACTCCCAGTATATACTCATATGGAATATCAAACTAAAAAGGCATCTGTTTCGTTATACAGTTGTGTGTATGTCGATAGAAATTAAAATTGTGAATATTTATCCAGTTTACTTGTGTCTTCTGTAAGTCAATTCCCATTCATTCGTTCGCACGGCGCTATGTAAACAAACAAACAACGCGCTCCGCACTCAGCATTTTTATTCTTCGTTGTGATAAAATTCGGCAGGCACTAGAAACCAATACATAGTCAAAACTACTTTCTGCAATTTTGCTATTTCTGCGCCATCTCGTATCCCAGAAACACACAACCAGCAAAAATTGGCCCTCTTAACTTATTTGTTGTTTTACTTCCGATTTACGAGGTGTGTAAATAAAGTAATGAGACTATTGTTTATTGGAATGGAATAACAATTCAATATTGTCTCCCTCAAAACAACTTCCTTGGGAAGCCACACAGCGCTGGAGATGGCTCTTCCAATCCTCATAGCAGTGCTGAAAATCGGATACTGGAATAGCTTTCAGCTTGTCGGTTACAACCATTTGAATGCTTTCGAGCGTCCCATCCACCTTATTTCTTATGACCTCTAAACGAACATTGAGAACTAAAAAAAAAAAAAAAACTGAAGTGGTGAATGCGCCCGACTAGGCCCTGTCGAATAGAGAATCAATGTAAATAATTGCCCGGGCAACGCGTTATTTCTATTAGTAATAGGTGTTCAGTTAAAAACCCGATTGAGTGGGCTATGAAATTTTCAAAACATTGTGAAGTACGTGAATTTGTCAGTCGCTCTTGTCAATGTTAACCTTATCCAGTTTTATAAAAGTTTTTTTTTATTTTATTTGGTATTTTAATGTCCACTCACTCGAAAGAAGATGAAACAACACAACAACTACAAGAAGAAGGCAAATTAATGAGCCTAATAATTGATCATAAAAAAATGTAATATTTGATTGGAATATCTTACAATTTCGGGCAAAATTAAAATATTGTTAAAAGAGGGCTCGATAATTAAGGGATATTTTTTATAAAATGTTCACTATTATTATTTACTTTTTGATCCATCTTTGGTATTGAATTGTTATTTTCGAAAATATTTTTACTTTTTCGTTCCATATCCTTCCATCAAAAAAACCAACGCCTTCTCGGTCAGGTTTTTAAATGAACACATATATCTAATCCGCCCAAGGATTAGGGATTAAGGATTGGTTGTCGGGAGGGCAACCGCAACCGCGCCCACTTCGGCTAAGTTTTAGGCCCATTGTAGTGCCTCCCTCCTGATGGTCAGACCCGCTCCGCACTATTGGCAATTGCTAATATTTGTGCGACGGACTAGTTCCATCAGCATATGGAATCGTTGGTGATTCCCATTTTTTGCGAGATGCTTTTGGAAGCTGTAATTTCCGGTGATGTAGCCGGTTAATGTTCGAAGGTTTTGCTTGGTGAGTTCTAGGAACTTCTTTGTTTTTTGCGGTCAGGTATTGGTAAGTGTGCCTTGGCTTGGCCGCACGTTGATAAGTTTTACCATCTAGTTTTGTGTTTTTCTGCAGTGAACTCGCGCATGTGTCTACTCAGGGACCGAGGGGATAGTCCTACTTTTCCATAGATTGTTGCTGTTGTTGATGCTGCTCCTCGCGCAAGTTCGTTCGCGTTGTTGTTTCCCTCGTTATTATTATGGCCTTTCGTCCACGTTAATGTTATGCGGTTGTGTGTCGCTGCTATATTCAGTGTCTCTACGCATTCCTAGATTTCGGTCTGTGTTGCGGTAGCATGGTTCTCTATGGGAAGACATTTGCGGATATTTAGAGCTTCCGAGTATACACCCGCTCCAAAGCCTGTTTTTGTTTTGCTTCCATCTGTGAACATCAAGTAATCTTTAGTTTGTGTTTGCTCATTTGGGTTCACAATGTATTACTTGTTGAAGATGTATTGGGGGATCTTCTGGTCTAGTTTGCCGCTCAAATGGGCGGGCCCCATTTGAAAATGCTTCTGTGTCCTCTTGAGGTTTGGTTAGACGATGTGGCTTTCAGTCTTTCTGTACTATTTCTTGTCCACTTCTTTGATATGTATATCAAGCGGTGGAAGGCAGAGTATCGTTTTCAAGGCTGCGGTGGGTGTTGTTCTAAATGCACCAGTTGTGCACGTACACGCTAGCCTTTCGATGTGGTTTAGTTTTGCTTCTATTCCTGTTTGGTTTGTCCTGGTATCTTCGGTGATAGTCCACAGGTATTACTAATAGCTCTCCTGCATTGCCAGAAGGCTTTGCTTGCTTTATCAGTTTTGTATTCAAATTGTTTAGACCAATTTTATTTGGAGTCAAGGTATACACGTAGGTATTTGACTTCTTTCGATAGCGTTAGTTGTTTGTTAAACAAGGTAGGTAGAGTGTATGAACCTATCTTGAGTTTATTTGCGAACATCACTACTTCTGTTTTTGTGGGGTTCACTAATAGCGAGTTGGAGTTGCACTAGTTTTCCACAGTTATGAGTGCCTCCTGTTATCTGTTGCCTAGGATGTTTTGGTATTTCCCGTTCAGGATTATTGCTATGTCAACCGCGTACCCATCGTATAGAATCCTTGGATGTTTAGTTATGTTATTAGTTCTTTTAACAATAATGCCCACAGAAGTGGTTATAGGACTTCACCCTGCAGACAGCCTCTGGTGACTTTTGCCTTTAATGTGACATCTGCAAGAGATGCTGTGACTTGTCTGCTGTGTAGCATATTTCCTATCGAGCTGCAGAGCATTTTGTCGACACCTGATTTATTGAGTGCCTTGTGTGTGGTTTGGAAGGGTGCTTTGTGAAAGGCTCCTTCGATGTCAATAAATATCCCGAGTGTGGTCATTCAGTTTGCCAATGCCTGTTCAATCCTTGAGGCCACCAGGTGTAGGCCAGATTCAGTGCTTTTGCGTGTTGTGTGGGCGTGTTGGTTTGGATGTATAGGTTAGGCCTTGAAAATGTTATCCCTAATGTGACGATCACATAGGTTCTGTAACGTTTTTATCATAAACGAGGATAAACTAATCGGTCTAAATGATTTTGCGTTTGTCTAGTCATTCCTGCAAGGTTTGGAAATGAACACTACTTTTACCATTCTCCAGGACCTGGGTACGTAATGGAGCTCCAGGCAGCCGCGGTAGATGGCCCAGAGCAGCGTCACGAATCTAGGCGGTCCCCATTGGAGCAGGGTCGGATATATCCCATCCTTCTGGGGACTTGTATGGTTTGAATGATTTAATTGCCCATGTTATGGTTTGGTCTGTAACTATCTTCATAGCTAATTTATTATCCTCGTCGTTCGGCTCGGTTGAGTTTTGCTTGACATCGTGTGTATCGACGTCTGGTGTTTCGCACCCGGAGAAGTGCGTTTGTAGCATTTGTTGGAGGGTCTCCTTTTCGTTTAAGGTTAGTTCTCGATTTTCTTTTCTTATGCTTCCAAGGTAGTGAGGGTCCTTGGAAAAGTACTTTTTGAGTCTGGTGGACTCTATGTCCTCGCAGTACTTCCTCCAGACTTGTCTTTGTCCTGCACGGACTTCTCTTTTATAGATGCGAAGGTGATCCTTGTAAACATCCCAGTCTGGTTTTCTCATGTTGTTCTTGGCCCTGTTGTAAAGCGTGCGGGCTTTTTTTCTCATGTCTTCGAGGCGGGTGCTCGGATCATAGTATTTTCCTCTTTTCTTAGAGGGTATTTACAGGACATGATTCGGTGTAGGCTTCGATAAGAGCAACAGTTAGTTTGTTTGTTGCTTCTTCGATTTCCTTTGTGTTTTTGTATGTATTGTTAACGTGTAGAAGGTTACATGATTCCTCGAGAAGGTTTCTATACCTAAGCCTATCTAATCTGTGAGAGTTCCTATATGCACCCGTACCTCCACATTATTTGATTTGTATAGTTAATGATATTGGGACGAGGTAACCTGTGACATTTAGAGGAAGATATATGCAGGTTCGGGGTCTATCCGAAGTGTTCCCATAGAGGATTTTCCCAGGTAAGTTTCCAAAACCTGTTATTTTCTTATTGACTATCCAAGGTTCCTGAATTAGTGCAATCGTGTTCTTTGTTTTAAATAGGTGGTTGCAGATTGTGGTTACCGCCAATCTGCAGTGTTGCAAGTTTGCCTGAATTATTGTAACAGATTGAGTACAAGACGATGTGTTAGGGTTAGTAAGCATTGTTGGAGATTTGCTCACCTGATTTCTGTGATCCCTTAGTTGTGATCGTTCGTTGGGGAAACACTTGATTGTGGCGTTTAGACTGTGTCCGCCCAAATATGCAAGGCTCTCCTTCTCTTAAAAATATATTGAAAAGTACTTACCAGCGCATTGATTTCTAAATATTTAATTGATGAGGCGGATGCATATGAAACTCTATGATAACATTTAAAATAAAACAACGGAGTTGGTAGAATTTCACTTTATTGTTGGAACACTGGCACATGTTTTACCACAATGGCTTCATCAGGGATTATTCATATACCTGATGAAGCCACTAAGTGGCGAACCATACTTCAGTGTTCAACCATAAAGCAAAACCCTTCCAACTACGTTGATTTATTTTAAGGGGGTCTTCCGGTATAATTGACCCAAACTTTGGATTTTTTTCCAGGGAACTGGTAAGAGTTAGAGACCTGGGTTTTTTTAAATGTTTATTCATCCTTGCTCTACAATTGAGATTTTTGTCGAGTCGAAAAAATCAAAATGGCGTCCAATATGACGGCTGCCCGGCGGAAATGTTCCAAAACTGCGAGCAGCCTAGGGGTCGCTATTCGTCACCTAGACACAAAATCAGCTCAGTTTCTTAAAGAGTATAGTTCAGAGAATGGAATGAACTACAAAATTTTGAAAAAACTCAAAATTTGACAAAATGGCGGGCATTTGAAAAAAAAGTAGTGTTTTTCGGTCGATTTTTTGACTTTGACAGGCTGTAAATAATCTTTAAAATTGCAAATTGCACCGGGAGGTTAGTTCATTCCATGAAGAAGTGTTTTCAATAACGGAAGCAAAGAACGAAGTTAATTGGTTGAACCGTTCAAACGCTAGAATGCTCGCAGTTTTGAAAAATGTAGTTTCGAGAAAAACGCGTTTAAAGTTTGCGCGCCCGACAAAAGTTATACCTGCGCGACCCATACCGCTTCGGACGGCGATGCATTCATTCAAAGGCCTGTAGCGACGTAAATATTTGCCGGATCGAAATATCCTTTTACCCAAATATTCTAGACATGTTTAGCTTTGATTTCATACAAAAAAAATCGATTTTTTGAAAAAATTATACCGGAAGACCCCCTTAAATGATATTGTACAGCTGAGACATTACCTCATAATCCAAAATCAAATTAGTATAATAACTAGTTCTTAATAAGAGAAAATAATGTTACCTAATTTTATTTAGTTTACTATGGATGACTATGGCGCGCAATGATCACATTATACTCCAATTTTATTTATGTATGAATCGGACGCGAAAATATACAAATTCAGACTGACAAAGGTTCAATTGTATGAATTGAATAGGAGGTCCCGTCATAGCACCTATCAAGGAGGCGGCGGGGGCAGACCGGAGTCTTCGGACGAAGGATGTTTGAGAGGGACGATGTTCCAAGTCGGAGTTGCAGACCTACTTGAGGTAACCTCTGTGTCCCTCTCTGGGGGTCCCGTCATAGCACCTAAAACCTAAGGAGGCGGCGGGGGCAGACCAAAGTCTTCGGACGGCGGATGTCTGAAAGGGAAGATTGTCCAAGTCGGAGTTGTAGACCTTCTTGAGGTAGCCTCCGTGTCCCTATCTTGGATAGGGCTAACCTACACACGGCGGGGTTGACTCAGCCCTGGTGCTTGTCGCCATTAAATGAGGAGTCGAGGGTGGGCCTTGAAAAGCCCAGGGCCCCCCGGTCCACGCGTGGGTTGGTCTCCGGCGGGCAGTGATTCGCAGATATGGCGGTGATTCACCTGTCCTTAGAAGGACGCTCATAAGGTACACACCTACCGGTATAAACCTGAGCACACCTAGTCTGTGTCCCTATCTGGAGGCCCAGCATTACACCTAAACAGGGGCAGACCTGAGTCTTCGGACGACGGTTGTTTGAAGGGGACGATTGTCCAAGTCGGAGCTGTAGACCTTCTTGAGGTAGCCTCTGTGTCCCTAACTTGGATAGGGCTAACTTACACACGGTGGAGTCGGGAGTGGGCCTTGAAAAGTCCAGGGGTGTCTTTCCGTCCCTCCGGTCCACATGTGGAGGTGATCCACCAGTCCTTAGACGGACGTTCTATGGCATACACCGAAAGGTAAAAGCCGGAGCACACCCTAGTCTCTATAAATTGAATGCAAAACGAATTCAAACTGACGAGTTCAATTATATAATTATCAAAATCTTTTTAGTTGCCATATAAATTTAATTGTTCTGTCAATGTTTTTGGATCACAAGGGAATTTCTCAACAAAATAATTGCACTTCTGTAATTTGACTGCCAACAAAAATAAAACAATATTTATTTTTTATGTATAATTAACTTCTTTATTTTTATATGTATGTATATATGTACAATAATTTATCCTATTTGATCTTACAGTACATAAACTGCCGCACTGTCGGCATGCGTACTCAACAACGGGAACCGTTCGCACACCGACAGTGCCCAATCATCTCGAAAAGTTTGTACTATGATATGCACAACACAAATAAGGAAAATGAGGATGAAAAAAAAAACAAACAAAATTATGTATATAAATACCTTACAAAAAAATAATTCGTTAGAAAAGAAAGTGTAAACATTGTATATGTACAGAAAAATTAAAAAATAGATCCTTTTTACAATTTTTACCTAATTAAAAATAAGTCTGAATCATCAATCAACAAAGTAGTAACAACGCTCTTGTCGAATATAATTAGTTATATAGACACGATGATTTTGTTTCTTATTCCTTTTTTTATCGATTTAACCACGCCTTTTTTAAACCTAAGGCACAGCCTATTAATTAACGTCCATTCGTAATAAAATTATTTCGTCATGAAAAAGCACTCTTGTATTTATTTTATTTACGTGTGTTTTAATCATTTATTTATTCGTAGTGCCATTTAGGAATTATTTTAAAATGTTGACACGTTTGATGCGTACTTTACTTAAAGCTTTGAAAATTGTATTTAGTTATTATTTGGCACCGAATTACCATTTATATAAGATTATGCAATATCACAAAGTAGGATTGACCAAATCATATTTTATAAAATAATATTAAAATTTAAGCCACTTTAATTCGACAATGTCTAGCTTGACACTGCATGAAAGCTTGACACTGCAGCTTGACACTGCATGACACTTGCCATTAAAACTTTTGGGTGTCTTGTAACAATTTTATTAATATTTTTAAATGCATTTCGTTCTCAGCGCACATTGAAGATAATTTCATTTTTAGGGACACGACATAAAAAGGGTTTACTAAAAATATAATCCGACAACGATTTTTGGTTTGTTAAACTTTGAACTCATATAAACTTGCGTGCATAGAAATCGGCCCACTGTTAACTTTTGACTTTAACTAGTTTTTTTTAGAAACTATTCATCAGATCAAAAAAAAAATATGCTGCTTGAAAGACAATTTAATTTGCTTTAATATTAGTTAAAATTTATCAAGAGTGCTCATCGTTTCAACCGGTAAAAAAAATGAAACGTATTTATGTGGTGATTATAACGAGAATAACAAACTTGTGAAAGATTGAAATTATTGCCTTTGCAATTGAAATTTGGACAATATTCGTTTTTCATAATTTGATTAGTTTTCAAGTGTGTTATTGAAATGCATACTGCACCGGAAAAAGCCGCCCAAGTAATTGCCTTAATCGACAATGGACTTAGCCAGCGAGCAGTTGCTCAACAAGTCAATATGACACGCGCAGCGGCTCGAAGAGAGACTCAACGATATGGGGAGACTGGATCCTTTCATAGGCGACCGGGAACAGGCAGAAAGCGATTTACAACGGCTCGTGATGACCGCTTTATTGTGTCAACAACATTAAGAAATCGTCACCTTAATGCGGTGCAAGTGTAACAACAGCTCCGTGAAACGCGAGGAGTGGCTATTAGTCAGTGGACAGTAAGACGAAGACTGCAGGAAAGTAACCTGACCCCTAAAACACCTACGATTTGTCCAAAACTTACCCCAGCTCATCGTCAAGCACGCCTGCGTTTTGCACGGGATCATCTGAATTGGACAGTGGAACAGTGGGGGTCTGTTCTGTTCTCAGATGAGACTAGGATATGCCTCTATGGTAGCGACCGAAGAAAAAAAGTGTACCGGAGACCAAGAGAGCGCTTTGCAGAATGCTGCATTGAAGAACGGATTGCTTATGGAGGTGGTTCCTGCATGATCTGGGGTGCAATTTCTATGGGAGCACGAACTGACCCTGCTTTCATCCGCAGGGGCGACCGTGGTCACGAGAGAGGAGGTTTAACGGGTGCTAGGTACATCGAGGAGATTTTAGCAGTCCATGTGGTACCTTATGTCGACTACATTGGAGACGAATTCCTTTTTATGCATGATAATGCGAGGCCGCACACCGCAAGAATCGTGAAAGATTACATTTCAGAAGTCGGTTTTCGGGTTATGGAGTGGCCATCATGCAGTCCCGACCTAAACCCGATTGAACATTTATGGGATGAGCTAAAACGAAGAATTCGAGCTAGACTTCGTGCCCCAACTTCGATCCCAGAGCTTATTGTTGCAGTAGAAGCAGAGTGGCTTAACATCCCACAAGAAACAATAGCGAACTTGATTCGATCTATGCCCAATCGTATGAGAGATGTTATTAGTGCAAGAGGGGGTCATACCCATTATTAAAAATTAAGTGTTAATTTAGATAAGTGTTAATAACAATATTAATTTTTGCAATAAAAAAAGTTAATTTGTTTCATGTATTAATTTCACTATGTTAAGCCAACATACAATTTAATAAATTTCTCATATTAAAGCATATTAAATTGTCTTTCAAGCAGCTTTTTTTTTGATCTGATGAATAGTTTCTTAAAAAAAAACTAGTTAAATTCAAAAGTTAACAGTGGGCCGATTTCTATGCACGCAAGTGTATTTACAAACGGAATTATAAAATCAATATTTATTTTAATTTTTTTTTAAACATATCTTAAGTGTTCCGTGCCTAAATTATTTACGCTCCATGAGAGGGGTAATATCAGCAAACTAGTTTACAGATAGATCGTAAAAAAAGTTGAATTTACTTATATTTACAGTTTCCCTATGTGAGGGGCAGAGCTGGGATGAATCCTCAAAAACAGGATTCGAATCACGAATCCGAATCACCTAATATGATTCGAATCACGAATACTCAAATGAAGGATTCGTAAGTGAAAAATATGATTCGAATCCTCATTTTTGAATCACGGATACAAATCCTTTAAAAATAAATTTGAATCTATTATTTGCAAGCAGTAATATTTTAATCCATCAGTTTCTATTAACAAAAATGTTTATTTACCGACTAAATATCTGATTAAATAATGATTTTAATTAATGATGATATATGTGTTATTGAACTTCATTTTAAATCTGTGTTTTATACGCGTGGCGGATGAAGTAAAATTTCGAGTTTAGAAAAGCCCCGTGAAAATTTGTCTCGGGTCGCTGCGCGACCCTCGACAAATTTTCTACGCGGGGCTTTTCTAAACTCGAAATTTTACTTCATACTTAGTCTGGGAGTGGACAACACTTGTTCTTAGAAGTTTCAAATTGAAAGATCACCCTAGATTACTAAGTTTATTACCATTTTACAAAGGCTACAGCTCGAAGGACCAATCATGGTCTTCGGAGACCGAAGGACTACAGGGAATCGACGTTTTCTTTTACAAGAAAACAACGAATATCTGAAGGTTTACAGCATGGATAGGAAAGAAAACATCCAATTTTGAAAAAAATATCGAAGTTGGGTTGGTTTTCAGTGCGTTTTTAACTTCACTTTAAATCAGTGTTTTATACGCGTGGCGCATGAAGTAAAATTTCGAGTTTAGAAAAGCCCCGTGAAAATTTGTCTCGGGTCGCTGCGCGACCCTCGACAAATTTTCTACGCGGGGCTTTTCTAAACTCGAAATTTTACTTCATGCTTAGTCTGGGAGTGGACAACACTTGTTCTTAGAAGTTTCAAATTGAAGGATCGCCCTAAATTACTAAGTTTATTACCATTTTACAAAGGCTACAGCTCGAAGGACCAATCATGGTCTTCGGAGACCGAAGGACTACAGGGAATCGACGTTTTTATTTACAAGAAAACAACGAATATCTGAAAGTTTACAGCATGGATAGGAAAGAAAACATCCAATTTTGAAAAAATATCGAAGTTGGGTTGGTTTTCAGTGCGTTTCTAACTTCACTTTAAATCAGTGTTTTATACGCGTGGCGCATGAAGTAAAATTTCGAGTTTAGAAAAGCCCCGTGAAAATTTGTCTCGGGTCGCTGCGCGACCCTCTACAAATTTTCTACGCGGGGCTTTTCTAAACTCGAAATTATACTTCATGCTTAGTCTGGGAGTGGACCGTCAAGATTTTCTACATGTCGAGGTTTTCGATATTTCTAGATTTTTGTCGATTTATTCACAGTTTCTTATTGTACTAAATGCAACTTTAATATTAAATAAAAACGTTTTTTTTTTTAGGAATAGAATATTCACCCTTTAAGAGCCGAGCAAATTATAAAGTAACCACTAAAAGTTAATTTTTCTATGATTTCAATGAATGATTTATTATATTAAATACGTCGATTTTTTTAAAAGAGTTAAATTTAAAGTTCAAACGAGTGTTGTCCACTCCCAGACTAAGCATGAAGTAAAATTTCGAGTTTAGAAAAGCCCCGCGTAGCAAATTTTCACGGGGCTTTTCTAAACTCGAAATTTTACTTCATGCGCCACGCGTATAATACACTGATTTCAAGTGAAGTTAAAAATATACCATTAAGGTTGGACATTTTTCATGGTTAAGTAACCAAATATGCATTCACAAATATTTGAATTATTCGAAAATTTAAATATTTATATTCAAATATGAATAATTTAGTGATTTAAATATTCTTATTAGAATATTTAACTATTTGAATTAATCGAATTCGAATCCCAGCCTTAATAGCAATGATTCGAATTATTTGGGAGGATTTGAATCAGTGTATGAGGATTCGAATCCTTTTATAAGGATTCGATTCCTTTTATAAGGATTCGAATTCTTTTATAAGAATTCGAATCCATTTATAAGGATTCGAATCCTTTTATAAGAATTCGAATCCTTTTATAAGAATTCGAATCATCTACTTCTGGATTCGAATACGAATCCTTTTAAAAAAATTCGAATCCGGGAATCGAATCCAGAATGATTCGAATCCTGCCCAGCTCTGGTGAGGGGTGGTCTATCTAGTGGTTTATTTTTAAAGCATATGTTATTTTGACAGTGACAGCACTTTCCCGCTCGAAATCTTGACAGAACGTCAGTATCATATCTCCCCGGAACGAAATGAATCGCTTTACGCTTGAACAACGTTGGGAAATAATGCAAACAAAGTCGATACTGTGTAGTCTTAACAGTGCATTTATTGAAAAGAAGTTTTGGCCGAAATGAGGTACCCATCGCGCCTGGTGTACGCAAGTTTCTGAAAACAGTTGGCGAGACTGGCATGCATGCTAGTGGACAACACTGACGGTCCCCGTCGTCGTACGGTGCACACTGATGATAATATTCACAGCACCGATGCAATTTCTCATCGGTGAGAAGTCGCATTGAAATTACGTCATTTTGGGAAGAATTTACCCAACCGTTTGGAGTAAAATGACGTCATTTCAGTGCAACTTCTCACCGATGACAAATTGCATCGGTACTGTGAATACGAGCCCTGGAATAGTGACTCGCCAACTCAATATTTCACGCACCAGAATGATGCGAATTTTGCACAAATACCTCGCATTATTCACTTACAAGGTCTAATTGACTCAGCAATTGAAGGCACACGACTATTCGCTTCGTTGTCGCTTCTCGGTTTGGGCCTTAGAACAGCTCGAAATGGACAACGCTTTTTCTCCAATCATCTTTTCTGACGAGGCGCATTTTCATCTAGGCGGCTATGTTAACAAGCAAAACTGCCGCATCTGGGGATCGGAACACCCGTACGTGTCGTCGAGAAGCCAATGCATCCTCAGAGAGTGACAGTTTGGTAAGGATTTTGGAGCGGTGGCATCATTGGCCCATTTTTCTTTGAAAATGCTGCTGGAACCGCCATTTCGGTCAACGGTGAGCGCTATAGAGGCATGATAAAAAAGGCAAATATCGAGCAAGGGTTTTGGAAACTTGTGTTAAAAGGATGCCCTACTGCGAAGCCAGCCGAGGCAGCCCACATGAAAGAAATCGTTGTCCATAAATAAAGGGAATGTTTCCTCTTTCGAATAAACCAATAATATAACGAAAACAAGTTTTTTGTTCATTTTTTGAATTTTTAAAAAGAAACCACATATCACCCTCTATAGCTGAGTGAATTACGAGTCAAATGCATTGACTAATTATTTAAAACAGTGACTATAGGCAACCTAACATCGTTAATGTAAAGGGGGTCCCAACCAAAAGTTGCACCCCATAAATCTCCGATTCGGTTCAGGTTTTGGAAAAAATGCGGAAACAGGTCAATTTTTACTTAAAGGGGGAACAACCAATTTGTTCTTGGTTTCAAAATTATTTCTTCATTCCTCAAGCACACACATCAATTTGAAGCGGCTTTCGTTGTCTATCCAAGAATGATTTTATTTTCAATGCAGAAATAATTTTGAATCTAAGATTAAATTTATTTTTCTTGGGTCTTACAAATATAAGTACAATAATAGAACAATTTATTGTACTTATTCTAATGTTACACTGGTCGGCATGAAAATCGGCCTGACACCATTCCTGCTGATTCTTATGTAAAATGACCTCCTGAATCCGAATATGACCCCCGTTTTCCCCCATCACCCACCGTTTTCGGGGGAGGCCCCCCACCTATTTTTATCACTTTTCGATAATTTGGAGGGATGAAAAGGATTATTTTAGCCTGAGGGGCTAGAGAGGTGAAAAGTTCCAAAACATGAACATTTGTAGCAAGGAGGTAGATTTGGGAGGGGGGGATTTGCCCTCTTAAATTGTAAAAAAATCCTTAAAAATTATCGATTTTTCCGTTTTTTTCGCAGTTTTTTCACTTATTTTCTACATATTCCAGCTCCCATCCCCCTCATCCCCCCCCAAACAATAAAAATATATAGCAACAATATATAGCAACAATAATAAAAATATATAGCAACAGTTCGGAAGATTCACTGTACCACGCTGGCGCTCTCAATACCTCGCGCGCACAGGTTTACCCAGGAATTTTCGGATGAACACGGGGAACGGTTTCATCAAGACATCTCTAAGTTCGAGAGGAGATTTTCGGGGAAGTGGAATGCGAGCATGTTAGCAGAGTACTGCTGGTTTTTGATAGGAGAAACTTCTACCTCAGGGTACAAAAGGAAAGCAAGCACCAAATGAAGGTACTTATCTTAGTTATTTATTATTCTTTACATTTATTATTTTACTTTTTATTTATTATTCTTTACAGCTAAAATAATCCTTTTCACCCCTCCAATGGATGGGGGAAACGGGGGGAGTATTGAGAGCGCCAGCGTGGTACAGTGAATCTTCCGAACTGTTGCTATATATTTTTATTATTGTTGCTATATATTTTTATTATTGTTGCTATATATTGTTGCAATATATTATTATTTGGGGGTGTTTGGGGGAGGATGGGGGGGAATGGAAGCTGGAATATGTAGAAAATAAGTGAAAAAACTGCGAAAAAAACGGAAAAAATTGATCATTTTTAATGATTTTTTTACAATTTAAGGGGGCCAATCCCCCCCCCAAATCTACCTCCTTGCTACAAATGTTCATGTTTTGGAACTTTTCACCTCTCTAGCCCCTCAGAAGAAATGTAAAGGCTAAAATAATCCTTTTCATCCCTCCAAATTATCGAAAAGTGATAAAAATAGGTGGGGGGGCCTCCCCCGAAAACGGTGCGTGATGGGGGAAAACGGAGGTCATATTCGGATGCAGTAGGTCATTTTACATAAGAATCAGCAGGAATGGTATCAGGGCTCGAAAAAAAAATTTTTTTTGCAAACCAGTGTTATTACAATATTTTTTTCCACTTAGATGTAAATAAAAATAATATAAAATTAATAACAAAATAAACCGCTAACAGAAATAGAGACATTTATTTCATTCTCTTATTTTTCAAGACTCATGGGGAGTCTTTTTTTAGATTTTATTTTTGTCTTCTCAACTACCCTTGGACAGAAGTTTCCGCTTTTACCCACAGCAACAGTTGAATTTTTACGTCCAAAGGAATTACGGAATACGAAATTTTACACAAACGTCACTACGCCTGTTATCTTCAACCTTTATCTTAACATAACTCTCAACTGTTAAAATTAACGTTTGAGGTACGGAATCGGGCTAAATATCTAGGAACTAAAATTGAAACAACTGGCCGCACAAAGAAAGAGGCTTATCCAGAAAGGAAAAAAAGTTACAGGATGTCTAACTCTGTCCTGTGGTCGAGAAACATATCCCGAGAAAGAAAACGAATGCTTTTTAACTGTATATTCAGAAGCGTACTTCTATATGGGTGCGAAACATGGCAGCTGACCAAATCATTAGAAAGTTGACTACTAGTTTCTATCTAGAAATGGACTTCTGGAGACGATTGGCCGAAAAGTCAAGACTAAAAAAAATACAAAATGCGCAGATACGAGAGACTATCGGAATTGAATGAGACATATTCGATGAAATCGAGAAGACAGCTGATATCGTATGGCCATGTAGAAAGAATGGACGACAAGCGGCACCCCTAACAAGTAATGAAGATGATACCAACAGAAAGGAAAAAAAGGACTAAAAATAACAGCGAAATACAATGCTCCATGTCACAGCAAAACCTAGAACCAGGAGACTGGGAAGATCGAAAGCGGTGGAAATTGGGAACCGGAATGCGACAGATGCTATAAATCGCCATCTAAACGACTAATAAACAGGGTGTACAGAAAGTAATGTAACGGCTTAACATTCACTCTGTGATGAGATTAGAAAAAAATGTTCCAAATAAAACTTGTTACTAATTTAAGCTACTAATAAATAACAATTGTTAATATACAGATGATACGGGGTGATTTATTTTGAAGATACGAAACAAACTGACCTTTTTTTAAATGGAACGTCGTATATATTCCGTTGTTATTTGATAATTTGTTAAAATAGAATCAAAAGTTACAAGGAAAAATACAAATGAAAATAAAATATCAATTATAATCAAGTGTAGGTGTCTTAAAATGTTTAAATAATCGTTATTGACATTAGTTATTATTAAGGCTCGGATTATATGCAAAATGCATATTTGTTATTAAGAGGATTATCAACAAAATTGTAAGTTTTCTATGCATATCGAATGTTTTTAGATTAAAATAAGCCAATTAAAAATTGAAGCCATAAAGCATGGTTTTACAAGGATGGGTACATAATTCCTAAACTATGAGAATTTGGTCGACCAAACAAACCTTACGAATGTTTTCCACTCCCAGATTAAGCATGAAGTAAAATTTCGAGTTTAGAAATGCCTAAAAATTTAGTTTGATCGCGTAGCGCTACGCAATCAAACCAAATTTTCAGGCTTCCCTCAACTCGAAATATTACTTCATGTGCCACGCGTATAAAATACTGAAATATTGAGAAGTTTAAAATAAAATAATAATAAAATTTAAAGTTAAAAAGTTTATCTTGATAAACATATTATTGTGATGTTAACTTAAAAAATTGACAAAACGCATAAATATATATTTAATGTTAAATTTATTATTTAACATTTTTGGCGTTGAACTAAACATGACATATTTTTTCTTGGCCCCCACCTAGTGACAATCCTGGCTACGCCCATGTGTTATTTTATAGAAAAATATCATAATTAATAATAATCAACATCAAACTATGGCGAAAAGACATCAAATGTTCATAAAAATTACTACTTAAAGGTATTTAAAAGTCAAAAACAGAATTTACAGAAAAATAAATAATTCAAATATTGAAAAAAACATTAGTCATTCATTTCTTTTGCCGGTTCGAAACGCTAAGGGGGCAATGGCCCCAGGCGCACCTAACGGAAGGGCGCTGACGGCGGTTTGAAACGCTAAGCGGGCAACGGCCCCAGGCGCACCTAACGGAAGGGCGCTGCCGGCGCCGAAATATTTATTAAAAATATACTACCTATAACATACAGACATAGAGCTTTTAGAGTTGATTTAATAATTGAAGCGTGTCATATGCAAAAAGTCGTAAGTGCCAATTTTTAAGTAATGCCTTTTATGTACGAAATATGTCCTAAATATCATGCTTTATTTGTACAATAAATGCCGGGGCGATAGTGCTACTACAAGTGGCAGAAATAAGTACTCAATTATCAACAAGTCATAAGTGCTATAGTACTTTCATTCACGTTTTATGTTTCTCCTGTAAAATATGTCATTTGGTACTTACGACCTTTTGCATATCGCACGCTTCAATTTATGATTTATTTATAGTTTTCCAAACAAGATTACTTTAAAATATTACGATCTTTTTACTAAACCTTAACTTAAGATAAGGAGTAAGTTCTTTGTTATCTACAAATTGTCGTCCCACACCAGTAATTCATTATCTACAAATTGGCCATCTTAAAAGGTGTAAGTGTGTTCTTAATTATCTAGAAATTGTCCAATACTTGCATAGATTTGAGGTTTTTTTGGCGCCCAACGCGGGGCCATGCTAGCGCTGGGCCCTTGTTAGGCGCCATAAATTACGAAAGTAAAAGTTAAAAACTTCACACATTTCAAATTTAGAAAAGATTGAGTTTTGACGCTACGAGTCTAAATAAAAACGCTCAGGCTTTTCTAAACTCAAAATTGTATTTCATGCTTAAGCTGGGAGCGGAGAAGACTCGTATGAAAATACTTAAAACACTTGCATTTGAGGGTTTTTGGCCAGGCTAACGCTGTGGCCCCTAGTTGGGCGCCATAAATCGCAAGCATCTAAATTTAAACCTTCCCACTGAATCAGCGTTTCGTACGCGTAGCGCATGAAGTAAAATTTCGAGTTTAGAAAAGCCTGCGTTTGGATTTGGATTTGGTCCAAATCCAAACTCTCAGGCTTTTATAAACTCGAAATTTTACTTCATGCTTTGTCTGGGAGTGGAAAGCCTTCGTTTAAGCTTCAAAATGAACGCTTATTAATTTTTTAAACTTATTGATTAATGACTAAATACGCTTTAATTAAATTCGTAAATTTTTTTATATCCCTATTAAGAATTGTAAATTACCCGTGATTCAATAAATTAGTGAATCTATACCGGTTGACAGATAATTCACCGGGAAATTATGATGTCGTTGTTTCAGAGGAAAATTCATTAAATACGTTACGTGGATAATTATTAGAATTTTAAGATTTGCCTTTACCAACTGTTTTCCACTCCCAGCTAAAGCATGAAGTAAAATTTCGAGCCAAACTCTGGCTTCTCTTAACTCGAAATTTTACTTTATGTGCCACGCGTATAAAACACTGACCATATTGTGAAGTTGGGGATATACTACTTATGTTTAATAAATTTTAACCAAATCTCGCGCTATCCGAGTGGACCCTTTTCAAACAGAAGACGTGATTTAGACTAACAGTTATAGCATTATAATTAAATAATAATAATTTTGCTATGACCATTGAGGTTATGTATAACACAGATCGTGTGCCTTAATCTAGGACTATAACTCTATTAAATTATTTGTTGTAAACTAACAATAGGTAGTAATCTACTAAAATGTTTTATTCATAAGAAAATGTTAATCATCCACAGAACCGTGTTAAAGCTGTATGCTAACGTCTATTCATAAGGTTGATGATCTTTATGATGCTACGGCCAGAATATAATAGATGACTTTGGCTGTTGACATTTCTCAATGTGTGCACATGAAAGTTTACAGAATTTTCAAGAGGCTAAGAAAAGATTGAAAAACACAGTTCTAGAGCACTTAAAGATTCCCATAAGACATGTTTCAAGACCTTTTCATTTTAGTTGCCCGTTTTCCAAACATCAACATTTTTGATTTCTGAACTACCTGATAGTTTTAATAAAGTTTAACGGCTACTGTTGAATCAGTGTAATTTATTTAAAGTGTTCGTATTTAAGTTTACTTCATTATAAAACAACCATCAAAACTTCATTAAAGAATTATTTAAGCACGCATCAAATATGCCCAACAAACGATATACGCCAATTGTTTTTTTTTTGTTTCAATAATAAAATGCAATTAAAATGGCAGTTTCATAAATCGCTTGGTCAGACTACGATTCAACTAATAAAACCAAACAAAAACGGTTTAGAAATTTCACCTACCACCGACGACACGCACCCGCCAACAAAACTGAAGCTATTTCCCAGGCCCAACCAGCGCCTCGTCCATCAGCTCGTCATCGGTGATCCCCGGCGACGCCGAATGCGGACTCCTGCTGATCAGCGGCGACGGCGCCGGACTCTTCACTATATGAACACTAACCGACGGCGACGGCGGAAACGACGCGATCGGTACAATACTTTTATTATTATCACTTTTAGAATAATCGAGCAAGCAATCTTCCTTCTTGTCCTTTTTATCCTCTTTCGGCGCGGGCGGGACGAACTTTGACGTGAGATCGATACTTCGCGTTGACAGACTTAGAGGTTCCGGGAAACCTTTCGCGGCGGATATGGGGTAGCTGAATTTGAAGTTCAGATCGTCTTTGCCCTTTTTGTCGTCCTGGCCGTGCGCCTCGGAAGAGTCGTCCTTTTGCAATTTCGGACTCGAGCTGCGGGATGAGATCGAGAGGGAATTGGGCATAGGGACGTTGTTCATGGTGTTGCGGATCTTCGCCTCCATGTTGTTGTCGAAGATTTTGCTCGTCGGCAGGGCTAAAGGGTATTTAGTCATCGCAAGGTCACTTTTGTTGATCATCTCGTACATTTTTGAGTTGTTCAGGTCTTTGTTGGCGGTGGGGAGTTTCTTGTCGTCGGCGGCCCGCGCAGATAGTTTCGGGATTTGGAAGTTTTTATCGAATTTCATTCCGCCTTCCATCAGCGCCGTGGAGAAATGCTCGATTTTAACCATGTTCTTGTAGCCGTCAGAGGAATCTTCCCTGTGCTGCGTCGGGCTGCCCTTTTTTTCCCGGTTGCTAAAGATCGACTTGTCCGAGCTGCTTCGGTTCAGCTTGGGACGATCGCGATTCCTGCTCAAATCCGTTGCGCTGGAAGAACTCGAACTCGATTTCGGGGAGACGCTCAGTTTCGATGATTTCAAGTTAGAACTCGAGGAGGAGGAAGAGGATGAACTTAAACTTTTCGCGCTTGGAGTTTTTGTTGAAGATTTAAAGCCACTGTAGTTACCCGTAGAGTTTGTAAGGCCGGAGCTGGACTTCTGTCCGAGTTGCTGAGGTTTCTTCGATGCGGGCCCGCTGTTCACCCCAGGTTTTAATCCCGTACTCGAACTTTTCAAACTCGAAGATTTACTATCCTTCGAGCGCGTTTTATTAATGGTGATCTTCATACCACCATCAAGGCTGTGTTTCACCATGTACTCACTATTTTTCACCTCGCCTGTTTTGCTTCCCCCACTACTACCACTACTCTTACCGGTATTGGGCAAGTTTTCAGAGGAAGAGGATGATGTTTTCGAAATTTGCGAATTCCTATCTTTCGGTTTGCTGGTTAAATCAGTTGGTAAATCGCTATGTTTAGCGTTTTTTAACTTATCCACGATATCCGATAAGCAGCCTTTCCTATTCCTAACCTGATTCGAGTTCGAGGGTTTCGATAAATCCATACCAACAGGCGAGGGTAGACCGTCGGAAAGCGGAATGTCCACCGAGTTTAAATCCAAAGGTTTCACTTTCACGCCGCTTTTACTTTTCGTGGAGTTCAAACTGAAATTCCCGGCTCCCTTTTTATCCTTATCCTTCTCCCTATCCTTCGCTGATTTAGACTTCCCCTCCCCACTTTTACTGGAGGGGGAATTCGCCGCGTTTTTTAGAGTCGTCATGCTGGGTTTCCCGCTGCCGCTGGTCGAGGGGTGTTTAGGCGAGTGACTTTTAGGACTGCTCATAGAGGGCATTACGTGTTTCGGACTGCTGGGCACGTGGGCGGGTGAGTGCTTCGGACTGTGCGTTTTTAATCCAGGCTTCAGCATACTCGGACTTAATTTCCCGCTTAGGGAAACGTTGCGATTGTGCGTTGGTGATTGACTGAACTTCCGTACCATGTTGGGGGAATTAGGAGTTATGCTCGCGGTTGGTAAAGGGGGGCTTTCCGCGGGTTTAATACTCACTGAGACAGGTTTACTCAGAGGATCCGTTTTACTAGGGATTTTTTCTGGAGGCCCCATCGGACTCTCCTCGCGTTTCCGCTTTTTCTTCTTCTCTAACTTCCCCTTGTCATCCGATTTACTTTTATTACTCTTCTTATCCTTGTTCCTCTCCTCGTTTTTTCCACTCCCGGAAATTGGTGTTATCGTAATTGAGCTCGGAATAGCGGCTGCCGTTGTGATAGGAATTATCTCGATCCCCGGACGCCTGTCGACGTTACCTCCCCCAAACCCCTGCGCTTGCGTAATCGGAGTTATGCTCACACACGCAGGCACCATGTTTTTACTCCCCTCACTAGAAAACTCCGAGGCCGTTGAAGGAAACCCCGTTGGACTCTTCGAAGATTTATGATCCTTCCCACCTAGCAACTCCTCGACGTCCCCCAAGTCATCCGCGTCGAAATCGCCGTCCTTTTCGTTAATCAGCTCCGAAGGATCCAGGCCCGAGAGCTCCAAATCCGAGTGAAACCCCAACGCTGAATTCGGTGTCGGAATCTCCGACACCGTCTCCTGGGATAAAGGGGTACTTCTCGATGTAGAATCACAGCTGGATGCATCCAAAAGCCCGTCGTCCTCCCCCGCTTTCCGCTTCCCCCCTCCTTTCCACAGATCATCACTAGCTTTCCTCTTCACGCGCTTGGGTTTCTCGTTCCCAGCCAAAATATTCGTCAACTCAATATTCGTTAAAACCGCTGATGTACTCGAAGAATTATTATCCCCTGTCGGGAAATTCGTGTAATTCGCGCTCGACATGAGCGTCTCGTTCAAAAACATGCCTTGATGGGGGTGCATTAGAGGCATCATGCCGTGACCGGACGGTTCCTGCTTGATTTTCCCGTCGAAGTCAGACATATTGTTACCCGAGTTACCGTTCCTACCCCCCGGATCCCCAGAGCCGAGGGGCAAATTAAAATTTTCATGCCCGTTATAATGATTTTTCCTAACAATCTGCTTGTCCCAATACAGCAAAATCGCCCGCATCGTCACCGGAATGGAAAAACTCCGATTTAAAACCTTCGTCGTTATTTCGGTACCTAAATCGGGCGAAGTCACTTGATTCGATGAACCGGGAGTGAATACCCTACACGTTAAATTCGATATATCGGATAAATCGATTTCGGCCGTCGCCATGCTTTCCTCAATTGGATGCTCTAAGGAGATGGAAATATGCGTCCACGATAGGGCGTTGACTTCCAACATGATCATACTTTCAAGATCTAAGGAGAAATAAATAGTGTTACAATAAATTTAAATATAAGTCTTTGATAGGTAAACCATTTTTTTTTAATTCTTACCCTGTCTGCTGTTGGGACGAATACAGCTGGCGATGATAGTATTGAACAACGCTTGCTGACGTAAAATCAGGAGAATTTGAGCTACGTGTCCTGGATGGGTGAAAGGTATGCTGTTCACTAAAACTCCTTGCATGTCTTTGTTTTCAGTCATAAAATAACAGTGAGTTTGATCGGGTAGAGTCTGTAAACCACAAAAGATAATTAGGTGAAATAATTTAAATACTTATCAATTGAATTTTGGTGAAGAAATACACTTGATTTGATCCATGTTTGGTTTTTGAATAACACATTCTAACATTGCGGGATAAATTTAGTGATGAGAATAATCAAGTGATATTAATAATTGTTTATCTTTAATTAATTTAATAATCGAACAATCCCTCGAATGATTTCTCGAGAGAGATTGTTCGAATTATTGCACAAGATATCGATTGAATGATTGCTTAAGAGATCATTCAAATGATTGCTTGAGTGATCAGTCAAATGGTAGTCGAAATGATTACTCGAATGATTGCTCGTATGACCACTCGAATGATATTTCAGATATAAATCTATTACAATGAAATAATAGCAATAAAAAAAAATCTATCAGGAAAGAAATATGTGACATAAAGGTTTACACAAATTCAATTTGAATATGAAATGAGCATACGAGTGATTATTCCACTAATCAATTGAATCATCTCTGGAGCAATAATTCGAGAAATCTCTCGAAAATTCATTCGAGAAAACTTTCAAGCAAGCATTCAAGGGATCTCTCGAGCAATTATGTGAGCGATTTTTAAAGATATCTCTTAAGTAATCATACGTGAGATCTCCAGAGCAATCATTTAAGAGGTCTCTCGAGCCGTCATTCGAGAGATCTTTCGAGCAATCATTCGAGAGATCTCTCGAGTACTGATCAAAAGATCTCTTGAGCAATCATTCTAGAGATCTCTCGAGAAATATTTCGAGTGATCTCTCGAGCAATTTCCGAAAGATTTCGAGATGATCGATTATTTTTATAATCAAACGAATCGATTTCATTCAAATAATCCCATCACTAGATGAGTTAGAGTACTTGCAATAAAAAATGATAGGGGATATTTCCACAAAAACCCATTTCCTTTGTATTACATACAGAAACAGTAAAAACAAAACAATATTTAATAAAAATATTAGAGTATAACTTACAACAAACATCCCTCGATTACTCCCCGAATCCAACTTCCCGTCACTGCTCTCCGTCGCAATTAGGCTTAGTAACGGATGCAAAGTTGTCGTATCTATGCAATCTAGCTCAGTAATCTGCCGGATTTGCTTGATCAACTCAAAACACATGGGCATGGGTTTGTTCAGTCTTAAAACAAAACAAGCCGGAATCATCGCGCTGTTTTGACTCGTTAAAGCTGCATACGTTGGTGTCCTATTAAAAACAATTAATAATCAATATCAATTATTTATAATGAGAAGAAAGTATTTAATAAATTCAAACCCATTTGCACCATTGAATCATTCCCTAATTTGACGAACCTGATTGTCATATTTGGAGAATTCGAGATTATAAAAATGTTATAAATTTGGAAGATATCCCATATGCGATTGTGTAAACAATTTGTGAATAAAAATTGTGTGTTTTAAAGAAGCACTAATCACTAATCATTACAGTTAATCAACTGTCGTGCAATATCATTTTTAATATATTCTCACCCCTTTCCATTATGATTCCTATTGACAGTAATAAGTGTGGATGTCTGCAACTTATGCGCTGTGGAACCTTCCATATACACCGTCACACTATAACCTAAATTCTTATTAATAATCGCCTCAATTGAAATCGGATCCAAATCCCCTTTTTCCTTATTAATCAAATCGTACGGCGAGACGAAATACGTCAACTTCATTGCATGTCCCCCCCTTCGTTTCTCCAAAATCCCCACCGGCGACTTGTAAAGTATGTTAAAAGGCTCCTTGATGAAAGTTTGTAATTGAGCTAGTGTACTCAGATCGGCTTCGAGGGATTGTAGTGCAGTGAACGCTTTGCATTTGACTTTTTTCTCGGCGTTCAGTTGGTAAATGGAGGCGAAACCTTCTAGTTGAGCGGTGAAGTCGGCGAAATCGCCTTTGGAAAGGCAGTTGACGAGTTCCTCGCAGCTCTGCTGCTCGACTTTGCCCTCGTGGTGGACTTTGACTTCGCGGACGGCGCCCGTTTGGTCGAGGACTATTTCCAGGTAGAACATGTCAGAAGAGATGAAGAGTTCTATGCCTGATGGAGCTTGCACAAACTTTAATCTGGAATTAAGGAACATTTTTAGGTTATATTACAACTGCAAATTGTTTAAAATTTGTATGTGCACTGCAGCAAATAGCAGTAAATCGAGTAAATTTATGTAGTAATTTAATAAATATACAGTGGAAACCTTTTTACTCTATTTGTTTCTGAGAAATACAAAGAAGTTTAAATGCTTTTCAGTGGTTTAAGGCATTAATTCAAGTAGTTTATAAATGAGGGAAGCTGGAAGTGTATTAGAAATTTGATCTTTGTTGTAAGAGTTCTTCAAGGTTATGGTAATTTAGACCGCGGAAACATTGCTCAACCTCGCTTGTTAAATTTCTATTTACTTAAAACCTATCGATTGTGCTGGCCTAAGTGTTATGCGTTGGTCAAAAGGCAGAGATGTGGAAAGAGAAAGAGAGAGAAAGGGGTAAGAAGAAATTTAGGGAGCTACTGAACCAGATGTGGAGGGGAAGAGTAAACCTGCCGGCAGCATGGAGGATTGGGAGGATGTGCCCGGTACACAAAGGGGATGAGATAGTTATAGGGGGGTAACGATAATGAGTACTGGATACAAGATAGCCATGATGGTGGTGAAGAATCGACTGGAGGAAGAGGTAGAGGAGTAGGGGTTGCTGCCGGAGATGCAGGGGGGTTTTAGGAGGGGTAGGGGGACGAGGGAGCAGGTCTTTACCCTAACAAGAATGGTGGAGAAGGTGATAGAAGAGAAGGGAAGCGTGTATGCGGTGTTTGTTGACCTGAAGGCGGCGTACGACGGGGGGGTGTCAGTAATTGGTAAAAGTAAGGTGTGGATGTTGGCACATGCGGATGATATAGTGCTGGTGGCAAGAGAGTAGGAAGGGATAAAGGATATGTTGAAAAGGGCGGAGAGGTTAATGGATAACAGGGGGTTGAGCGTGAATGTAGGAAAAACGAAATGGATGAGATTCAGAAATAAAGGGAGGGAGGGGAGGGTATAGGAATCAGAGTGGAAGGGGGAGGTGATCAAGAGGGTTAAAAGATTCAAGTATTTAGGGTTTATGTTCAAAGGGTCGAGAGGGTATGAGGAGCATGTGGGGTGGGTGCAGAGAAAGGCTAGAAAGGCGTGGGGGATAGCATGGGAAAAGTAGGGAAGGAGAATGGGCAACAATGTAAGAGTGGCGTATTATGTATGGGATGCATGTGTGAGGTCAGTGTTAATGTATTGGGTGATAGTGTGGGACACGAGAGGGTATGAGTGTATGGAGTGGGAGCAGTTATGGTTCCTGAAGCGTATGTTGGGGTTAGAAAGGTCAACAACCGGATACATAGTGCTTCAGGAGACAAATAGAGAGAGTAAGTAGAGTGTAAGGAAATGGTGAGAATGGCGAGGTATGATATGAAGTTATGGGATCTGGAGGAAAAGAGATTGGTGAAGGCAGTATGGGTGACGTGCATGAGTGGGAGAGACGGTAGATGGAGGAGCGAGAGAAAGAGAATGTTTCAGAGGGTGGGTTTGTCGGAGGCGATGGAATGGAAAGGCAGAGGTGTGTAGAGAGGAGTAAATACAACGATAGGTACTTGGCAGGTGCATAGGAGAATGCTGAAGTATTTGGTAGAGTGGGAATGAAGTAGGGAGAAAAGGGTAATGCTGGCGAGGGCGAGGTGTGGGTCAGGGGAGAGAGGAAGGAAGATGTGGATGGGGAAAGAGTATGGAAAGTGTGTAATGTGTGAGCGGGGGAAGGATACGTGGAGTCATTTGGCAGAGGAATGCGAGGGGGTGAAGGAGGAATGGATGAGAGAGGATTTAGCCGAGGTAAGGACACTAGAGAAGTTAGGGGAAGAGAAGGAAAGCAGGAGGAAGATAGAGAATAGCAATTAGTTGTAGCTAGTAAACATTTAATGCAGTATGCCAATAAAGGTTTTTTTTTTAAATGCTCACCCGGTATATTAACAATAATATAGCCATGAGTGTCATAAAGATATGTGTTAGTTAATATCTTTATAATGCATCTACTGAAGCAAATGAAACACGATTTAAACTTTGTTTGTATAACTGAGACTTTATTAAGTGACTACTTTAACTTGTCATTTTCAAACTCAAAGTTTGAGTTTGAAAATGACAAGTTAATGTTGTCGAAACTATAGTCACTTAATAAAGTCTCAGTTATACAAACAAAGTTAAAATCATGTTTCATTTGTGAATTATGATGTATAACAAAGTAGAAGCCTCCACCGTTAACAGTTTCATTTACTGAAGCATCACTTTGCGTGGTCATTATTAAAATAACTAATACACTTTTCCATGTATTGATTATAAATAAAGGACTTGTGGCTGTGGAAGCCTAGAAATAAGAAAAAACTCCCACTACTTTGATAGAGTTAAAAATGTTTACACTGCTAGCACTGGCATCCAACATTTTTAACTACTCAACCAACACCAACTGTCTAACCGAAATAATTATGACAAGGCAATGCAAAAATATTCTTTACATTTCATCTCTCATGAATGAGTATGAATTTTATAATAAGATTAACTATTCTACAACACAAAACAATTATTTTTCAACTATTTCTGTTTACAACATACCCGAAAAGTTAATTGTAATTGAAAATTTACATATCTACGATGTCATCGTGATTAACATTCAAGTAGAAAATTTGCATTTCTTAAATTTATCTCTCGAGGATATTTATATTATTCCTAATTTCAGATTTCACTCATTCGTCGACTTGAAATGTATATATTTTAGACGTAATTTCAATTCATAATAATTCACGAGTGTATACGTATTATCCCATAACTCAAGGAAAATGTGTGGATATAATCCCAGTTGATTTATTTACTTATTGTGATAAAGTTGAAAGGATTATTACCGATAATCCGAAAACAGCTGATATTAAAGGTTGTTCGATGAGAATAATTAACGTCCCTCATTGGCCATACTTCGGTGATGAGGATTTTGACTATAACAGTCATAAAACATTTGGGGGTGAAAATAATTTAATTGGATCATAATTTAAAATGTCCACTGGTCTTCATATTCGATAACGGCACAATGGTTTACGTTTTTCTACCTGATGGAGGTTATGTCGGACTAGCTAGGAATTTCATCAATCGGAAAGCCGATTTGTTGTTGGCAATTGCTGGTGAAGGAATCGGGCCTTATTTCGATATAACATTTCCCATTACATTTTCGCATTTAACTTTTTACATCCCACCGGCAAAACCAATCAAATTTGGTTGAATACATTCAAAATATTTTATTTGAATGTATGGTTGTTAATTGTATTTGTGCTAACATTATTTTCATTCATTTGGCATGTAATTGTTCAAAGAGAGAGAAATCAAGATTTAACATACTCGATTCTATTTGTTGTTAGTACAGTTTTATCTTTAAATGACTGGAAGCCTAAAAAATGTATCCTAAAATTAATTTATATCCTCTGGGTGTTATTAGTTTTCTTAATAATCAATTTTTACGTGTGTTTGTTAATTTCTTTTTTGTTCAAGCCTCTTTACGAAACTCAAATGTCCACACTGAAACAATTATCTGAAACTAAAACCACTATAAAAATTCCAGAAATGACTGGACAAATTTTAGATAATTTTTCAAATAATAAATACATGGAAATAATTAGAAAAAAATCGGTATCAACGAAAGTTTACGACAACAGCATAGAGAGGATTTTCCGGGGCGAATTCATCCTTTTCACCGAGGACACGAAAATGGCCAAAGAAGCACACAAGTACGAAAATCCGCTGGTCATCCCGGCTGATTGGAAAAACTACATTATGACTTATTTGGGCTTGAGCAAGGGCTCGCCGTTTTCGTTCAGGTTCAACGAGGTTTTAAAAAAGTTGTACGAAAATGGGTTAATGGATCGGAGAATACCGAAATTTTATAAAAATAAGATAGTGCTGAATGACGGAGGTTTAAAAACTATTCATTTAGGGCATTTATTGGGGGCTTTTATTATCTATGCCAATGGATTGTTTGCCGCCTTTATTGCATTTGTATTCGAATATTTCCTAACAGTCTAATATTTTCTTATACAGAGTGAATCAAAAGATATTCCACATCTTGTTTGAGCACTTATTTAAAGACAATATACTAAATAATAATAGGTCAGATTTTAAATATTTACAAAATTGCAGCTGATTTTATTTTATACAGTAAAGATTTATTAAATTGTATCAATAATTTACCGTGTAAAATTTAAATCAGCTGTAGTAGAATTATTATTAATACAATTTAATAATTTAAACGTAACTGAATAATAAAATAACATAATACAAACGAAAAAAAAAACACAAATTTGAACTTCAAATTAAATCAGTGTTTTACACGCCTGAAGCATGAAATAAAATTTCAAGTTTAGAAAAGTCTGAAAATTTGGATTTGGACGCTACGCTTCGCTCCGCGTCCAAATCCAAATTTTCAGGATTTTCTAAACTCGAAATTTTACCTTGACATATATTGTGTGTAATATTTTTTCAAAATAAAAAAACACGATAATGTTTATATCTTGAAAGAATATTACACACAAAATATGTCGAACTTGGTTTAATTATGATTGGATTTTCATCAGTTCTAGATAAAAACGAAAATATTGTAATCCTTTGAGATGAAAATGTTTGAAGTTGACATAATTTTATAAATATTTTAATATATGGAACTACTTTACGCCAAACCAACAACAAGATAAAGTTTTCATCTTGAAAGAATATTGTACACAAATTATGTCAAATAATTAGATCTCAAGAAATGTGAATTACTAGTGTTTAATTTTATGTTTATTTCACTCGTCGAATAAACATAAAGTAAAATTCCTAGACTTTTCTAAACTAGAAATGTTACTTCACACGCCACGCTAAATTATTTTGAAGTTAAAAATATACTGCTTATATTTGATCTCGTGTTAATTAATTTTACAAATTTTAATTTCCATTAATTCAAACGTCTGAAGCAATTTGTTTTAAAATATGTAAAAGTATACTTAAAAGAATAAATCTCTGCACGAATCTTAAATTGAAGGCTAATTCGTATGTCAAGATGTTAAAGGAGTTTGTTTTGAAGACGATTGTGTCCGTTTAAAGGAAAATCCCGAAGAACTATTAAAAGTCTACTTTCCAGCCTCAACAATCCTGTCAGAGAAGGGCAAACTCATCAATCCCGAATAAAGGCGAAATAAGCCAGACCGAAATGATTGGAAGTTAGCCACAGAGGTCACAAGACTAAGCAGAATTAGATGGTACATAAGCAGGTTCCAACCCTATAAGTCCGCTGGGATGGATGAGATCTATCCCATCCTACTGCAGGAGGGCATAGAGGAGCTGGTGCCGCATCTATCAAAGATCTTCAAAGCCTGTCTGGCATGGGGACTTGCCTAGGGTAGGTAGAATTGCAGATCTAACACCTAAGTCTTACAGACCCATCAGCCTATCTTCATTCCTCCTAAAAACAATGGAGAAACTGGTCGACAGATACCTACGAGGTGAGATACTGGGGTAAGATCCCTTCAGTAATCGCCAGTACGCATGCCCGCCAGGAAAGTCTACGGACTCGGCGCTGGACGTCCTACAAAGGCTCATCACAAAGTCAGCGAAGGACAAAGAGATACCTATGGTCACATTCTGAGACATAGAAGGGGCGTTTAACAATGTCAGAACCAACTTGCTCCTAGAGGCACAAGGAAGAAAAGGCGTCCCGCCAAAGCTCTGCCAATGGATAAGGGCTAGCGTAGAAGAAAGGACAATCGGCGTTAAAATGACGTGGAGGACGCACATCACGAAAACCGCCAATAAAGCTTCAACAGCATTGGGAAGGTTTCGAAGAATGTGCGGGAAAAACTGGGGGCTCAACCCCAAAATGACCCTCTGGTTATATAGAAGGGTGATCAGGCCCATGATAACCTACGGAGCAATAATGTGATGGACAAGGACGGAGCAGCAGGGTGCGATAAGGCTCCTGAACAGCACACAAAGACTAGCATGTCTCAGTGTCACAGGAGCCCTAAGCACTACCCCGACAGCAGCCCTAATAATTATCCTGAACCTACCACCATTGCACATCTTCATACAAGTCCCCAGGTCCGTAACATACAGACTAATGCAAGGACGCGCCCATAAACCGATCACACGGAAAAACGTACCAAATGCTAGAAGAAGAGCTGAAAGCAAACCCTACAACAGGAATGCCAAGCGATGCCATGGTCAAGAAATATCATTTCGACAGGAAATACATGATGTATCCGCAGAGGGAACACTGGGCGGACGGCCCGCCTACCAACGCGGAATCAAACTGGTATACTGACGGCTCAATGACAGAACCCGAGACAAAGATTTCAGTCAGTCTGGCGAGGAACACCACAGAGACGATCGCGGTTCACCACTGCATTAGAGAAATAGCAAGGCAAGACAACAAAATTTGATCAATAGCTATTTTCTCGAACAGCCAAGCGCTGCTAAGGGCACTAAGCACCGCAGGTCGATTCCAAGCTAGTGTAGGACTGTGTAAACACTCTTAACGAAATGGGCGGTCGCAAAAAAGTGGCAATAGTATGGTTCTCAGGACACACACAAGGGCATTAAGGGAACGATAAAGCAGACAAACTGGCCAAACAAGGGTATTCAAGCGCATTATTCACTGGCCCGGAACCCCCCTGTAGTATCGCAAAAACCGCAGTCAGAAAATCCATCAAAAAATGGACGGAGACAGACTCAAACCGACTATTAAGACCGATCTTTTCAACCAAGAGAGGAAAATGGTTAGGGCTGTAGTACGTCTACTGACAGGACACTATAGGCTCAGCAAACACATGAGCAAAATAGGTCTGGCAGAGGATACGATATGTAGATTCTGCCAAGAAGACGAGGAGGACCCTTTCCACATCTTGTGCCAATGTGAGGCCCTAGCAACGCAGAGAGCTACACCCAAGGCTCACTGTCAGGGTTAATAGGGTTAATCAAAGAGGCGAAGATAACAGAGATCCACAATAGATCTTCAAAGGTCGCGATGGTACATGCCAAGAGGCCACCCATACAATTATCTATCTATCTATCTATTGGTATTCATATCACGATGTCATTTTTTAGGCATATATCGTTTATGTCCAGTGTTCAATGTGAAATTTCGAACCAGTGTTTCCACTCCCAGGTTAAAGCGTGGGAACTATTGCTTGAAAATTTTGATAATAAACGCAAAATGGAAGAACGCCACATTATAAGAAATATAATTTCCGGAACAACAAAACACATTCGATCGTTAAATGCATTAAATATAGAAACAACTAATTGGGATTCTTTGTTAAATTGTTTAATTAAACGTAAAATTGACCGCGAAACAGTGATTGAATTTAAAAGAACTTTAAAAAAAGATGATAGACCGAAAACAAAAGAGTTGTGCGATTTTATAGCAGTCAAATGTGATTCGTATGATACGTTTGGTGATAATATTAATTATACTACACAGGAAAATACACGGCCAACGGTATCAAACGGTGGGAATAACAAACAATGTTGTGTTTGTAAGGGGCCACATTCGAATACAAAATGTAACACGTTTAAAAATTCGAATGTAGATGATAGATTAAAAATTGTATAATCAAATGGTTTGTGCTATGTTTGCTTAAAAAAGAGAACTCATAAATATTAGAATTGCAGTGCAATTTCTTGTGAAGTATGTCAAAAAAGGCATCACACCACTTTGCATAGATATACACCCGCAGGTACCTCGGCAGGTACAAGTGCGGCACTTGTAGGCACCAATTCAGCTGAAGTGTTATTACCGACCGCGGTTGTAAATTTAATGACGGTTGAGGGTGAAAAGGAAATAGGACGAGTACTTTTGGATTCAGCTTCACAGCATAACTTAATTACCACAAAAAAGGCTTAATTTAAACTTAGAGGAGGGTTTCATTCAAATTAAGGGAGTTGACGAAACACAAACAAAATCAACTTCAAAGACGTCGGTAAAAGTCAAATCTCGCACAGATAATTATTTTGAAGAGGTAGATTGTTTCGTAGTATCGGTAATTACCGAAAAAATGCCAAGTCAGTTGATTAATAAAGATCAATTAAAAATACCTAAAGGGCTGCGGTTGGCTGATAATAAATTTGATAATCCTGGGGCTATAGATATATTGTTAGGAGCTAATGTTTTTGCTGCAGTTATCGGTGATAAGCAAATTAAAAGTCAAAACTGGGCTGGTTAGTCATGGGTGGTCTGAACTCATTACCTAAGGGTGGTGTTTGAAATTTGAACCGGGCGGATAATTTTAACCTGCAACGGTTCTGGGAATTAGAACATGTGCAGCCAACAATACCCCGATCTGTTGAGGATCAATTTTGTGAAAGCATTTTAAAAACATTGTAGAAAGGTCTCAAGATGGAAAATTTATTGTATCTCTCCCATTCAGACAAAAGGGTGAGTCGTCACTTGGCGACTCAAAGAAAACAGCCGTAAGTCGCTTTCTAAATTTAGAAAGGAAATTTGAGAATAATATTGTATTCAAGGATAGTTACAAGGCCTTCATGAATGAATTCATTGACTTGGAATACATGACAGAAGTGAAAAATGCAGTTGGACAAAATAAATCGGGATTTTACTTGCCCCACCATGGGCTTTCTAAGGCCGAGAGCGTAATAACTAAACTGAGGATAGTGTTTAACGGGTCAGCGAAAACAGGTACCGGGTTGTCATTGAACGATATTTTAATGAATGGTCCGGTGGTACAGGATGACCTGTTTTCAATTTTAATACCCTTTCGTACATGTCGCTTTATTGTATCCGCGGACATTACAAAAATGTACAGGCAAATTTGGGTCAACAAAAATGAGACTGATTTTCAGAAAATTATTTGGCGGGATCACCCCGCTCAGCACCTCAAAACCTATAAGTTAAATACGGTCACATATGGGACAGCTCCCGCTGCATTTTTAGCTATTCATGTCGGCTCCAGAAGCAGCGTGTAGAATAAGAAGAGATTTTTATGTAGATGATTTGCTGACCGGGTTTGACACTGAAACTGAAGCTATTGCAATTAGGGATGATATAATCAAATTATTCAAGGGTGGCGATTTTGAACTAAATAAATGGAATTCCAACAATTCTAAAATCTTGTCGAATATTAATCAAAGTAATTCAAGTACAGTATTTTTGAATAAACATGAAAATAACAAGATTTTGGGTTTGCTGTGGAATTCAACTGAAGATATACTACAATTCAGTTTGTGCGGAATCATCAACACTAAAAATAACTAAACGAAAAATTCTCTCGCTTATTGCACAAATTTTTGACCCATAAGGTGTAATAAATCCTATTATTGTAACGGCATAATACAAGATTTGTTTAAAGAAAACTTAGGATGAGATGAGGTAGTTTATTGCAAAATAGCTGAACGCTGGGTGGCATTTGAAAATACGAGCAAGTCCATTAGTTCATTAACAATTAATCGTACTATCATAAGCGAATATACATATAGATTTGATCTACATGGGTTTTTAGATGCTAGCGAGAGCGCCTATGGCGCTTATATTTACCTAAGGGGGCAAAATAGCTCAAACGGCAAATATGTGTCGCAACTCTTGTGTGCAAAATCGAGAGTTGCGCCAATAAAATTTATTACGTTGCCTAGATTAGAACTTTGTGGTGCCTTATTGTTAGCCAACCTCTACAATTCATGTTAACATGGAATTCTTTTACACAGAGTCCACTATTGTTTTGGGTTGGATTCGCTCCACTCAAGATATGTGGAAAACGTTTGTCGCTGATCAGGTCTCAGAAATACCAGAATTAACAAATATTGAAAGTTGGAAACATGTAAAAACATCCGAAAATCCAGCAGATCTAGTTTCACGCGGTGTAACAGGTGATACGTTGATTAATTTAAAACTATGGTGATCGGGACTGTCGTGGCTTATTGACGGGAAATATAATAATAATCAGAATTCAATAATTTATGCGAATCTACCTGATAAACGGTTACCGGTCGCGGAATGTTCAGTTGTTAGTGAAGGCCGAGATTTCACTATTTTTCGTAAATATTCATCTTTATATAAATTAGTAAGAATTGTTGTATACTGTTTCAGATTTTGCAAAAATTGCAAGGGGAGAGATAATATTCAAACAAATGAATTAAATGTAAATGAAATAAAAAGGGCAACTAATTCATTGTTAAGGTTAGCTCAATGTGAAGTAAAAAAAAAAGACCTTTATTGGCATAACACTACATTACATCTACATTAATCGCTGCCCCCTCTCTTCCTCCTGCTTTCCCTCTCTTCCCCCAACTTCTCCAGCGTCCTTATCCCGACCCCATCCTCTCTCATCCATTCCGTCACTCTTCTATTCCCTCTTATTCCTACCCATTCCTCATTCACCCCCTCGCACTCCTCCGCCAAATGACTCCACGTATCCCTCCCCCGCTCACACATTACACACTTCCCATACTCTTCCCCCATCCACACCTTCCTTCCTCTCTCCCCTGACCCACGCCTCGCCCTCGCCAGCACCACCATTTCGTCCCTACTCCATCCCCTCTCTACCAAATACCTCGGCATTCTCCTATGCACCTGCCACCTTCCGTACCTATCGTTGTATTCACTCCTCTCTATACACCCCTGTCTTTCCTGTGCTTCCACCTCCTTCTCCTTCTCTTTCACCCAATGTGAAGTATTCTCACGTGAATACAACGGCATAAAACAAAATAAATTAGACAAGTGCTCAAAATTAAGTAAATTAAATCCACTTATAGAAAACGGGTTAATTAGAGTAGGTGGTCGGTTACACAAACCCGATGTTGAGTTTAATTACAAACGCCCTATTGTTTTACCAGGCAATCACCCACCTACTGAATTAATAATTACAGATGTACATATCAAACACTTTCACTCAGGGGGTACAAAGACAATGTCAATTATACGACAAAACTATTGGACATTGTCATTGAAAAATAATATTAAGAGAGTGCTTCATAAGTGCATAATTTGCTTCAAAAACAAGCCTTTAATTAAAAGTCAATTAATGGGTGATCTACCTGCAGCACGGGTTTCTGCGGTCCTTTCGTGATCAGAAAAGGGGTCCAGAAAATAAAAACAAAGAAGGCATACGGTGCAGTGTTTATCTGTTTCGCCACCAAAGCAATCCATATCGCGGTAGTGAGCGACCTATCAACGAAATCATGTTTGGCTGCTATGCGTCGGTTTATACCACATCAGGGAAAATGTTTAAATATATATTCGGACAATGGTATCAATTTTGTAGGCGCAAACAATGAATTGCGGATGCTACATGATTTTTTTGCCAATATTGAGAACCAAAATAAATTAATTAAAGAATGCAGCAGTCAGGATAGCATCACCTGGCATTTTAAGCCGCCAAGGACACCTCATTTTGGTGGTTTATGGGAGGCGGCAGTAAAAAGTATAAAATACCTTCTTAAGCGGGTAATTGGGAAATCAAAATTAAACTTTGAAGAAATTTATACCGTATTTGTGCAGACTAAAACAATTTTGAATTCTCGCCCTTCAAAGCTGGGCAGGATTCGAATCATTCAGGATTCGATTCCCGGATTCGAATCCTTTTAGAGGATTCAAAAGAGGTATTCGAATACTTCAGTGAAAACGGATTCGTGATCCGGATTCGTTACATTTTTTTAAAAGGATTCGTATTCGAATCCAGACGTAGATGATTCGAATCCTAATAAAAGGATTCGAATTCTTATAAAAGGATTCGAATCCTTATAAAAAGAATCGAATCCTTATAAACGGATTCGAATCCTCATACACGGATTCAAATCCTCCTAAATAATTCGAATCATCGCTATTAAGGCTGGGATTTGAATTCGAATAATTCAAATAGTTAAATATTCTAATATGAATATTTAAATCACTAAATTATTCATATTTGAATATAAATATTTAAATTTTCGAAAAATTCAAATATTTGTGAATGCATATTTGGTTACTTAACCATAAAAAATATCCAACGTTAATAGTATATTTTTAACTTCACTTGAAATCAGTGTTTTATACGCGTGGCGCAAGAAGTAAAATTTCGAGTTTAGAAAAGCCCCGTGAAAATTTGTCTCGGGTCGCTGCGCGACCCTCGACAAATTTTCTACGCGGGGCTTTTCTAAACTCGAAATTTTACTTCATGCTTAGTCTGGGAGTGGACAACACTCGTTCTTAGAAGTTTCAAATTGAAGGATCACTCTAGATTACTAAGTTTATTACCATTTTACAAAGGCTACAGCTCGAAGGACCAACCATGGTCTTCAGAGACCGAAGGACTACAGGGAATCGAAGTTTTTTTTACAAGAAAGCAACGAATATCTGAAGGTTTACAGCATGGATAGAAAAAAAAGCATCTAATTTTGAAAAATATCGAAGTTGGGTTGGTTTTCAGTGCATTTTTAACTTCACTTTAAATCAGTGTTTTATACGCGTGGCGCATGAAGTAAAATTTCGAGTTTAGAAAAGCCCCGTGAAAATTTGTCTCGGGTCGCTGCGCGACCCTCGACAAATTTTCTACGCGGGGCTTTTCTAAACTCAAAATTTTACTTCATGCTTAGTCTGGGAGTGGACAACACTCGTTTGAACTTCAAATTTAACTCTTTTAAAAAATCGACGTATGTAATATAAAAAATCATTCATTGAAATCATAGAAAAAGATGCAAAATTTTACCTAAAATTAACTTTTAGAGTCAACTTTATAATTTGCTCTGTTTTCAATGGGTGAATATTCTAATCCTAAAAAAAAACCGTTTTTATTTAATATTAAAGTTGCATTTAATACAATAACAAACTGTGAATAAATCGACATAAATCTAGAAATATCGAAAATCTCGACATGTAGAAAATCTTGACGGTCCACTCCCAGACTAAGCATGAAGTAAAATTTCGAGTTTAGAAAAGCCCCGCGTAGAAAATTTGTCGAGGGTCGCGCAGCGACCCGAGACAAATTTTCACGGGGCTTTTCTAAACTCGAAATTTTACTTCATGCGCCACGCGTATAAAACACAGATTTAAAATGAAGTTCAAAAACACATATATTATCATTAATTAAAATCATTATATAATCAGATATTTAGTTGGTAAATGAACATTTTTGTTAATAGAAACTGATGGAATAAAATATTACTGGTTGCAAATATTAGATTCAAATTTATTTTTAAAGGATTTATATTCGTGATTCAAAAATGAGGATTCGAATCTTTGATTGGAATCATATTTTTCACTTACGAATCCTTTATTCGAGTATTCGTGATTCGAATCATATTAGGTGATTCGGATTCGTGATTCGAATCCTGTTTTTGAGGATTCATCCCAGCTCTGTCGCCCTTTAACCCCAATCTCACCTGACCCTAACGATAACTTTCTTGACACCTGGCCATTTTTTAATTGGGGACGCATTGACGGCGCTTTGGAGTGCAAATTTGCTGGACGTACCGACCAACAGACTCACACAGTGGGAGCACTTGCAGAACATGCAGCAACGTTTCTGGAAAAGGTGGTCGCTGGAATACCTGAACCAATTACAAAGCAGGAACAAGTGGCGCTATCCAGATGAGAACATCATTAAAGTTGGGAGCCTGGTCATTTTAAGGGACGAAATTATCCCGCCTACGCGCTAGATTACAGAACGAGTCAACGAAATCCACCCCGGAGAAGATGGTTTAGTGCGCGCAGTGACAGTGCGAACAAATACAGGCGAGGTATTAATCGTGTGTGTGCGCTTCCCTTTGAAGGAAATTCCACATGACTTTTGAATTTGAAATTTCTTAGTTTTAGTTGTGTATATAATTCTATTGTTAATCTTTTTGAATGATTGTATTATTCAATTTCAAATCAATTCTGAGTGTACATTTAAATGGAAAGAATTAGAATTTTTAACTTTGTATAAATTTAGTTTTTCTTGTGTCTCAGTGTCAGTCGTTTCAAAGAGGGCGGTATGTTCAGACTTTCTCCACCTCCCACCAAAACTACCCTATTGTAGGGATAAGAGAGGGTGGTCGGGGCCTCAAGACGGGTACGGGAGGCACAAGAGAGAAGAACGATTGTAACTCTAAGAACGAAAAGAACAGTCAGAACGGTTATAACTGTGAAAGCTTGTGCTATTGTTAGAGCTTTCACGCAGATGTAAAATTGTATATTTGAACGTGAACAGTAAAAGTGTTATTTTGAAGCGACTAAAGTTTTATTAATTGGTCCACCTCGCTGTTATTCCGATAACAATCCTCTGCATCAACGAGAGCAAAACACTTGACACTGATATGTAAAGAGTCTATATTTTATTCGGTACTTATAGATTTTCAGTAGATCCAAGAAGCATTTCGGTAGATCGGTTGATAGTCATGAAATTCGGTAGATAGTCATGAAATTTGGTAGATCTACCGAAAACACACTGATAGAAACTGTCGTGGGATGTCCTGTAATATACTCAATGACATTAGAAGCGTAACACCAAGAAGGAATGATTTTTTTGAATTCATATTTTAGAAACAGAGTGACTATATTTAAAGCATACATTGATAACAAATTCAACCTTGTGCCTTTTATATTTATTGTGAAAAAAAAATATTTCACTTTTTCTTTTTTGATAAAACTATTTATATGAGCTGTTTAGTACAGATGTTTTTAGTTTTCGTGTTTCCGTTAAGTGTGTTGAGCTTAAATAAAATGCCTCGAGTCCGAAGACGTCCACAATATCACCATTTGAGCGATTTTGACCGGGGTCGAGTTGTTGCTTATCGAGATGTCGGTATGTCCTATCGCGAAATTGCCCGCCGCACAATGGTACGAAATGCCAAAAACGCGGTCATAATTCGAAAAAAAAAAATTTTTTATCAGTGTTTTAACCCATCATGTTGGCAATACAGTACCCTAGAGTACCAAATTCCACCGGCGTAAACGGCCCACTGCTTATACCTGAGCCACTAATCCGGTCCAAACCTAACCGCTTTCACGCGTTCTCGCCACGCCAGAAAGTGACAATTTGGAGAGCGCACTTCATGTCCTCACTACTTTTTGTGTGTTTGGCTGATTCTTGTGCGACAAAATGGACTTTATTCCAGACGGTATGTATGACATTTCCCGGATGAATATTTTTAAAAATCTGTCTTAACGCACATTATTTATAACTTCTGTTTTTCGGCAAATTTGTGGAAAGTGTCAAAATTTCAATTTAAAAACGCATCAAAATAGTTTAAATTTCCACGGATTTCCACGATGTCCGTTATTGCATCCTAAAATATAAATGATATCCTTCATATTTGTAAAAAAAAAACTTGCGCAAACTTGCGTGTTTGTTATTAATTAATTATTTACAATAATTGTTATATATATAATTATTAGATAGTTAACCAATGAGTTATTAGAAAGAAATTGTAATAATTAATTATTATTAATAATAATTAAAATTAATAATAATTATTAATTAGTTAACTAATTCGTAATTTTTATAGTTTGCGTGATTTTACAAATTAAGTTTTTCAATTTATGCTCTTATATACTTATTTCATTTTTATTTTCAGTGGTTGTATTTTCAAATATTACGCATTGAACTATTATATTATTTATTAACATTTTATCACTATATGAACGAAATTATACTAAGCCATAGATAGTAATTTAAATGAATAGTTTTATTAAATATAAATTAATAGAAATAATAAAAGTGAACATTAAAACATTATTTTAACAAATACATGTTATTGCGATTTTTTCAGGATCAATGATAAAGACGCGAAAGGAAATTTTCGTCTTAATGAAAGATCATTTAAAGAGCGCATTAGGCGAAATGGTGACAAAACTAGAGACTCGGCTATCATCGGAAAAGGGTAAATAACAAATTTATTAATTAATGTAAATATTAATAAATTAATGATATAATTAACTTTTTATCAATTTTTTCTACCTTGTTTCAGGAGAATCAGTGAAAATAATGCCCGATCTCAAGTCGCAACTGGCAATATTGTTTAACAAGATGAGGTCGAAATATGAGAAGGCACAAAGAAAAGACATCGAATTCTTTAAGCACAATAAAAACTGGCTAGCTGTAAAAATAGTATTTCCACCTTCTGTCAGTTCTCCAGAGATCTCCAAAGCTGCTACTGCGAACGCGCCAGGTAGCATAATCTTACGTACTTAAAAATTATATATACGATGTTATATAAAATTGTTTGTCTCAATTTAGCGTATCTGAAATTATTAAAAATATCACATAAAATGTTACACGAAATTTCCTGTCCTGATAATGTTAGGAAAAAACGATTCACATTCATGGAAAAATAAGACGAACAATTTATATAATTCATAATTTCAAAATTAACATACGATTTTTCTTTAGAAAGGAAGAGAGGACGTCATTCGGGAGAATTCTCTACATTATCTGACCGTTCGAAGCGCAGAAGAACGGAGAATCTGCGGGAGAATTTCGATGCAGCAGAATTATCGTATGCGGCAGGTATGAGTTTACGCAGTCAAGGACAACTGCAGGCTTCGAAAATCGTCAAAGAGGTGTCGAGAAATCCATCTGAGGCTGCAATACAGGCAGCACCGACTTCGCATTCACTTGACCCGGATCATGCGCTGTCACTCTTTTTGGATATGGGGTTGTCCAGAAGGAAATACCAACAAATGCGTAACTCCGCGGTTGAGGCAGGATGCAAGCTATATCCTCCGTACACCAGTATCTTGGCCGCGAAGACTGATTGCTATCCGCCGAAGGATTACATATCAGTAATCGAGTCCAAAGCTGAGGTTAAGCTCCAGGCTTTGTTGGACCACACAGCCAGCCGAATTTGTTTACTTCAAAAAGATCTGATCGCGGCACTTGAAGATCATAGTAACATGCAACTGATTTGTAAGTGGGGCTTTGACGGCACATCCGGTCAAAGCACTTACAAGATGAAGTTTTCAGATGAAACAATTTCTGATGCGACCATTATGTATACATCTTTGGTGCCGTTAAAATTGTTTTGCCTGAACGACAAAAAAGAGGTTGTGTGGTGCAATAGCAAACCATCGTCTACGCGATTTTGTAGGCCGTTACGTTTGCAATTCATGCGCGAAACTCCTGAGACGTCCATGTCTGAAGCAGCGTATTTTGAGAACCAGATCAAACAACTCGTCCCCTACAAAACGGTCATCTCCGGGAAAGAAGTCTCAATTTCTTACGATTTAGCGTTGACGATGATAGATGGAAAAGCTTGTAACGCGGTCACTTCAACGAAATCTGCTCAACGCTGTTACTTGTGTGGTGCAACCTCGCGAGATTTTAACAATCTTGACTTGATTTTAAGTAAGCCGGTTACTGTCCATAACCTGCGATATGGCATGTCGTCACTCCATGCGTGGATACGATGCTTTGAGTGTTGCCTGCACATAAGTTATCAGCTCGAAACAAAAAAATGGCAAGCGCGAGGCGAGGACAAAAAAATCAAAGAAGCGCGAAAAGTCACGATTCAAAATAGCTTCAAAAACCAATTGGGTCTTCTTGTAGACGTTCCCAAACAGGGATTTGGTAGCACCAACGACGGGAACACGGCGAGACGGTTTTTTGAGAACGCGAAAACCTCTGCGACAATCACGGGCCTAGATGTAAATTTGATTCTAAGATTCCATGCCATCCTTCAAGTAATTTCTAGTGGCCGTGATGTAAATGTAGATGCATTCCGCGAGTATACCTTGGATACAGCTCGATTATTTGTAGAGCTGTATCCGTGGTATTACATGCCGACGTCGATCCACAAACTGCTTGTTCACGGACCGGAAATTGTCAAATACGCCATTTTGCCAATCGGTATGCTTTCCGAAGAAGCGCAGGAGGCATCAAACAAACTTATTCGAAAATACCGCGAGGATTTCTCTCGGAAATCTTCGCGCGTTAGTACAATGGAAGACGTTTTTTTGAGGCTGCTAGCAACTTCCGACCCATACATTTCAACTCTCCGTAAAGAGCCTCGAAAAAACATTAAAAAGTTGTCTCCCGACGCGATTCATTTGATAGCAGTGACGGAAACTGTAAGTGAAGCAGAAGTCAGCGACTCCTCGAGCGATGACGAGTGACAAGATACGCGCACAATTAATAAACATTTGTACATGACAACCATAAATGTTTTATTATTTCTGTATTAATTAAATTTTGCATCCGCCATTTTGTTTTTGATAATTTTTAACTTCATTTTTGTAATCAGCGAGATCAAAAACCCTTATATCCCAAAATTTGTACGTGAGACTCAATTTTTAACATTTTTGTCCGCCATATTGGATCCGCCATTTTGTTTTTGATCATTTTTAACTTCATTTTTGTAATCAGCGAGGTCAAAAACCCTTATATCCGAAAATTTGTACGTGAGACTTGATTTTTAACTTTTTTGTCCGCCATTTTGGATCCGCCATTTTGTTTTTTATTATTTTTAACTTGATTTCCGTAATCAGCGAGGTCAAAAACCCTTATAACCGAAATTTTATACACATAACTCTATTTTTTATTTTTTTGTCCGCCATATTGCATCCGCCATTTTGTTTTTGAACATTTTTGATTTCATATTCGTTCTTCCCGACCTTAAAAACCCTTATATACGCAATTTCGCGTAAGTTGGACCATTTTTTCGAATTATGACCGCGTTTTCGGCGTTTCGTACCACTGTGCGCCGTATTGATTCCACTGCAGCAACTGTAATACGTGTGTATCAGGTATGGACAGAAGAAGGTAGAGGAGCAAAAAAAAAGACCAATTGGTCAACCAAGGCGTACCACAGAACGTCAAGATCGGCGCTTAAGACAAATAGCCCTGCGAGACGCGTCAAATCGGTGATCAATGGATTGGAGAAGAAGGTAGGCCCGTTAGTATGCGAACCTTATATCGCCGCATTCAATCCTTTGGGCTTCTTTCGTACCGTCCAAGATTAGTGCTTCCTTTAACAGCGAGACACTGTCGCCAAAGGTTGGACTGGTGCAGAGAACGGCAGCATTGGGAGGCAGAATGGCACGATGTCGTATTCAGCGATGAATCACGATTTTGTCTAGGCACGCATGATGGCCGTAGAAGGGTACGACGCTACCGTGGAGAACGACCTGATCTTAGGTTTGCTATTGAGAGGCATGTACACAGGACTGCTGGAGTAATGGTTTGGGGGGCTATTGCTTATGGTAGTCGATCACCTCTTGTATTCATTCGAGGCAGTATGACAGCTGCGCGTTATGTTGAAGACGTCATACGACCGACTTTGTTGCCTTATTTAGATGGCCGCCCAGACGTACTTTTTCAACAAGATAACGCACGTCCCCATATTGCTCGTCGAACTATGAACTTTTTTAATGAAGCTGGTGTTAATGTTTTGGCGTGGCCGCCCCGTTCGCTGGATTTAAATCCCATTGAACATGTGTGGGATATCATTGGAAGAAGAATATTCTCTTTGCACCATCCTCCACAGACTCTAGCACAGTTGATCGATGAAATTTAAGTTGCTTGGAACGAGATGCCTCAAGAAGACATCGACCATCTCATTTTGTCGATGCCCAGACGTCTACAGGAGTGTATACAGCAAAGGGGTCGCCAAACACATTATCAATTTTTTTTAGATTGTTTTTTAATAAAATTTCTTGAAAATGTAATCATTTTATTCTTGATGTAAGACTACCATACTGGCAAAAAATCAAGTTAAAATAATAACTCCTTCTGGGTGTTACGCTTCTAATGTCATTGAGTATAATTTAGAAACCTATCCGGATACATTTCTAGCTCTCTTGCTACATAAAACTTGCCTTTTTTCGATTTTCCAAGCGCAAAAGATGAACCCAAAACCTTCTCTGGTTGTTCAAATGTAATAAAATTAAGAGGTCTAGAATGTACTCTTCATTTTTGTTGTCTGAAATTATTTTAACAAATATCATATGCTCTGTCAAACATTTTTTAGCAATAACCTCACATCGTCGTCACCTTTACTGGGTGCATTAAGCTCAACTGGGCCTGTGCCTCATGTCGCATACACCTGAATTGGGTTTAAGATACTAGATTTAGACCAAAAAATTATATCACCAATAAATCTTGTCGTGGCCCACCAAAAATCGGCTGACGACCCAAAGTTTGAGAAATGCTGTTTTAGATGCTGTGCCATTATATAAATAATAACATTTTATTTCATATTTAGATACTCAAGACGATAGCTATTCCATTTTTGTAAAAGTCGCGTTAATTAAAAAGCAAATTGAAATAATTATGACAGGAATGATTACAATATAAAAAAATAACCTTTTAAATGTTCATTTATATATTAACAATAATATAGCAGCTATGTGTCATAACGATATGTGTTGGTTATTATCTTTATAATGCATCTACTTAAGCATCACTTTGCGTGATCATTATTAAAATAACTAATAACACTTTTCTATATATTGATTAGAAATAAAGGACTTGTGGCTGTAGAGGCCTAGAAATTAGAAGAAAAAAAAACTCCCACTACATCAATAGAGTTCAAAATGTTCACACTGCTAGCACTGGCATCCAACATTTTTAACTACTCAACCAACACCAATTGTCTAAATGAAATAATTATGACACGGCGATGCAAAAATATTCTACACATTTCAGACCAAGAATCTCTCATGAATGAGTATGAATTTTATAATAATATTAACTATTCTACAACACAAAACAATTATTTTTCAACTATTTCTATTTACAACATACACGAAAAGTTAATTGTAATTGAAAATTTACATATCTACGATGCCATCGTGATTTACATTCAAGTAGAAAATCTGCATTTATTAAATAAATCTCTCGAGGATATTTATCTAATTCCTAATTTTAGATTTTACTCATTCGTCGTCTTAAAAGTGTCTGGAAACTACGACCCGAAAAGAGTTTTCGAAATATTTTGGAATGTATACATTTTAGACGTGATTTTAATTTATAATAATTCACGAGTGTATACGTATTATCCCATAACTCAAGGAAAATGTGTGGATGTAATCCCAGTTGATTTATTTACTTATTGTGATAAAGTTGAAAGGATTATTACCGATAATCCGAAAACAGCTGATTTTAAAGATTGTTCGATGAGAATAATCAACGTCCCTCATTGGCCATACTTCGGTGACGAGGATTTTGAAAATAACGGTGGATATTTAATGGTTGTCGTTAGGGATATAATAAATCATTTGGGGGTGAAAATAATTGAATTGGAGCATAATTTAAAAATTCCACCAGTCTTCATATTCGATAACGGCACAGTGGTTTACGTTTTTCTACAGGCTCCTGATGGAAGTTATGTTGGACCTGCTAGGGATTTGATCAATCGGAAGGCGGATTTGTTGTTGGCAATTGCTGGTGAAGGAATCGGACCTTATTTCGATATAACTTTTCCCATTACATTTTCGCATTTAACTTTTTACATCCCACCGGCAAAACCAATCAAAGTTTGGTTGAATATATTCAAAATATTTTATTTGAATGTGTGGTTGTTAATTGTATTTGTGCTGACTTTATTTTCATTCATTTGGCATTTAATTGTTCAAAGAGAGAGAAATCAAAATTTAACATACTCGATTTTATTTGTTGTTAATACATTTTTATCTTCAAATGACTGGAAGCCTAAAAAATGTATCCCAAGATTAATTTATATCCTCTGGGTGTTCTTCGTTTTTTTAACAATCAATTTTTACGTAAGTTTGTTAATCTCCTTTTTGTTTAAGCCTCTTTACGAAACTCAAATTTCCACACTGAAACAATTATCCGAAACTAAAATCACTATAAAAACTCCAGAAATGACTGGACAAATTTTAGATCATTTTTCCAATAATAAATACATAAAAATAATTAGAAAAAAATTGGTATCAACGAAAGTTAAAAACAACAACATAGAGAGGATTTTTCAGGGCGAATTCATCCTCTTTACTGAGGACACGAAAGTGGCCATAGAAGCACGAAAGTATGAGAATCCGCTGGTCGTCCCGGCTGATTGGAAAAACTCCATCATGACTTATTTGGGCTTGAGCAAGGGCTCACCGTTTTCGTTCAGGTTCAACGAGGTTTTAAAAAGGTTGTACGAAAACGGGTTAATGGATCGAAGAATACCGAAATTGTATAAAAACAAGATAGTGTTAGACGACGGAGGTTTTAAAACTATACATTTAGGGCATTTATTGGGGGCTTTTATTATCCACGCCATTGGATTGTTTGCCGCCTTTATTGCATTTTTATGTGAATATTTTCTAAAAGTCTAATAGTTTTTATAAAGGGTGATTCAGAACGCATTCCATATCTTGTTTCGGTGCTTATTTAAAGACAATAGACTAAGTAAAAATTGGTCAGATTTTCAATATTTACAAAACTACAGCTGATTTTATTTTACACTGTAAAAAATTATTAAATTGTATCAATAATAATTCTTTACAATGTAAAATTTAAATCAGCTGCTGTAAAATTATTATTGATACAATTAAATAATATAAACATAACTGAATAATAAAATAACACAACACAAACAAAAAAAACACAAATATGAACTTCACATTATATCAGTGTTTTACGACTCAGAGTTCACAGCACTAGTTCAAACTGTTTTCCATTTACTTCTAAACACTGTTGAACTGTTCTGGTCCTAATACCAGTCGCCTTAAGTATCTACTTTGAAAATAAGGTAGCCATGAGATATTTATATTTGGTAACTTCAAGCCAAAATTACTCAAAACAAACGCCAGTTACAAAAATATTTTTTCTACAAAAGTTGCTTATTTTTCAAAGACCTTTTGAATGATACCAGTTTTGACAAATCATGCCATTTGAAAATCTTGAAATTTTGACATTTTTAAGAAAAATCTCAGGGATGCCAACCTTTCTGGGAAACAACAATATCACCATTCGATTCTTCAATATTGCTTTAGTAATAATTTTTTTATCCCAACTCTCGAAGACTAGCTGTTTTCTTAAAAAATGGCTGATACTGGTGGTCTGGGAATCCCTGTATAGTAATATTGATAATTACTGATTTGACGGTTGTTTTGTATTTCATTAAATAATAATAATTATATAAAAATTCGAATCTTCACTACTAACAAACATCACCTCCAGGAAAAAAGCTTATAAAACCACGGGCTTAAAAACAAACCCTAAAAAATCACTACCTCAAAAAACTATACCTTAAAAGACCATCCCTTGTAAAAACATTTAATAAAAATCACACCTACGGAAGAAAAAAACACATTATGAAAAACTACCCCCACGTAAAAATATTCCTGGAAAATCAGCCCCACTCCCTAAAATAACAATCCCCATAAAAATCATCCTTACGAAAAACCATTCCTGAAATTTATCCCCCAAAAAGACCCCTCCATTAAAATCACACCCTCAAATACCGACCCTTCGAAAAACCACCCTTAAAAAAACTTTGCGTGTAATATCAAAAATCATATTTACCTTTCTTAAGAAAACTAAAAGAGATACAACAAAAAGCATATACTCATAAAATGTTTATTTTTTGATTCTTTACAACCTATATTTTCAACTATGTTAATAATTTACAAGATAGGAAGAAAATGCTTACAATAAACGTCACTTCCGGTTTCCAGTTTTAACACATTTTTAACTCATCGTGAGATATGGAATAGAACCTAAATAGAAAATTTGATGAAAGTTCCTCGAGCCATTTTCGCTGAAATCGTGTCAGACTAACCGACCGACATCATTAAGTTAACACTTGTTTAGAATTCCTAGGACCACAAAAAGTATATTTCCGTAAAAAAAATGAGGTGGTCAGTTTTTGACCAGTAAAAAGTGTGTAAACGATAATGATTTTATAAAATAAGGTTTTGCTAGTTTGGGTGGGTACTTTTAGAAACTGAAGTCAGAATTTACTTTACATTCGGTGACCTCGAAAATATTGCACTGTGTAATTAACAAAGTTATAAGAAAAATAAAATTTTGATTTTCACTACTTCTGCCATATCCTGTAAACAAATGATGATATTTAAAGTTTGTTAATATAGTTTTATTTTGTATTAAAGAATCTGTAATAGTTTACGAGCTCAAAATGGTTAGTGCGATCGGTTTCTGCAATACTGCTACTACTTTCTTCTTTTTTTTTAAATGCAGTTATTTTTCGTATATCTTAAAATAGTTTATAATTAAACTGCTATTTTAAATCAAACAGAAGTCTTAGGTTAGGTTAGATTCATAGGCAGATGGAGTTGTTGGACTGGCGTCAGAAATCATATCAACAGACGCCAAAGCCCACAAATAAAGTTTACAATGGTCAAGTTGAATAAACATTACCGGCATACTGGGAAAAATGTAAAGGCGGTCCTATCTGCCCCTGGGCTGTCATTTAAAATTATTCGTACACGCAAATATGCGCATGCGAATGAATTTTCAATAATAGGTTTATTTGAAAAATTTTGCATTCGCAAACTTCAACTTGTATGCGGGAAATCAACTGTGTTGTTTATAGCGATGACCAGAGCTGGGACGAATCCTCGTAAAAAGGATTCGAATCACGAATCCGAATCACCTAATATGATTCGAATCACGAATACTCGAATAACTGATTCGTAAGAGGAAAATATGATTCGAATCAAAGATTCGAATCCTGTTTTTTCGAATCACGAATACAAATCCTTTAAGAATAAATTTGATTTTATTATTTTTTTTCAACCATTTATATATAAATATCGTTACCAGTTGTTTTAAAAAAAAGGTTTTAAATCTTAATTATTTTAAATAACACTGAACATCGTTGATAACAGACTAAACATCTGATTCCCTGTTACTCTGATTAAAGATGTGTTTGTGTGTTTCTGAACTTCACTTCAAATCAGTGTTTTGTACGCGTGGCGCATAAAGTAAAATATCGAGTTTAGAAAAGCCCGAAAATTTGTCTCGGGTCGCTGCGCGACCCTCGACAAATTTTCACGGGGCTTTTCCAAACTCGAAATTTTACTCCATGCTTAGTCTGGGAGTGGAAAATAGTTTTGTATATAATATTGATAACTTTTGATAAACACTCGCCTTCTTTATTTAAAAAAAAAAACAATTGACTTTTTCTTTTAGATACTTTATGGATCACCCTGTATAAAAACAAATACGCCCATCTTGTAGATCTCGCCACAATAGCCTAAATGCATGTATTATATTTTTCTGTAGATCGAATAGTTTTTGAGTTATAATGATTTTTGTCAAAGTTGAAAAATGCGGAGAATTTAAGCGAGCGCGCTCGCTTTTTTTGTATTTCGCAAAAGTTGCGAATAACTCAATAACTAATGGGAATGCAGAAAAGTTATTAGAATGAAAGTTTTAGATAATGAAATTTAGGATAATTTATCTATCATAGAATAACTTCTTAGAACAATTTATTGGAATTTGTGTGTGTTTTTAAACTTCGGGATAAATCAGCGGTTTACGCGCGTGGCGCATGAAGCAAAATTTCGATTTTAGAAAAGCCTGAAATTTTACTTCATGCTTAGCCTGGGAGTGGAAAACAGTCTTGTATATAATATTGATAACTTTTGATAAACACTCGCCTTCTGCTGCGCGACCCTCGACAAATTTTCACGGGGCATTTCTAAACTCGAAATTTTACTCCATGCTTAGTCTGGGAGTCGAAAATAGTTTTGTATATAATATTGATGACTTTTGATAAACACTTGCCTTCTTTATTTAAAAAAAAAACAATCGACTTTTTCCTTTAGATACTTTATGGATCACCCTGTATAAAAACAAACACGCCCATCTTGTAGAACTCGCCGCAACAGCCTAAATGCATGTTATAACGTTTTTTTTTCAAAATTGAGGAAAGTCGAGAATTTTTGTATTTCGCAAGAGTTGCGAATAACTCAATAACTAATGGGAATACAAAAAAATCGTTCAAACAAAAGTTTTAGATAAGAAAATTTTGGACAATTTTTCTATCTTTAAGTTTGTTCGTAACTATCTTCTTTCTTAGAGAACAATAACAGTTTGTTGAATGATTCCTTAAAACTTATAATTTTTAAAAACCATGGAATAACGTGATTTTTCGCATTACTGAAAAAATATATCATTAGTTATTAGTAATATTTAATGTCGTTTTTATTGTGCTCGTTGATAGAGATGATAAAGTTTGTTAATAATCTAAGCATTATAACATAAAAACATTTTATTTGTACAGAGAGTTTAAAGTTTAGTGACCACGATTTGTGCGTAACTACAACAATTTTTCAACACTTTTAGTAAATAACACACTTGGTTAAGATTTTACTGTTTATTAGTTGACACTGCAACACTTGTTTTGCCACACAGGCAGATAAATGATGACAATTTTTCAGTTGAAACAATTAAAAATGTTCGAAATGAAAATAAACACATTAATCACTGCACGCTGTATAAGTTCCAATTGAAAAAAAAACAAATTGGCAAAAAAATAGTTGCAGTCCTCTCGATGAATTGAAAATGTCAAAGTTGCTTTAAAAAATTTCGTCACAGAAAAATTTCATTAGATTATGAAAGCAACCATTGAAGTGTATTCAGCCATGGCAGTGTAAACTGAACAAATAATCATAATGAAGAGACACTAAAAATGGACTTGTCAACTGCTTTTTAATCAAAACTTGAAGAATTTTATAATAGAGAAATAAAAACTTTATCAAAACGTTGGATAGCAGTACTTGGAAATGATAGCAATTAAATTATAACGAGTGTCTATAAACTGTCGGCATCTCGGTTGCTTTGAAAAACAAATTACATATCTCAGATTATGCCATACGAAACGGTAGAGCGGTGTAAGTGTGTTCTTAATTATCTAGAAATTGTCCAATACTTGCATAGATTTGAGGTTTATTTGGGCCCAACCTGGGGCCATGCTAACGCTAGGCCCTAGTTGGGCGCCATAAATTGTGAAAGTAAAAGTTAAAAACTTCACCCTGATTAGTGTTTCGTACGCGTGGCACATAAAGTAAAATTTCAAGTTTAGAAAAGATTGAGTTTGGACGCTACGGGACTAAATCAAAACGCTCAGGCTTTTCTAAACTCAAAATGTTACTTTATGCTTAAGCTAAGAGTGGAGAACACTCGTTTAAAAATACTTAAAACGGTTGCATTTGAAATTTTTTGGCGCCCAACCTGGGGCCAGGCTAACACTGTGGCCCCTAGTTGGGCGCCATAAATCGCAAGCATCTAAATTTAGAACTTTCCACTGAATCAGCGTTTTGTACGCGTTATGCATGGAGTAAAATTTTGAGTTTAGAAAAGCCTGAGTTTGGATTTGGACGTTCAGGCTTTTCTAAACTCGAAATTTTACATCATGCTTTGTCTGGGAGTGGAAAACACTCGTTTAAGCTTCAAAATGAACGCTTAATAATTTTTTTTTAACTTATTGATTAATCGCAAGCATCTAAATTTAGAACTTTCTACTGAATCAGCGTTTTGTACTCGTGGTGCATGGAAAAAATTTTGAGTTTAGAAAAGCCTGAGTTTAACTTGATTCGTACATTTTTTATACAGGGTAATTATACGGGTAGTTTACCCGGTATTCAATAAATTAATTAATCTATTTCACCGGGAAATCATGATTTCGTTGTTTCGGGGGTAAAATTCATTAAGTACGTTACGTGGATAATTAATAGAATTTCAAGATTTACCTTTAACAAGTGTTTTCCACTCCCAGACTAAGCATGAAGTAAAATTTCAGGTTTAGAAAAGCCCCGTGAAAATTCGTCGAGGGTCGCGTAGCGACCCGAGACAAATTTTCTGGGCTTTTCTAAACCCGAAATTTTACTTCATGCGTCACGCGTATACAACAGTGATTTAACGAGAAATTTAAAAACACACAAAAGACACTCTTTATTTTAATCCTCACAATTAATTCGAATTATTTTTGACGATTCAAATCCTTTTGTAAGTATTCGAATCCTTTTAGAAATATTCGAATCCTTTTAGAAATATTCGAATCCTTTTATAAATATTCGAATCCTTTTATAAAGATTCGAATCCTTTTATAAATATTCGAATCCTTTTATAAAGATTCGAATCCTTTCATAAGGATTCGAATCTTTTTATATGGATTCGAATCACCCACCTTTGGATTCGAATACAAATCCTTTTAAAAAAATGTAACGAATCCGGATGACGAATCAAGTTGAACTAAAGTATTCGAATGCCTCTTTTGAATCACTTAAAAGGAATCGAATCCAGGATTCGAATCCTGAATGATTCGAATCCTGCCCAGCTCTGGCGATGACCAAATACCACTTACAAATTGGAAGTGACTATCGGATTGTCATTTAACTTGTGCATATTGAGAATGATATTCCAAAATCTTGCCCAAATTAAAGTTTATGATATGGAATTAAGAGAAGATGAAGTAGAAAGATTAAAAAACGAGTTAATTAATTTAGAAAACGTTGACAAAATGTTAAATAGCTGAAAATGTCAGGCCAATGATAGGTATATAAGACGTCTAACATTTAGCTTCTAATGTTTAACGTTTAAGGCAATAATGCCGTTATTATCAGAATTAAGGTTTAAGAATTATCGAGGTTGCCAACTATTTCATAAAAAAACTTGTGAAAATACTGTTGTACAACTAATTCTTATAATTAACTCAGAAGAAATTTAAAATTATTGTTTATAATTTCTAACTCAATCAATTATTGAAACTACTTTATTAGCAAGTTGTAGAAGAAGATTAGGAAAATCTGGCATTACTGAAATTTCACCGTTCGTACAAGTGTGGAGCAAAAAATGTGCGCGGAACCACTAATGTTTAAAGGTATTTAAAGAAAGTAGAAAGTAGCGAACACTTAAACACTAAACGTTAAGGGGAATATAACAGTGGTCTGAAATTTAATGTTAGGTTTATTTAAAAACTAAAGGTTCTAGAAAGTTGAAATTTTGACAGCGTATATTAAGCCCAATTATCTAGTAAAATATCGAAGTACTTTTTTTTAACAATTTGCTTTCAGAGGTATGAAAAAAATAATGTTATATTTTTCAAAATTAAAAAAAATATTCCCATATCTTACTAGTTTATACTATAAGGAATATAATGTGAGCATTTCATAAAGATGCCCGAGTCAGGTTAAAATAAAAATCTTGAAAAATAAGACCATAAAATACCGCCGCCTTGCGATCTTCTCTTAGTTGAACGCGTTGGACACTCATCTGCACAATTATTGGAGGGGCGAGCAGCATGCGGCCAGCGTTTATCCCTGGGCCGGTGAACGCTGCGCGGTTTCGCGTTTGTTTTTATTTTCTTTTCTCAATCATGGTTAACATAAACGGCTCGCGTCGTTAGCATTTGTTCTCGTAAAATTAATATTTCCCAATTATAATCGATATTTTATTGTACTAGTGTTTTATTTTTCTGCTTTCTGACTACTAATGGAATAAGTAATTTTTTATACTGCATGTTCACTAATATAGAAAACACGAAATGTTTCACTAATTTAAATAATAAAGATGTGTAATATACCTTTAATATTGGCTTCCCTAATTATTTGACAGTGTCCGTATTATTAAATTATTTTTAAAGTTTTTTAAGCTGATTAATTAGCCAGAAGCAATCAAATAACAATCAGTCTTGTTCAAATAATTATTTCGTCTTAAATCTTTCGTTCGTCTTAAAGCAGTTGTTAAATACCATTAAACTTCTCGCAATAAAACTATTAAAGTAAATTGTAAAGTTTCTAGCAACCAGACCTATTTGAACCAACTGCGACTTCATGAACGAATCAATGATATCAAAACTATAAGAATAGTAAGAATAACGTCACTAATATGACGTTGTTGTTACAAATCAACTATTTTTTACTGAGCACAGGCAATATATGTTTGACGAATGTTTAAAAAAATGGAGGGTTTAACTGCTTGCACATTCATTGTTAATTATTTTAGAAAAAATAGAACTACAATAATAATAAGGTAGTTATTATAATGCATTTCAAATAACAAGCTTCTTGCTCAACATTTCACCGAGCCCAATATATTTTTTAAGGCCCGGCTTGGCCCGACCCGGTCATAAAATAAAAGATATTGAGTTTTGCCTGACCCGGCCCGGTCAACATTTCAGGTCTAAATAAATAAAAAATATACTTATCTGATTATAGGCGTAGTTTTTAGAAAAAGTAAAAAATATATATAAAATTAAGATAATTTAAATATTGAATATGATACGGGAAAATCGCCTAAGAAAAATTCAGGCCCGTGCAGTGCTCCAATTGACATATCTTCCCTAAATATTTTAGATGACAAATCTCAAATATATTTTTTGTTGAGTATAAAATGTCTGCCTGAAGTCATTTTATTATTTATTTGTTGCATTCATAAAAACTAGAATATTTGATAAAATAAAAATTGAAATTCTCCCGAAAATTTGGGGAATTTACCCAATTTGGTAGAGGCCAAATTAATACACGTTATTTTCATGACCATAGCAGTTAGGAAAGATAATATTCCTATATAAAAAATATCATTGAAAATCCTATGTTCCGCGTTTTGAAAAACCGTTCGTTAAAAGTTTATGGGGTTGCCGTTGCACTAAAAATTTGAAAAATATCCTTGTCATACGGTTAAATCAGTTCTCCTCATGTGAAATATTTTTAACCTTTATATCACTTCCGGTTCCACCGGAAGTAGCACCAAATTTGTTATTTCAAATAGAACACCGTATATATTAATAATTTTGTTGATTCCTCGATTAAATTGCAACATATTTTATTCAAATATATGTACACTTATCTCTTATAGTTTTGAAGCAAAAAAAATATTTCTAAAATTTTGACCTCTAAAAGGCATCTTGAAATCTGTCTGTAACTTCTCTTAAGAATAAGATAAAAATATGATTTAAATCTCTACTTGTACCTAGGGGATGCCTCTATAGGTATATTAATTCGCAACTGAATTTTAGTAGGCAAGTAATAATTTTTTTGTTTTGTCGCGTATGTAATGCAAATGTCAAATAATAACAGTATATTACGTAACCAGAGTAGTATCCAGTATATTACATATGAGCGGACATGTTACGCACGAGCCGCGCAGCGGCGAGTGCAGTATTCCGCGAGTATGTAATTGCCATACCACTCGAGAAACGTACGATACTTTACGTACGCTCTAACAAAATAAACAATGAGCATTAAAGAACAACTTATTTATTGTAATAATTTTTAATAGTACCATGACAATGATGGAAACTAAATTACTACTTGAATAATATACAGGGAATAAAGCTGTACATTTTCCAACATTCGTTGTTTTTTAAAAGAGTTCAATTTGAAGCTTTAAACGCGTGTTTTCCACTCCCAGACTAAGTATGAAGTAAAATTTCGAGTTTAGAAAAGCCCCGTGAAAATTTTTTTAATGGTTCAATTTGAAGCTCTAAACGAGTGTTTTCCACTCCCAGACTAAGCATGAAGTAAAATTTCGAGTTTAGAAAAGCCCCTTGAAAATTTGTCGAGGGTCACGCAGCGACCCGAGACAAATTTTCTGGGCTTTTCTAAACTCGAAATTTTACTTCATGCGCCACGCGTATAAGACACTAAAATATTGTGAAATTTATATATATTCGAACTTCAGTTGAAATCTGTGTTTTATACGCGTGGCGCATGAAGTAAAATTTCGAGTTTAGAAAAGCCCAGAAAATTTGTCTCGGGTCGCTGCGCGACCCTCTACAAATTTTCAAGGGGCTTTTCTAAACTCGAAATTTTACTTCATGCTTAGTCTGGGAGTGGAAAACACTCGTTTAGAGCTTCAAATTGAACCATTAAAAAAAACAGCGAATAACTAAAGATTTAAAGAAAACAAGCTGAATTTGGTATACGTATATTTTAAAGAAAAACTAAATGCGACGAAAAACGAATTTTCGAAATAATTCGAAAACTACTCGCTTTAGAAGTATAGTTGTATAATACTTTTTTGTAGGAAATTTTCGCCCCAATCGTACTACGTGATAAAAATCATTCCATTCAAAAAAAAAATGAATTTCTTGATATTGAAGAGAGCACTTAGATATTGACATTTTAAGAACACTTATTGTCAAAATTGACAGTTTCCAATTAATTTACTCATAGAGGCATTCTCTAGGTACAAGTAGAGATATAAATCATATGTTTATCTTATTCTTAAGAGAAGTTACAGACAGATTTCGAGATGCCTTTTAAAGGTCAAAATTTTAGAAATATTTTTTTTTCTTGAAAACTATAAGAAATAAGTGTACATATGTTTGAATAAAATATGTTGCAATTTAAACGAGAAACCCAAAAAATTGCTAATAAGTAGGGTGTTCTATTTAAAATAACAAATTTGGTGCTACTTCCGGTGGAACCGGAAGTGCTATAAAGTTGAAATATTGCACATGAGGAAAACTGATTCAACCATATGCCAAGGATGGTTTTCCAATTTTTAGTGCAACGGCAACCCCATAAACTTTTAACGAATGGTTTAGCGTAGACACCCTGTATATATCCGGCATATAAATATTTACAAGGAGCTTATGAACATGAATTATTTTATTATTATATTTTTAAGAAATAATCTCTAATTTAATAAAATAAAACACATAGTTTGTTCGGTTGTCGAAACTTTAGTCTTAAAAGAAAAAATAATGTGTTATAATGACAAGAATAAGAATCATCGGTTTTGTAAATACCGAAAAATAACACAGGATCCTATAACGCTTTCTAACGAATTAAAAACAATACATAGCTTGTATGTATTATCAGCGTGTTTAAATAATACGAATCGACACTTTCCTTAGATCCGTCTTTTTTATACGCTTTTTTTTTCGTCTATTCCACGTGACGCGAGACCCCATCCGTTCATGCCAAGGAGCAATGCACAAATGCACAGCGAGCTGCCGCTTTTCTCTCTGACTGTATTCGCCCCACTTGTCCTGTAAATTTGGCATCGGATGAGCTACTCTAAACTATGTAGGTCTTTCCAACACGATCGGCGTGTTACACTGCAATAATCCCCTTAATTCATAAAATCCTTAAACGGTGTTTGAAGGACGCGTACGTTCTACACCGCTTAAATGCTAAACCTTAAACACGCTTAAACGTTAAACGTCTTATAAACGCAGCATAAGTTCTAGTTTAAGTAGAGGAATCAGCAATATTACAGAATTAGAATTGATCTGCTTATGTTCACTATTCAAATGGTTGTTTGTTATTTATATTAATACACTTAACACTTACAGCACTGATCTGGCGCACCTACTTGGCACGACAAAGTAGTTGACTAAGAACTACGGTATTTAAAGTTATATACAAGGAATTCTTCTTATAAGTATACATATCCCATTGTGTACGCTGTAAATGTTCTGGCATCCGTTCCTTTTATAAAGGTGATGAATTTGAAGCTTCAAACAAGTTTTTTCCACTCCCAGGTTAAGCATGAAGTAAAATTTCAAGTTTAGAAAACCCTGAAAATTTGGATTGGTCGCATAGCGAAGCCGAGCGACCAATCCAAATTAGGCTTTTCTAAACTCGAAATTTTACTTCATGCGCCACGGTGTTAAAGACTGATTTAAAGTGAAGTTTAAAATATACTCTTCTCTCTCACGTTAACAAATTTTACGAATGTTTATTTCATCCAACCAAATCTAAGAGTCATTTGCTTTGGGATATGTACAGTAGTGGAAAAAAGTAGAGCAACTTTTGAAAATCGTTTATTTCTTTAATCAGTAATGTATGACATAGCCATATTTTTTTTATAATAATCCACAAATACAAAAGCAATTTATTTTGGGGGTAAAAATAAATATTTTTTGTATGAAGTATTTTTATATTTAAAGATAATTTTTGGGTGGAAAAAAATAGAGCAACTTTGCTTCAAAATTGTTTTTTTGAAATACAACTAGTTAAAAAAATATATTAATTAATATTTTGTAAAGAACCCGTTATTCTTAATAACATGTTGACAACGTTTTGGCATCGATTTTATCAGTTTAGAAATAATCGCAGTATCCATTTTGACCCATGCTTCGTTCAAGGCTTCAAACAATTCTTGGTGATTGCGATAGAATTTTCCTCTGATTTTGGAATCCAAAATGTCCCACAGATTCTCAATTGGGTTGAGATCTGGGGACTGTGAAGGCCATTCCATAACAGTGATGTTTTCCTTTCTGAACCATTCTTTTACGAACCGAGAAGTATGCTTAGGATCATTGTCCTGTTGAAATAAATGTCTTAAAGGCATAATCTCGTCGGCGTATGGGACCATTTGGTTCTCTAATATGTCCTTATATTTAAATCGGTCCATAATACCTTCTATTTTATAAAGGGGCCCCATACCATATCCCGAAAAACAGCCCCAAACCATTACCGATCCACCACCATGTTGTAAAGTTGGACACGTATACTTAGGGTTGAGTCGTTCATTGGCAGGACGTCTTACATACACAATACCATCACTTTTAAATAAAGAAAACTTAGATTCATCGCTCCAGATAACCTTTTTCCAGTCATTCTCAGTCCAGTGTTGATGCGTTTTGGCAAAACTTAAACGGGATCGTCTGTTTTTCTTAGACAACATGGGTTTTTTTGCTGGGTCTAGCAAATAATTTAGCTTCTAGTAGTCTGTTTCTCACTGTCCTAGAAGTCACATTTACTAGAAGTTCTTCAAATATACGGTGCTTTATCATGTTAGATCCGAGAAAAGGCTCGGTTTTGGCAATTTTTATAATTTGTTTATCCGTAAAGTGAGTGGTTTTTCTAGGTCTCCCTGATTTTTTTTTGACGGATGTATCTCCCTTTACACGATATTGCTTAATTATTCGCGACACAATAGATTTATTTAACATAAACATGTTTGCAATGGTAATCTGTTTTTGACCACTATTGTATAAATCAACAATCCGATTTTTAATATCAGCGGATAAATGTTTGCCTCTGGGCATGTTGACAAGTGAAATACGTTAAACTGATGAATTTAAACTTATACTAAACTAAATACATTGCAAATTTATCAGGTTATTGAAAAAGTTGCTTTATTTATTTCCATTCTAAAATATTCTTTTTTATATCCAATGGAACAACGAAAGAAGAATGGGGATTTTTTATCAGCAAACTATTTATAAATATCGTATGTTTTTATCTACAGACAAATTATGGCCAAAGGTAACATCAGAAATTTTATTTTAGCAATATATTAAAGTTGCTCTATATTTTTCCACTACTGTATGTATACTTAAAAGATGTATGTCTACTGTATGTAAACACTTATAATTCTTTCATATGTTAGCTCTAATATTTTTGTACAAATTTCACTTGTTGAAATAAAATTATTCAGTTGTAATTAATTAAAACTCACCCTAGTTGCCGCGTCAAACTCTCCAACCGCTCCACCATGCTCTGCAAAGATGTAACCTTAATGGAATGCTGTAACGTATCCAAACACTTCTGGTGTTGGCTCTTTTCTACACTATCCAAAGAATAGCGTTTATCCTAAAAAAATCAGGTCCTTAATATCCAATCACGTTTCTTCAACAAAACCATATACTTGTATTTAACACTGAACACTATTTAAATAAAACTCGATTTATTTTATTTTTGTTAATCTGGAATGAGTTGATTTGCAAATCCGAAATGATTGACATAACCTACAAGCAGAGTCATGCGGACATTTTTCGACGTCTCCAGGAAGCTCTTGAACTGGGAACTCTTGGAGCGCAGCTTCTCCATGAGCAGCTCCAGCTGCCAGTCCTTGTTTTTGTCCATAGCGCCCGGCTGTGCACCCGCGGGACCTTAAAAAAGGGGGGCATTAAAAATTGATAAACACTGATGGTACACATGCACACGGGGTTGGTGGCGGTGAAGGGATGCGCGGGGCGGTCGACTCACCGTTCGTTATTCTACTCATTGTGGGGGTGGGTAAGCTCCGTTGAAATTACATCACATAATTGGGTTTGGAACTAAAAAAATTATCGAAAAATATTAATTTCGGTCTGACACACATCAGCAACAAACAAAAATTGACAGTTCCGCGTCGTCGGATTCCGCAAACGCCTCGGGCGCCTTCGAAAGTGGGTTCTGCATCTGCCTTGAGCGGGAAATATAAATTATTTCTCAACTTAATAATATTAAAACCATACCTGTTTTTAACAAATATCTAATAAATACCAGCAAACGAATAATTAATAATTTATTATTGAGTTTTAATGCAGTAATTTAGATTAAATTTAATTGATAAACAAAATTAGTTTGAATGTTAGGCAACTTAATTTACAATCCATTGGCGTACTAAATAGAAAGGGTTAATTCATAGAATAATGATTCCAAGTGTTTGTTTATTTATTCAGTCAACGGAGTCCATTTTAAAAATACTTAATATAGTACAACTAAAAATATAAAATTACACATTAAAACTATAGACGTTATGACTTATCGCCAATGTGGCGATTACATAAGCTTATTAAACGAAGATATTTTTAAATGTCATCTTTGGGATTTAAACAAAATCTAGTGAAACCATTTGCAAGCAGAAAACGCAAAACTAATTGGAAAACACCATAATATTAGCTGTGTCAAGTTTTTTAATATGTAAACCTCGATTTGGATTTGTTGCAAACGTCACAAACATCACTCGATATTTGTATATTTTTGCTAAATTTGTTGTGAGTCCATTTAATAATTTTTCGCTGTAAACTTTCAGGCATTCGTTATTTTATAAAAAAAAAAATAAGCTTCTTACGAGTGCTTACAATCCTTGATTTATCATGATGAAAATTTCAAGTTTAGAAATTTTGGATTTTGGATTGATCGCTGCGCTTCACTACGCGACCAATCCATATATATTTTCAGTCTTTAGTAAACTCAAAATTTTATAATATACAACTCTAATAATGACCAACAAAACCAGCGTGATACGTCACAAACCTATCGGATAGGAATTGACGTCACACAAAGAAGTCCACGCGTGGTCTAATTGGCAAATGACTTAAATTGTGTAATGTCTATATTTTGAATTGAGTCTGAACTATAATTATAAGGTTAATAACCTTAACTTTTTACGTCACATGATAAATTCCACGCGTCCCGTCATTAGCCAAGGTTTTGAATCGTGTAATGTCGACTATAACCAAGGCTGGCAGAACAGAATATAGAATAGGTTATTCCATATCCGGGCATGCACAGTATTAGCTGTCAATGGATGGAAATATAATAATAATAAAAATTATTACTGGTTATGTTTAACATCATTAACGTCAAGATAATCGAAATTGGTTGGCTAGAAACTCACAAAATCTGATATTTGTCATTAATTAAAAATTAAATATATCAGTGAGTGGAATTTTACATCTGTCGCTTTGCAACTGCATAAACAAGTCGGCAACATGGAAAAGCTCGAATGGACCAACCTTCTCAATATGTAGTTTACCGACTTTGGACTATAACCTTGAATTTTGACGTCACGAGGAATTCCACGCGTGACGCAATTGGTCTTTGGACTATAACTTTGAATTTTGAAGTCACATAAGGAATTCCACGCGTGACGCAATTGGTCAAGGTCTTTCCTCGTGTAAGGGTTTAACGTCACATGAAGAACTCAAAGTATGAGGACATTGGTCAACGCGTTTTAGATCGACTATATTAAATTAAACCGGCCTTTTAAGTATAATAACCTTGAATTTTGACGTTACGTGAAGAATTCCAAGCGTGACGTCATTGGAAAGTTGTTTAATTGTGTAATTTTATTAAATTGAAACGAAATTATAGCCACTGAACAAACACGTTTAAGTAATGTTTCATCAACATTAAAACAACGTTTAATGTTGCTACACTATTGATGTAACATTATTTGTTTGTTTTTTGCTCAGTGGGTAAGTTTAATAACCGTTGACTTTTGGCGTCATTGGTCGTGTAAAGTTGACTATAGAATTGAGCCGGCCTTACAATTTTAATAACCTAGAATGTTGACGTCACATTAGGAATTTCACGTGTGCCCTTATTGGTCAAGGTAAAGCCTTGAAAGCATCGTGTAAAGCCTGGGTCTCCAAACTTTCCAGCCTTAGGGCCATACTGATTACTCCAGTAAGTTCCGAGGGCCAAAACCATATTATCATTGTTGCCGGTGGTAAACTGATGAAAAAAAATGTCCGAAAAAGTACGCAACGTTTAAAAAAGGCTGCAAATCAGACTAAAGTCCGCAAAACGGCAACACTGCATATTATTAATTTTCCTGTCATTATCTGTAATTTCTAGATTGGTCGTAGAGTACGAGCCAAGAGGAGTAACGTGACACGACAACTGGTGGACACAAGCGGAAATAGGTAGTACCTTCTATCGCTAACAGATGGCGCCAATAGCACGTACAGAATAATCTCGTTGGTTCGAGAAAGTTCTGGTGTCTTCCACTCACTTCTAGATGGCAGTAATTGGAATATATAAGAAGGCTAGTGGCGCAACCATAAGTCAGTTCCTATGACACTGTTGTGAAATAAAATAGTGCGTACCTCCTTAAAACGTGTTTGTGCGTGTTTAAGTTTAAGACATCTTTGTAACAGTATTTTGATTTGAATTTTTGCTTTTGTGTGTGATTTAGTAGTATGGAAAAGAAGCGAAAAATTGATAGTGAATGCAGAAAATTGAAAGATCAGTGGAACATTCAGTATTTCGTAATTGAGTCCAGTAACAAGGCGCTGTGTTTGATTTGCAATGAAAGCATAGCCGTTCTCAAGGAATATAACATTAAACGTCATTATGAAACAAAACATTTTCAAAATTACTCAAAATATACAGGAAGTTTGCGGACAGAAAAATTCGAAGCTATGAAGCGCGGATTGAAATCGCAGCAATCTTCATTTACAAAACTCAAAACTGAACAAGAGGATGCAACTCGTGTGGCTCTTGAAATTGCAAAACGTGGAAAACCATTTACCGATGGAGAAATGATCAAAGAATGCATAATTGCAGTAGCTGAAGAAATGTGCCCTGAAAAGGTAAATTTATTAAAAACTGTCAGTATGTCAGCAAACACTGTGGCTCGAAGGGTAGAAAACATCGCTGAAAATATATCCTCTCAACTGTTCGACACAAATGGACATGTTGAGTGGTTTTCTTGGGCCTTGGATGAGTCAACGGATGTGTCAGATACTGCTCAGGTGTTGATTTATATTCGAGGAGTAGATAAAAGCTATGAAGTGCATGAAGAACTTCTTGATATGTATAGCATTCATGGCACCACCACTGGTACAGATATTTTTAAAGGAGTTGAAATGGCCATTAATCAAAAGAACCTTCGATGGAAAAACTTGAAATGTATTACAACTGATGGAGGCAAAAACATGAGTGGGAAAGATAAAGGAGTGGTCGCTCTTGTGTCAAAGGCTGTAGAAAATGACGGTGGTTCAAAACCATTAGTCTTACATTGTATCATTCATCAACAGTCTTTGTACGGAAAATGTTTGGATATGTCTGAAGTTCTGAAACCAGTCATATCAACTGTTAATTTTATCAGATCTTTTGGGCTGAATCACCGACAATTCCGACAATTTATTGAAGAGATTAGAGAAAATGACTTACCTTATCATACTGCCGTACGTTGGCTTAGTTGTGGGAAAGTCCTTCAGCACTTTTTTGAACTTCGAGCAGTGATCGACATTTTTTTGAATGAAAAGCATCGCCCTCTTACTGAATTACAAAACAACGCATGGCTGTGGAAGTTAGCATTCTATGTTGATTTGACAAAACATGTGAACTAACTGAATTTGAGATTGCAAGGAGAAAACCAGCATCTTCCTGATTTATACACTAATATCAAATCATTCCGGAAGAAATTGATACTGTTTCAATCACAACTACGAAGTAAATGTTTTTCACATTTTAAAACATGTGAAATATTCAGCCACACCACTGAGACTGAGTTTCCTATCGATTTTGCAATCGAAACTTTGAGTGCTTTGAAAAAAAATGTTGATACTCGTTTCTCGGACTTTGATGCCATTGCGAATCGAATTAAGATTTTTCAGAATCATTTTGATACTGACATGGAAACCCTAGCCCCGGAACTTCAAATGGAAATGATTGATCTACAGTGCAGTGATATAATTAAAATCAAATATCAAAACTCATCTTTGTTGGAATTTTATAAGGGTCTTCCACTGACACAATTTGATAATTTGCATAAATTTGCTCGTGCGCTATTTTCTGTTTTTGGTACTACTTATTTGTGTGAGAAGACCTTCTCCAAAATGAAGTACATAAAAAATGTTTACAGACCTAAATTAACTGATGAGCATCTTAAATCTCTTTTAATAATTGGTACAAGTAAAATTAGTCCACAACTACAAACAATTGTCAGTGGAAAATCTCAATTACATAAATCTCATTAGTATTTCATATGTCATTATGCTTGTTATAAGTTATGTTTTTATTTAAAATGTCTAAAATGTTAGTTGGATTCATTTCAATAATTTGTTAGTTATTATATACTGAAGTTAAATTTTCTGCATATTATACATGTCTTTACTCATTACAATTCTGTGTTTCTTTATCCAACTTATCACAAAAACAATAACAATAAGCCTACAACAATGTTATGAGTAGTTAGCCCATGACCATATCAATGTAGATGTCATATTAATAATTATTCAATATAAAATTAGAATACTTCAGTAAACTAAATTTAATTTGCTATAAAAAATATGTTCTCTAAAAGGAGTTTTCAAGTATGCTAGCTCTCCGTGGGCCGGACAAAATCTGTCCGCGGGCCGGATGTGGCCCTCGGGCCGTAGTTTGGAGACCCCTGGCGTAAAGGTTTGACATCACATGAAGAATTCCAGGTATGGGGTAATTGATCAAGGTTTTGATCGTATAAAGTCAACTATATTGAATTGAACCGGCCTTTTACGTTAAACACGTTGACTGCGGCAGTGCAATCGAACAACTGTGACGGTCCGAGAACTGACCCCGAGCAGTCCTTCCCGCTGCACAATTAATACGTGCGGCTTCCACGTGGTCCACTATATCCTCAATCATCCTTTCAATCACATCCTTTTCAATAATTCTTCTCCTAAATTCCTTTCCATTGAACCTTTTCCTTTAAAAATCCACGTGTATTTCCTATTTCCTATCCCTTGGGGAGGACAGAGGGCGCAGCAATGGCTGTTTAACTCTGTCCAGATTTTAACTTACACTTAAGACCTAGATTTAAGATTTCATTACTCATCCCTTCATCCACTCATTTATTTATTCATACAATCGATACTCCAATAAATTTAAAAAAATTGTAATTATTATTTCATAATTATTGTGACTGGTCAACAGAGCTTTATTAGCTAAGGCCATTACTTACGCAAAGAAGAAAAAGAACACTCAAACAACTGTGTTGATGTGCATTACCGGTCCCTAAATAATTTTATAACTTTATCTGTTTTACGCAAATACTGTACGGACAATGACATATAGTTTTGATTTATATTGTTACTAATATATCAGGCGAGGCTAGTGACCTCTCTTTAGGTGATGCAACAAGCTTCTTGTTATTAAAAGGTCGCATGATCTACCTATAAGACGTATCTGGCAATAGCCGTAATGGGCGTAGAATAATAAAATATACACAAAGAGAATTCAACCTCACTTTTTGTACCTTGGATCATTTGCCCACACTGAGGTTGGGCACGAGCAGCGTCTGTAATATATGTTACTATTTACCTTTGCGTTGTTTCACTGATGCCCATTTGCATCGCAGGTCATTGATCAAATTCTTTATTCGTTTTTAAGATCGACTTTGTTGAATTGAATCGGAATTTTAAGTTAAATAATCCTGAATTTTGACGTCTCGCGAACAATTCCACTAGTGACTCATTGGTGAATGCCATTAATTGTGTAATTTTGATTATATTGAATTGAGTGGAAGTTATTAATTAAATAACCTTGACTTTTGATGTAAAGAAGAATTTCATGCGTGCCGTCATTGGTTAAGGTCTTGTTACGGGGTGGGGTGCTTCGCAGTTGGAATTTATATAAAATCTTTGTTAAACAATTGAGGTGTTAAACGAAGACCCACATCGCAACTTCCGGCTAGCTATTTAGTCACTGAATAATAAAATTATGCTTACCAGGGTAATCACTTCACTGATTCTAAGTTAAAAGGTAAATGAAAGGTTTGAAATTGAACTTTAACAGTAAATGAAAACTTTAGTCAAAGAGTAACAAAATGTATTAACACGAAACAAATTAAACAACGAATATAAATTTACAAATGAAGATAGAAAAATAAACAAGCAAAAGAAAAAAACAAGAAATACAATTAAAAAAATAACTTACGTACGACCACTGGGTCGTAAAGAATACTTGTAAAAACTTTCGCGGACGCGGACGCGGACCGAAATTTAGCGTAGTGACGATGCACGGTTCGAAGACTTTTTCGAAGTGATGTTGACGGGTCAACAGATTTTTTTGAAGGGATTTTAGCCCTTGAGGCCGGCGGTATTTATTTGGTTTTTGGTCAACCCTCTTCCGTCTTCCCCTCTGGCGACCACCAACTTTCGTTGGCCGAAAGAAAAATGGCCAAAATAAATATTAATATTTTGAAATACAAAATATGTCATTATATGCGCGATATGATTCTGCGTCCGGGCATATATGACATATTTTGATTCGAGCTAAGAACGGGGTTTAATAGACGTTTAATTTAATTAAGCCGAAGGGGTTGACCGAATTTGCCTAAGAGTAATACCAACGATGTGGAATGATAAAGCGCATCGTTTGGTATACCTAGGAACAATATGCATAAACAATTACGCCTACCAACTCCAAAAAACATATAAACAATAGGGGTGTTATGCCTGGACTTAGAAAATGTATAATAATAAGGAAAATACTGAATAGAAGTTTATGAAACTTCGTCCAAGCATAACGGGGAGCATAGTAATTGTTTATACATATTTTGTTGCTATGTGGAACCTCGTATAAAAGCAAATTAGTAACAATTAAATATCATGACAGCTCGCGGTTTATATCCTTCTGGTTCGAACTAACCATATCGTGTTTGGTGTCGTTCGAATCGTCTTCTTCTCAGTTATCCGATGAGGGTTGTGACGTTCGCGTATGTATTCTACATACGCGAACCACGTAGGGGATGTTCCTATCCCTTGCATTCGGCGGTTTTATAACCCCTGACGTCATGCCCGATTCTTTTGTGCTTCGCACGTACGTTTCGCTCGCGCGATCGGGCCGGTCGCAGGTAGCGGCGTCCCATCGCAGATGTGGCGAACTCGGGGATAACCGGGAAATCTGTATATATTTTGGACAACCCTGGAACTGGAAATAGCGGATGCCGTAGAGTTCTACCCATGGATGGCCGAGAGGAGTTTTGAGCTGGGTTGAGCTGTCTGTTGTTCGAGGGCGCTATTTGACGAGATTCCACTAGGCAACCTATCTAACTTAAATAATATCAATGTATGGCGCGAACTTTACTCATTTGGAAAGTAAAAGAGAATGAAGCAATATTGTGTACTGAAAAATAGAATGAGGTGAATTGGGACCGTTGTTCCGAATATTAAAATATGTAACAAAATAACGCCCGTGGTTATGTTGCAGCTGAAATATTGCTGAATGAACAAGTTGACGACGCTTACGGAAAAGCGCCGGTAACAGTCTTTAATCGTGTAAGATTGGATATATTGAATTAAGCCGGCCATATAAGTTTAAGAACCTTAAATTTTGTTATTCTTGTCGGTACATGAGGAATTCCACACACAACGCCATTGGACTTAATCGTGTAAGTTCGTCTATATTGAAATTGTCGTAATTATAAATATAACTTCTGACATGAGACGTCAGGATTCCACGCGTCCACGCGTCTTTCGCCAACATTTTTAATCGCGTTAAGCTGACATTATTCACCCATTATGTGCCATTAATGCATATACGCAACATTATTAATTATATGTTAATTAAATTATTAAATAACTTAATTTGATATATTATATTATTTGATTTGACTTGAAAATGTATGAAGAACAACGTAAATATTTTGTTATTTAAATATCTCGATTATTAATCGTTTAAATAAAATGTTTTCAGTGTATTTCTAAATTCACAATATTTCAGTGTCTTATACGCGTGGCGCATGAAGTTAAATTTCGAGTTTAGAAAAGCCCCGCGTAGAAAATTTGACGAGGGTCGCGCAGCGACCCGAAACAAATTTTCACGGGGCTTTTCTAAACTCGAAATTTTACTTCATGCTTAGTCTGCGAGTGGAAATACGCGTTCTATACTTCATATTGCACGTTTATATACAAAATCGACGGATTTACAGCGTATACAATATTTATATTTAAAAGAAAAATTCACAGAATGTAATACAATAAGTCATTCGTAGAAATCATATAAATAAGTGTAGAATTTTACCTAAAATCCACTTTAAGAGTTAACTCTATAAATGCTCGGCCGTTAATGGGTTAAATTGAGTCGACCTTATAGCATACGTTTAATAACCTTGACTTTCGACTTCACATGAAGAAAACCACTTATGACGTCATTGGCAAAGGTATTTAATTGCATAAGGTCTACTACAGAGTCGATCGTGTATTGTTCCATTTAATAAAAAATCTGTTTTTTTTTTTCAACTGTATCAGAGGTTATCAAATTCAAAACGTGTTAGCGTAGTAACCACTTATTATTATAAAAATAAAATTGATATGTCTATCATGAAATTTCACCCATGTTAGATACTTGAGCTTTCACCTACCTTATTTTTCAACAAATGTTTCGTATTCCTGTTAAACTTTGTTCGCAAGCATCACTTATGTTTTAAGTGTTCCGCAAAATATGAATCATCACCACATCAAAAATGACGATTACAGTAATAGCAAGAAAATACAAATATAAGCTCCCCAAATGATACATCATTGAAAAGCGAATTTACTATTGTACAGGAAATTGCGAGCCAAATACTACCGTTGAAAAATTAATTCATTATTGCAAGAGATCAACATTGTCAACTCAACGTGTATTCTTCTAGTCAGCAACAATATACAGTTCCTTCAAGGTAGGGATCAATGCTGACTGCTCATCATTAATATTGCAAGCAGATAAATGGCCAGCTGGTATTATTGTTCATTCATTTACAAATCGACAGCGGAAATTTAAATCACTTGAACAAGCTTCTAACAGTTTTTTTTATCTCCACACAAAACAACACCCCTCCGAGTAGACTGAATGCCTCAAAAACTAACAAAAACGTTATTCCTAACAATATTAATGTAAGTGCGAACGAATTTTGTATTTATTACCATAATGTTCGTGGTATTAGGACGAAACCATGTGAAATTAAAAAATCATCCACTCAAGCATAGTGCCATGAATACCAGACTTAGCAAGTTTTTCGACCAGGATACCATGATCCACACTATCAAACGCTTTGTAGAAATCCGTGTAGATGGTATCTACTTCGTATCCTTCCTCCAAAGATCTTGTGACAGCCTCACCAAAGATAAGTAGGTTTGTTGTGGTAGAGTATCCTCATCGAAAACCATGCTGTTTATTTGTTAAGATAGAGTCTAAGTCATTACAATGGTATTCTGTAACTATTTTTTTAAATATTTTAGGAATGGATGACAATAACGATATTGGACGGTAGTTCTCAGCTACGTTTCTACTGCCTTTCTTAAAAAGTGGCGAAATAAGTGAATGTTTCCAAATGTTTGGGAAAATACCAGTATTTAGAGATTTATTAAAAAGTAACCACAACGGCCTAGCAAGTGAAAATGCGCAATTGACTAGAAATATAGGTGGTAATCCATCCCACCCCACCTTACCACTCGATGATAAATTGGTTAGTTCCTGAAGAACACGGGAGATGGAAATATCTTCAATTTTGTGTAGTGAGATGTGGTTATAGCTAAGATTACTAGAAGTAGTGTTACGAATTAATGTTGAGGTGTTATAGACAGATCCAAAAAAATCAGCAAATAGATTGACAATATCCTGAGCATCAGTATACGTAACCCCATCCTTGATTAAACGGCCTGGAACTTCAGATGATGATCTGTTTGAGTTGACATAACTCCAAAAACGTTTAGAATTATTGTTTAGAGAATATTCTACGGAATCAACATAATTTTTGAAACAAGCCTCTGTAAGTTCTTTGCATTCAATTCGAGCAATATGAAAAAGATTATAGTCATCCTTGCGCTGTGATTGTTTGTACATTTTATTTAGCTTCTTTTTAACTAAAACTAATTCACTTTTATATAAATAAAATAATTTAAACACTTTCAAATATATATTGTAATAACGCTACAATTGTTTCGCCACACTGTGGCTTCTTCAGGCGAAGAAATGATAAATACAATTTGTCGGGTCGGGTATATATACAATGTTTATGGGGGGGTGGGTTTTTTAAAAAAAATGTAAATTTAAGAGGGGCGAATTAGTTAAATCTGTTGATCGTTGAGAAGATGTCCTGAAAATGTTCTTTTATTGATTTCTAAACACTCCATGATGTTGAGTTTCCGACCTTTTTTTTTCTAGATGTAGGACTTGGAAATTTTCATCGAAGTGGTGGTTTTCTTCGATGAGGTGGTTGGAGTATATGGAGTTTGTTTTCTTTTGTTTGAAGCTGGTTAAATGTTCTTTTATCCTCTCTTGAAACGATCTTCCGGTTTGTCCTACATATTTTTTGGGGAAGTCTTTGCAAGTTAGTAAATAGACGCCACTTTGTTGAGTTTTATTATTTTTGTCTTTATTGTTTTTAATAATTTTTCCTAAGGTGTTATTTCTGTATGCTATATTAATATTCATTTTTCCTAACATTTTCCCGATTTTAATACTATTGTTTCCTGTGAATGTTAATGAAGAGTAGTTTTTTATAGATTTGTTTTTGATAATTGGGTAAATGGAATGTATTAATTTATTTCTTTGTTATTTCTGTACTAATTTTTCTATTATTGATTTTTTAAATCCGTTTTTGTAAGCAATTTGAAATATTATTTTTAATTCCCTATCATAATTACTTTGTGTCATGGGGACTGCTAATAACCTATGTATCATACTATGAAAAGCTGCTAACTTTTGAGACATTGGGTGATTCGATTTATAATTAATCGTCGTGTGTGTGTCGGTTTGTGAAAAATCGAAAACTCGTGTTTGTTATTCGTTCTCTTTATCTTTAGGTCTAAAATTTGAGTGCTTGAGTATTCATATTTAACAGATAGATCACAATTAGTGCGCATGGATGACTGCTTATCTCGTCCTATATCTGTGACCTCCGGTGTCCCACAGGGATCACACATAGTACCACTACTTTTTAATATACTTATTAACGATATTGTCGGTTGTTTTCAGCATTCTAATTGTCTTCTTTTTGCAGACGATCTCAAGTTATACACTCCTATTAAGGATACATGTTCATATAATAATTTACAACATGATTTGAATTCCCTCAGTAGTTAGTGCATTTTAAATTGCTTAAAGTTGAATGTTTTTAAATGTTTTGTTCTTTCTTATTCTAAAAAGAAAATTAAAACGCAAAGAAATTATTTCCTGTCGAACACGCAATTGAATCATACACACTCAATAAGAGATCTTGGTGTAACCTTTAATAACGCATGGAATTTTAACAACCACATTGATATAATAACATCTAAAGCATATCAGGTGTTGGGGTTTGTAAAAAGGCAATGCAGATATTTTAATAACATAAATACTTATGTCAAACTTTATGTTTCCCTAGTTCGGCCCCACCTTGAGTACTGTTTATTGATATGGTCACCCAGTACACAATTTGGAAAACATCAAATAGAACGCGTACAGCAGAAGTTTCTAAGGTTCGTTGCATTTAAGTTTTATCCCGGTATGTCGTACACTGAAATATTATTAAATATAAGTTTGCAAACGCTTGGGCAACGTCGGTTTAATACGGACATAATTTTTGTATATAAACTAATGAATGGTTTGACGTGCTGCCCAGAACTGTTGAATTTAATTAATATTCATGTTCCAAACCGTCCACTGCGGAATACTACGACATTTTTTGTTCAAATGCACAGAACAAACTATTGCACTCACTTCGGTTTAAGTAAATTATGCGCAAACTGTAATAAAATTGACTTTGATTTTTTTAATGGAAATTTAAAATCTCTTCGATCCTTCTTAACCCTTAGTGAGATTTAAGCTAATTTTATATTTTATACCTTAACTAATTAAATCGTTGTTTTTGTTTTGTGTTTGTATAAATGACTACCGTTGATTTGACAAATAATATAAAATAAAATATTTTGAAAATTCTCAAAGTGATAAAAATGTTTACAAATAAAATAAACTAAAGTTGATATGTTGAAGTGAATTAAAAAGAAAATTGGGACAAAATACGAGCTAACAAAATATGCTGAATCAGCAGACTGTATATTTAATTATTTATTCAACGGGATCCATATACAAAACGAGACTACAGTTCGTGATTCTAAATCTAACAAAAGTACATATAAGACTAAAGTATAAGACAAAGAAAAATAATAATAAATATATATATATATAGGTGGCATTTTTTAAGCCTTAGTTATTAGATTTAAGTTAGTTTGAAGTTTTCTACCTTTACTATTGTAATCAATGTTTATATTTATGTATTTCTGTAAATGTATTCCGTTTATTTGACCAATAAATAATATTTATTAACGCCAATCGCCTTTTACAAAAAATAATGATAAATGTAAATGTAAATGTAAATGTAAATGTAAATGTAAATGTAAATGTAAATGTAAATGTAAATGTAAATGTAAATGTAAATGTAAATGTAAATGTAAATGTAAATGTAAATGTAAATGTAAATGTAAATGTAAATGTAAATGTAAATGTAAATGTAAATGTAAATGTAAATGTAAATGTAAATGTAAATGTAAATGTAAATGTAAATGTAAATGTAAATGTAAATGTAAATGTAAATGTAAATGTAAATGTAAATGTAAATGTAAATGTAAATGTAAATGTAAATGTAAATGTAAATGTAAATGTAAATGTAAATGTAAATGTAAATGTAAATGTAAATGTAAATGTAAATGTAAATGTAAATGTAAATGTAAATGTAAATGTAAATGTAAATGTAAATGTAAATGTAAATGTAAATGTAAATGTAAATGTAAATGTAAATGTAAATGTAAATGTAAATGTAAATGTAAATGTAAATGTAAATGTAAATGTAAATGTAAATGTAAATGTAAATGTAAATGTAAATGTAAATGTAAATGTAAATGTAAATGTAAATGTAAATGTAAATGTAAATGTAAATGTAAATGTAAATGTAAATGTAAATGTAAATGTAAATGTAAATGTAAATGTAAATGTAAATGTAAATGTAAATGTAAATGTAAATGTAAATGTAAATGTAAATGTAAATGTAAATGTAAATGTAAATGTAAATGTAAATGTAAATGTAAATGTAAATGTAAATGTAAATGTAAATGTAAATGTAAATGTAAATGTAAATGTAAATGTAAATGTAAATGTAAATGTAAATGTAAATGTAAATGTAAATGTAAATGTAAATGTAAATGTAAATGTAAATGTAAATGTAAATGTAAATATAAATGTAAATGTAAATGTAAATGTAAATGTAAATGTAAATGTAAATGTAAATGTAAATGTAAATGTAAATGTAAATGTAAATGTAAATGTAAATGTAAATGTAAATGTAAAACTATATGTAAAACTATAAACCCCTAATATAAATTTTAATTTATTGTTCGTATTTTAATTTATTGTTCGTATTTTAATCAATGTTTGTATTTTAATTTATTGTTTGTATTTTAATCTATGTTTGTGTTTTAATCTATTGTTTGTTTTTTACTATTCTTAATTGTATATTTTAACTTAAGACTGTATATTAAATGGACTTCCGTATAAATAAATAAATAAATAAATAAATAAATAAATAAATAAATAAATAAATAAATAAATAAATAAATAAATAAAGAGAAATATAAAAATAACTAATAAACGTAAATATAAATGTAATGAAACCAAAAAGAAAATAATTAATTTAATATAATTTCACTATTAAATTTCCCGATTAAAAATCACTTTAAAGTTTTTTTCCATTATTATTAAATAAGTCAAACCATGGCTCACTGTTTAACTTATTACTAACCCCAAGGAGTCTTGATAACGAATTCATCTGGCTTGATGTCGTTCGATGTGCATCCAAGTAAAATATTGTGTTGGAGCGTATTTTCCTATTAGGCACATGTAGACCCACTGCACTTAGGAGGGAGGGAAAGTCTATAACGCCATTCATTAGACGATGCAGAAAGAGCACATCAGCAATCTCTCTGCGTTCCTTTAGTGACTTTAAATTTAGGTAGGTTTGAACAAAATTGTACTCTCCAGGGATATGCTGCCTTCCAAGCTTAAATTCTACACACCTCAAGAACTTATTCTGTACAGCTTATAAATTAGCAATATTATTTACTATAAAAGGTGTCCAAATTTGAGAAGCATACTCCACCTGAGATCTTACCAGTGAACAGTATAATGTCTTCAAACAGTCCGTGCTCAGATCTTTTCCTATTTGCCATACAAATCCCCATGTTCTGAAAACTTTCTTAACGGCCGCTGATATTTGAAAATTGAATGTGAATTTATTGTCAAATATTACTCCCAAGTCTTTCATTTTATTCACTTTTGAAAGAGCAGATGAGTTGATGGTGTATTAGTAATCTACGAAGATCTGTATACAGACATGTAATAGCATTTTGAAAGATTTAAATACAAATTGTTATCAATACATCATTCGTTTAAGCGCATAATCGAATTCTGCAAATAATCGCAGTCATCAATGAAGCGAATAGTTTTGAAAATATTTAGGTCGTCGGCAAACAATAAGAAGTTTGAATCGGGAATGGCATCTTGTAAGTCGTTGATAAAAAGTGGAAAGAGTATCGGTCCGCAGTGAGATCCCTGGAGAACACCTGATGTAGCGTATAGCGGCTTAGATACGAGAGTTGCCTTTTATATTTCGGGATTGGGCAACCCTAGTGTTGCAATCTGGCAACTGAGAGCTCTATCGCGAAGTTTGACATTTTTGAGGTTATACGTACTCAGAACGTTTTGACATATGAGCGTTATCTGTGTCGTTTACACTAACTTAAAAGATTTATATCGGCCAAAGAATGGAATTAAATCGTGAACATTTTCGTGCGATTATTTTTTACAACTTTCGACGTGGATTAACTCAACAACAGTGCATGGATGAACTTAATTCAATGTTTGGCGATGAAGCTCCATCAAGGACCAGTGTTTATCGATGGTATGGTGAATTCAACCGAGGTCGTAGTTCACTCCAAGACGAATTTCGTGGAGGTCGTCCAAAATCAGTTGTTGTTCCGGAAACCATTGATGCTGTGCGCAAACAAATATTGCAAGATCGTCATGTGACCTATTGTGAGATTGAGACAACCTTAGGCATTAGTGGGACCAGCATACATTCAATATTGCATGAACATTTGACTGTCAAAAAAAATTGTTCGCGTTGAATCCCACACAATTTGTCAATCGCTCAAAAAAAGGCTCGTGTCGATTGGTGCAAAGAAATGCTCAAAAAATACGATTGCGGTGCTTCGAAACACGTGTATGACATCGTGACAGGTGATGAATCATGGATTTACGCGTATGAGCCCGAAAGTAAACAGCAGTCGACCGTATGGGTGTTTCAAGATGAGCCAAATCCAACAAAAGTTGTTCGCGCACGAAGCACTTCCAAGCAAATAGTCGCCTGTTTTTTCGGAAAAACTGGACATGTCGCAACCGTACCACTAGAACAACGCAGAACAGTCAATTCTGAGTGGTACACAACCATTTGTTTGCCAGTTGTCATCCAAGAAATCAAGAAAACCAACCGCCGAAAACGATGATTAATATTTATTTTTGTTCTCTAATCCCGTAATATAAAAGGCAACCCTCGTACGAACTCCTTAATTCTGACGTACTGTTTACGTTCTTTTAAGTATGATGATAACCATACTACAGTACTAGGGCACAGCCCGATAGATTCCAATTTATGAAGCAGTAAATTGATGTTGATTCGATCAAATGCTTTGGTGAAGTCAGTATAGACTGTCTCTACTTGATGTCCATCATCCAAAGCACTTGATACAAACTGTTTATACTCCAATAAATTAGTTATCGTGGATCGACCGTTTACAAAACCATGTTGTTTGTTTGACATAACCTGCTTATAAAATCAAAAATATTGGATAAAAGTGTGGCAAATCAATTAGCTTGAATTGATTTGCCACACTTTTATCCAATATTTTTGATATTGTAGATTGTATACAGATCCCTCTGTAATTTTGAACAGTGTCCTTCATACCAATAAATAACAAAACGTTCTGTTATATCTTGTTTATCTGAGCTGGGACGTATCCTCGTAAAAAGGATTCGAATCACGAATCCGAATCACCTAATATAATTCGAATCACGAATACTAGAATAAAGGATTCGTAAGAGATAAGTATGATTAGAATCAAAGATTCGAATCTTGTTTTTTCGAATCACGAATACAAACCCTTCAAGAATAAATTTGATTTTACTATTTTTTTGCAACCATTAATATATAAATATCGTTACCAGTTGTTTTAACAAAAATATTCAAAACCTAATTAATTATTATTAACACTGAATATCGCTGATAACAGACTAAATATCTGATTCCCTGTTACTCTGATTAAAGATGTATTTGTGTCTTTCTGAACTTGACTTCAAATCAGTGTTTTGTACGCGTGGCGCATGAAAAATTTCGAGTTTAGAAAAGCCCGAAAATATCGAAAGTTTATAGAAAATAGGTTAAATTTGGAATACGTATACTTAAAAGAAAAACTCCCTGTATCTGTTTGCTCCAAAGAAATATAAATAATTATAAACCATAATGAAGATCACATTTGATTCTCAAAAACACTCGTTGAATAATATTATACGCAATTGACGTTTGTTAAACGATGGCGGCGACAAAGAAAAAACATGTATTTTTAATCTTCTAGTAGAAATGTGTTTTATGTTAAGAGAAGTAAACTATCCATCTTTCAGATAGCAGTACAAGTTCTGAAGTTTTCAAAATGATAAACTTTTGTATGTAAAAGCGGGACTGTAAGAGCAAAAACAATATTTTTTCCTAAGCCCCCCCACGAAACGAAACAACATGTAGCAGTGTTCAACAATAAAAGTGAAACCCTCCCAACTGTGTTGTTTTATTTCAAATATTATTCTAAAAAGGTAAAAATTTAGATTTTCTAGTTGTAGAACAAATATAAACAAATGAGCAAATTGATGATTTCAAAACAATGTAGCGGAAGAATGAAAATTGATTAGGATGAGAAGTCCGATCAAATTTTAATATGAATCTTTTGGAAATCCATCAAAAGGAATAATACAAAAATCTGGAAATAAATACTTAAACTCTTATATTCTACAAACTATAGAATATTTTGTACAACATCATTTTTTGTATCTCCTAAGATTGACCATAATAATTATTTTATGTACATAATTGCATTTCATATTCATTTACAGTTTTATCGAACATTATACAAGTACCTAGTATCTAGCATGCTTTGCATCTGTCTTCTACGTTCCTTCCTTTCAAGTCTCTGTTGACCCAATTCCTCCTTCATCTCTTTAATTGCTACGAATAAGCTGTGTACACACAGCCACTTGTATATAAAAAATACTGAAAATAAGAAATTAGAAATATATATCCACTAAAATGAGTAAAACAATAAGAAGTGTATTGATATACAGCGATTTTTTTCAGTATATATATATACAGAAAGTTTTATGTAACACCGAACATTTTCATAACGTTGTGCATACACCGACGCTCGGTTTATTAAAAGATTTAAAGCGTTAAACGAGTGTTTTCCGCTCCCAGGCTAAGCATGAAGTAAAATTTCGAGTTTAGAAAAGCCTGAAAATTTGGTTTGGTCGCGTAGCGCGAAGCGCGGAGCGGCCAAACCAAATTTTCAGGCTTTTCTAAACTCGAAATTTTACTTCATGCGCCACCGGTACCAAACACTGATGCAATGTAAAGTTTAGCGGTGTATTTTAAACTTCGTAGTATGTCAGTATTTTGTACCGGTGGCGCATGAAGTAAAATTTCGAGTTTAGAAAAGCCTGAAAATTTGGTTTGGCCGCTCTGCGCTTCGCACTACGCAATCAAACCAAATTTTTAGGCTTTTCTAAACTCGAAATTTTACTTCATGCTTAGTCTGAGAGTGAAACACACTCGTTTCAAGTTTCAAATTGAACTCTGTTAAAAAACAACGAGTATCTAAAGATTTACGGCATATACGCTGTAATTGGGACATGTATACTTGACAGAAAAACTCCTTGTATGTACAAGTTGAGGCATTAATTGCGATTGATTGGCTACAATTTTTAATGATCATATAGGCAACTCAATTTACACACAACTTAAAAATTAAAGGTGTCAAATTGTATTGGATGCAAATGTTTGGTGTTACATAAAACTCTCTGTATGTATATCCAGATAAAAAAACGCATTGAAACACTCGTGTGTACTATGCTTTATGTTGTGATTGTAAGCAACCAAACGTACGCATTAAAACGTCAATTAGTAATACCATTTGTTTCTATTTTGTACGCGTCAAAGTTCCCAGTAGTAATGTAAATTAGTTCAAAAGCTTTACTATTACAACTTTGTACCAGCTAGTTGCAGACTGATTATGTCTTACCTATCAGGACGAAAACAGGTAACATCATTCAAGTCGAATGTATCTGCAGAATTGCCCGTAACATGTGGGGTTCCGCAGGGGTCACACTTGGGGCCCTTGTTGTTTATTTTATATGCAAATGATTGTCCATATGCTTTTTCTGATGTTAATAATAAAAATAACACAGTTTGCAGATGATAATACGATCTCAATCACAAATAGAGATATACATGAATTAATCTCAAAAGAGACATATGCTCGCATAGAAGCGAAACACTGGTTTGCATACAATAAATTAAGTATGAATGACGAAAAAACAGTTAGAATGATATTTTCTCTCAAAGAACACCATGAGGTACTTTCTGAACATACAAAATATCTTGGCTTGTACATAGATGCCAACTTGAGGTGGGATGTGCATGTAGAAAATATTGCTAATAAACTAAGTATTCTAAGTATCTATTTACTACGAAATTTAACTAAATGTTTATCTCGCGATGTGGTAAAAACAGCACACTTTTCACTTGTACATTCTCATTTATCTTATGGTGTTCTATTGTGGGGACATTCTGCGACCGCAAGCAGAATATTTGCTTTGCAGAGACGAGCTGTTAGAGTGGTTTTTGGCCTAGGTTATAGAGAAGATTGCAAATCGATTTTCAGCAAGTTTCGAATTCTCACTCTTCCTAGCCAATATATACTCGAGTGTTTATTATGGACAAGGAAGCACCAGTCATAATATTTTACCAATAAGAATTTCCACGAATACAATACTAGAAATATTGACTCAATAAGACCTGACCACAGCAGACTTACAAAGTCACAAAATGGACCACGATATTATGGACCAATAATATATAATTTACTGCCAGAGCATATAAGAAATCTCGATTTTAAGAATTTTAAACAAAAAATTAAGCTATATTTAATATCAAAAGCTTTTTATAATGTAAGTGGTGTCATGAGAAGTGAATTTTCTTTTTAAACATATGTATCGTTTGATTATTTTATTGTATAAGTTTTAACTATTGTAGAGTCGAAATTATTATCCTATTTTGAATTTTATTGTAATTTTAATATGTTTAGACTAGTATGTATTGAACGACCTGTGTAAACAATGTGAAAATTGTCTAGCACAAATAAAAAGTAAAAAGTAAAGTAAAGTATTCCATAGAAGAAAACGTTGAAATAGTAACCTGGCATCACCATGGTAACACCTTGAGGAGTGTAAGAGACCTATTTTTGGCAAAATATCCTGAACGACCAATTCCGTGTGTAGGAACAATCCAAAAGATCATTACAAAGTTTTCTTCAAAAGGTTGTGTAGTTAATTCACATTCAAAGCGGAAGAAATTGAATTATACTTTGTGGAAGAAAATCCTGTTACTGCACTACAAGAAATTGCAAAATACTTTGAAAAATTCAGATGTTTGGGTATTTAAAACTACAGAAGTAGGTGGTAGGAATTTCCGACAGTTGTAACTTTTTTTGTGTTATTTTATATTGTTCAAATAATATTGTACTTATAATTTATTAGAATCTATGACATTTTCCTCTTAAACAATATCTGCCTCACAGCGACAGCTCGCAGCCTAACTTCAGAGTTGGCTACAGCGCCAAGGCACACAACATTTGAGGTCGCTTTATAAATATAAGGAATCGCACAACAAAGTCATCTTTCAATAACGGATACATATTACCTTGGGTCTGTGGCCTACCCTGAACTTAGGCAGCGAGCCGTCGCTGCTGCCTTATAATTAGAGTAAAAATAAATTTTAAAGCCCCCCTAAGCATTATTTAAGGTGCTTAACAAAATCTGATAACTACCTTCTAATGTCTATTAATTACAGCTACATGAAATAAATTAATTAATATTTTTATAAAATAGCAACATTTTAACAATGTTGGTTATACCCACATAGCACAAACACATCCCATGGATATACATTGAATATCCCTTTTCGAATATTGGAATATCCGCGGATATCCATTGAGCATCCAATGGAGTTGCAATGGATATCCAATGTATGTGAAATGTGCGGACATTGCACATCCAATTCATATCCATGCAATATACAAACGGACATTCTTCATATCCAATGGATGTTCAGTGGAGATTCAATGAATATACACTGCATATGAAAATTCCATCCATGGTATATTCAATGAATATTCACGGGACATCCCATTAATATTCGTAAGCATATACAGTGGATGTGAAATGTCCATCCATGGCATATCATATGAATATCCACAAGATATCCAATGGATGTGAAACACTGATCCATATCATTTTAAATGGATATTCATTTTATTGTTCGATAATAATAAGATGGCCTCCTGATGTACAAATTCACTATTGCAGATCGCGCAATTCTACAATAGTGAATTAAATTCACTATTCTAGAACTGTGCGATCTACAACACTGAATTTAGACATTAGGTGGCAATCTTAAAACAATAAAATGGCCACATTTGAATCAAATATAGAAAAATGAAAATTAACTGATATTTTAAATAATTACAATTTCACTACAATTTAAAAAATGGTGATGTGTCCATCATAGTACTTTCCCCCGTAAATTGCGTATTAAATCACTTTTAAAATATTTGTAGCATTATTATTTTCAAAATGTCTTCAACTTTTTGATAACTACAACTTTTATTTGAAACATTTTTCAATTGGATCAACACATACTGACACAAACCAATGACTAGATAAAAAAACACTATTTATTGAATATCTCAAAAACTAAGAGTGCTATGACAAAAAGTGAAGATACAAAAAATCTTTAATATTTTATTACCTACAACTTTTATTTGAAACATTTTCCAATTGTATCAACACACACACTGACACAAATATCTCAAAAACTAAGAGTGCTATGACAAAAAGTAAGTGAACAATACATCTTCATTTTGTTATTATCTACAACTTTTATTTGAAAGATTTTTTTGTTTGATGAACATTTATTGAAAAAATCTGAAAAAAATGAAAAACGCTAAGAGTAAAGTACCACTTCCGGTTTTCCGATTTTCACCAAAAGCTTTTCAGTTTTTACGATTGTAACAAAAAGTTTAAGTTTCAAGTTTCATCTCGATATCTTTAGCGGTTTTTGCGGTACAGCGCACACAGACACACAGCCAGACAGACATTTTTCAAAAATGGTCTTATTCGACTCAGGGGACCTCAAAACGGATATTTCCGCAAAAATTTTTGATTCGAAAATTTTCACGTAAACAATACTTTCCCTTTGTATTACATACGGGGGAAAGTAAAAAAACTGTAATTACTAAATTATGATTTGAATATTTTTAGAATGTTCATTTTGAATTGCAAGATAAATAAATTTATTAAAAAGTATAATATTACATTTAAAACATTGCAAAGGTTTAAATAAAACTTAAGTGAATTTGGATCATTAATTATCTCCCACTTACACAAAATGTCTTTCTATTCTTATTTGTATGTGTATATTTTGTCATAAAATTTAAATGTTGAAGGAAAATGGAATGTGGATCGGTGAAAATAAACAATTTCAATATTTTTGTCAAAATTGAGATGTTATTGTATAAATAGATAAAAATATATAAAAACATATAATATAGTTGCATAATATATTATTATATCTATATCTCTCTTGTAAATGGTACGCCGTTGAAATAAATATATAATGTAATAATATAAAAAAATATTCTTATATACCGACTCCTTTTATTTTATCGGGGGCCATAGGAATTTACATGCTAAAAATTTTACCTTGTGTTGATGTATTTTATCATATAATTTTGAAGATAATTTTTATTGTTAGTAATAAATCAATTATTTTTCTACATGATGGGCTTAATTAGAATAACTTAAACATGTTTTATTCCACTGATGCTGGATTTCATAAATGTCGGTTAAAACAACAAATAGTTATTCTTCGAATAAAATTAATAAATAGTTACATACATGCCAAAAAATTATTCAATTCGCATATTTTGACGTTGATGTCATGGTAAATGTCATTAACACAAGGTATAATATTTAGCATGTAAAATTCTATGGCCCACGATAAAAAAAAGTACGGTATAAAAATAACAATATAGTTCGGTCAATGGATCTTTGCGTGACCATCATAGTTGACCGAATAAAGTTCCGACACGATTTCTATGTGTTTGCTCCCTCTATGATAAGTTATCATAGAGGGAGCAAACGCATAGAAATCATGTCGGAACTTGATCCGGTCAACTATGACGTGCACGCAAAGATCCATTGACCGAACTAAAGCTACATAATATGTAATGCGCATACATAGATACAAAGAAAAATATCTTAAAACTTAAAAAATCACAAAAATATCAGTCCTTTCTTACATAAAATTAAAATAACTAAAAAAAAAACTCTCAGAACTTAAAATCATTTAGAGGGATTCATACATGAAATGAATCCCTCTTAAATCACATAAAAAATCATTTAAATAACAAAACAAATCTCGGAAATTAAAATAGTGTTTTTATAAATAATAGGGCTGGGAATTCGAATATTGAAATATTATTCTTATTCAAGATATTCAAATATTGAAATAATTAAAACCCTTAACATTTTTGAATTATTTAGTATTATACATTATATTAAACATTATCCAACGCCAAATTAATAAAAAAAAATAATATTCAAATAGTTTAATTAATGAAATATTTGAATAAGTGAATGATTTTATGTTAGCAAACGTGATATTTGAATATTTGTATGTAAAATATAAAATCTTCACTGTTTGATAATCATATATGGTCTTAAAAGACAACTAATTCAATTGAAAAATATTTTTATAATAAACGTAAAAACAAATGCTTACTGGTTGAATTATGCATTTATTAAAAGTGTGTTTAGCTTAAATCAATAATTGGCTCATTATTTATTTAAATGGGACTACAATTACATATAATGATTTGGATCAACTAAACAAACTTCTTTATCTCATTCTGCCTCCTCTCCCTTGCCCTCACGAAGAACATCTTAATATGTTTTATTACCTCTGCATCAGTACTTTCTGAAGTTGCCTTATTATTTCTAACTGCTTCTAAAAAAAGAATTTATTAAATAAAAAAATATTACAAGGTTGAAAATGTTTTTTAAATTATCTATCCAGTGGGCATATCTCAAAGACTGAAGACAGAATTAAAATATCAATGTAATAATGGAATGTACAGGTGTATCACAAGCTGTAAAATTAGGTTATGTAATAATTTACATGAAATGATAAAGAAAATAAGCATTTACCTGTGTCGTAGAAGTATGAAAATTCATTCACTGCTCACGCTGCTCACTGTTCACTTTTATTGCGAATGTTGCAAATTACGAAAGGCGTTTGCGGCGTTTCCTAATTTTGGGCGCGAAGAACTAATCATGCTAATCACGCTATTAGCGTTATTAACCTGGCAGAAATGGATTCAACACATGCTGCTGCCATCTCCTGGGGGATTGCACAAAACGAAATGGCGCGTATTATGAAATATAAAACGATTAAATATAAATATTTTAGATGGTTTAACAAAAATACACTATACTATTATAAACTTCTAGATGTATAATATTCATCATAATAATAAAAAATATTTTATAAAATATATTTCTTGTAATATTTGTTACATACTCGTTTTTATGTACAATTATTGCAAACAACTCACGAACACTAATAACGAGAATTTTGGAAATGTTAAAAAATGACTTATAGTGTAACTTATTGATAGGTAAAATCGTTGAATGACGTGATTAAATAGTAAAATGTACGTCTTATGAAATTTTTAAAATGTACGGAATAAATATTCTATGGATATCCATAGGATATAGCAAAATAAATATCCATAGTAAATTCATAAAATGATATCCACTGAATATACTTTGATGAATATTCATTAGAGAATATACAATGAATATCCAATGTACGTTGCAGAACGTATTTGCACATTTGGGATATATGGTGGATATCCATTGGATATTTTGTGCTATGTGGGTAATAAATACTCTTTCTAAATTGTTTAATTCAAACCACTACTTTGTTTAATTGGGCCCGTTTAGCAAAAAGTTCAACATTCAACATGTTTGGATTTGTTTGTGATGTATGTTGGTACCTAATGAACGGTACTGCGGTCGGTCTATCCCGTACGATTGCAAAAATCCCAAAGACGTTCACGATTAACAATCCGGTCATCAGAGAATTCCCCAACAGCTGGCAGTAAACTCCCAACTGCTGTCTCTGCTGAACGGGCCCATTGTGTTGCAATTATATTAAATTGAAATTTGATTTAATTACTTTTTGACATTTTAGTTTGTGTATGAAAATTTGGTTGCCTATAATCAAAACATTAAGCATAATACCATATACAGAGAGTTTTATGTAACACCGAACATTTTCATAACGAGCATTTTTGTTTCCAGTTTCCATATGCATACGTTGCACATTTTTCGATGCTCGGTTTATTAAAAGAATTTAATTTGAAGCTTTAAGCGAGTGTTTCCCACTCCCAGGCTAAGCATGAAGTAAAATTTCGAGTTTAGAAAAGCCTGAAAATTTGGTTTGGTCGCGTAGCGCAAAGCGCGGAACGGCCAAACCAAATTTTCAGGCTTTTCTAAACTCGAAATTTTACTTCATGCGCCACCGGTACAAAACACTGACATAATTCGAAGTTTAAAACACACCGCTAAACTTTACATTAAATCAATGTTTTGTACCGGTGGCGCATGAAGTAAAATTTCGAGTTTAGAAAATCCTGAACATTTTACTTCATGCTTAGCCTGGGAGTAGAAAACACTTGCTTAAAGCTTCGAATTGAATTCTTTTAATAAACCGAGCATCGGAAAATGTGCAACGTATACATATGAATACTTCAAAGAAAAATTCTTGTTATGAAAATGGTCGGTGTTACATAAAACTCAGTGCGTTTTTATATGGGTATACATAGGAAAATGTATACCGGAGAGAAAAATTCCCCAGGGAGTTTTTCTTCTAAATATGCATACCCCAATTACAGTGTATATGCTATAAATCTTCAGATATTCGTTTTTAAGAGTATAATTTGAAGCTTTAAACGACTGTTTTCCACTCCCAGGTTAAGCATGAAGTAAAATTTTGAGTGCAGAAAAGCCTGAAAATATGGTTTGGTCGCGTAGCGCGAAGCGGCCAAACCAAATTTTCAGGCTTTTCTAAACTCAAAATTTTACTTCAAACGCAACGCGTATAATAAACTTATTTCTAGTGAAGATTACTTGCTCACAATATTTCAATGTTTTCAGTGTTTAATACGCATGGCGCATAAAGTAAAATTTTTAATTTAAAAAAGCCTGAAAATTTCTTTTGGTCGCTCCTTCGCGCTACCGACCAAACCAAATTTTCAGGCTTCTCTAAACTCGAAATTTTACTTTATGCTTATCCTGGGAGTGGAAAACACTCGTTTGAAGCTTCAAATTAAACTTTTCAAAACTCGAAATTTTACTGCAAGCTTAATCCGAGAGTGAAAACACTCATTTATAACTTCAAATTGAAATCTTTTAGAAAAAGCGTACGCATATGTATACCTAAAAAGAAAAATTTCCTGTATATTTTTTTAATACTTACATAAAATTACAGCTCCAATGTTACTATACAGAATTAGATGGCCTAGGCTGAATTCCCTCCTTTTAAAACTCAACATCAATAAAATGTGCATGATAAGCATGAGGATAGTGTAGATGGCATTTAGAAATAAAAATGGAACAAGAGCTTTAGCTTGAAACTAAAAAAAACAGAATAAATGTTATTGTTGTCGATTTTACTAAATTTGAGTATTTTGGCCTAATATCATAGGCAAGGCCGTAGCCAGAAAAACATTTCAGAGGGGGTTATAACATTTTCTGGGGAGGGGGGTTTAATGGTGGAAATATTATTTTTGCTTTTACAGGGCCGCGTTTACATACAAAAATTTAATATTGTGAAAATTTCGGGGAGGGGGTTGAACCCCTATATTCTTCCCTCTGGCTACGGCCTTGATCATAGGTTACACTTGATAATGTTTATTAACCTTACTTGAGTTCTTCTTCTGAAACACTATTAAAATACAATTTGATCCAAAATTACCGATCTATCACATTGTCTGTTATCACTTTTTACTAATTAATGATTATACTTACTTTAAATGCCCCACAAATCATAAGGATAGCGGATAATATACATATAGAGAAATATATTGTACCAGATATTGATAAGATACTAGGATCTAAAAAATATAAAAAATGGTTACCTGCACAGTTCTTTATTTAACCCATTAAGAGCCATTGATGCATACACGCAACATTAATAATTTTTTGTTAGTTAAATTATTAAATAAGTTTATTTGATATATTATATTATTCGACTTGACTCGAAAATGTATAAAGAAAAATGTTAATATTTAGTTTTTTAAATATTTCGATTATTACTCACTTAAAGAAAAATGTCAGTGTAACTCTAACTTCACAATATTTCAGTGTTTTATACGCGTGGCGCATGAAGTAAAATTTCGAATTTAGAAAAGCCCCGTGAAAATTTGTCTCGGGTCGCTGCGCGACCCTCGTCAAATTTTCTACGCGGGGCTTTTCTAAACTCGAAATTTTACTTCATGCTTAGTCCGGGAGTGGAAGCACTCGTTCTAAACTTCATATTGCACGTTTTTATATAAAATCAACGAATGCCTGGAATTTTATAGCGTAAACATTATGTATATTTAAAAGAAAAATTCACAATAAGTCATTTATAGATATCATAAAAATAAGTGCAGACAATTACGTAAAATCAACTTTTACTGGTAACTTCATAATTGTTTGGCCGTTAATGGGTTAAATAAAAAATTATATTAAATAATTACCATTAACAAGATGCATAAAATACTTATTAGTTATGGAAAGGGTTTCTACAATTTCGTTGAGTGCATTAATTACATCGGTTTTATTCCCTAACGATATAATCGATAGCATTAACCAAATTGACCACTGAACCTAAAACATCATTACTAAGTTAACTTTTTAATGTCTTATTATTTTTTTTCAAATTGGATGCAGTTATGCACTATGAAATTGAAAAATTGATTGATATACCGTCCGCATACGGTCGGCGGGATGGTCGAAACCCGACAGACTATCATGCACTTTTTTTCACGTAGATCAAATGGCATAGTTTATATTTTAGAAAGTTATAAATCTAGAAGGAAGTTAGAAACATGTTAATACACACAGATAGAGCGGTTAATAAGGATTCCAAAAAGTCTTAAATCACTCAAATCGAGCTTTAAATGACTTAACAGGCACGATTTAATGTTCCCTCGAATCGAATTTCATTTCGAGAATGTGACAAAAGGTATAAAATCATTTAATCGTCAAAATTAACAACATAACAAGGTTTGCAGAAATCGTGTGCAATATCTAAATTATTGACAGTTAACAAGAATCATGGAAACATATCCAAAATTATCAATATTGTCGTAAAGTAGTATTATCAATAAAAACCGCGAATGTTTAATGAAATGTACGGAATTCGTTGAAATGGCATAGTCAGACGTGCAATAGAGCAACCGAATTTAAACTCACACTCAGTGCTATAAAAAAAGACCTTTATTGGCATATCTCAACACTTTACATTACATTACATTTACATTTACATTTGATTACCTCATTACATTCCCGTATCCATCTTACCCTCCCTTCTCTTTTCCCTCTCCCTCCCCAGCTTTTCCAACGTCCTTACCCCGCTCCCATCCTCCCTCATCCACTCCACTACCCTTCTATTCCCTTTCGCTCCCAGCCACTCCTCTTTCACCCCCTTACATTCCTCCGACAAGTGTCCCCACGTATCCTTCCCCTGTTTACACACCTTTCATATTCTTCCCCCATCCATACTTTCCTTCCTCTCTCCTCCGATCCACACCTCGCCCTTGCCATAATTACCCTATCCTCTCTACCCTATCCCTTCTCTATCAAATACTTCGGCACCCTCCCATACACCTGCCACCTCCCATACATATCATTATACTGACTTCTGTCAATACACCCTTGCCTTTCCTGCCCTTCCACCTCCTTCCCTTTCCCCCTCACCCACTCATCCACCTTCACCCCATTTCCTAGCCATTCCATTACCTTCGCCTCCGACAGCCCTACCCTCTCATACATTTTCCTCCTCTCCCCCCTCCATCTACCCTCACCCCCACCCACACTCGTCACCCATACATCTTTCACCAATCTCTCTTCATCCAGTTCCCACAATCTCATCTCGTACCTCACCACCCTCACCATTGCCTCCCACTCTAGCCTCTCTCTGTTGGTCTCCTGAAGCACTATGTAGCTGGACGTGGACCTTTCCACCCCCAACATGTGCTTCAGGAACCACATCTGCTCCCTCTCTATCACCTCGTACCCTCTCGTCCCCCACACTTCTACTCCATACATTAGCACCGCTCTTACACACGCATCCCATATCTTACACGCAACCGTCACATTGTTCCCCATCCACTTCCCCCACTTGCCCCACGCTATTCCCCACGCCTTTCTCGCCTTACCCTGCACCCACCTCACATGCTCCTCATACCCTCCCGTTCCTTTAAACCAGAACGCCAAATACTTGAAACTCTTCACCATCTCAATAACTACCCCCTTCCACTCCAATTCTTTCACCTTCCCCTCCCTCCCTTTATTTCTAAACTTTACCCACTTCGTTTTCTCTACATTCACATTCATTCCCCTTTTATCCATAAACCTCTCCACTCTCTTCAACATCTCTTTCATCCCTTCATACTCTCTTGCAACCAACACCACATCATCCGCATACGCCAGCATCCATACCTTCCTTTTACCCATCACCACTCCCCCCGCCTGCCCTTTCCTCATCACCTCTTCCAATTCACTTACGTATACATTAAATAGTATCGGGCTCAGCGGGCACCCTTGCCTCAAACCCTCCCACGTCCTAAAGCACCCCGACACCTCCTTCCCCACTTTCGCCACCACCCATGTCTCCTCATCCACTCCACCATCCCCTCACTCACCCCTCTCCTTCTAAAACATTCTATCAAGCTTCCCCTCGGCACCGAGTCATATGCTGCCTTCAGGTCCATAAACACCGCATACATACATCCTTTCTCTTCCATCACTCTCTCCACCATTCGCGTCAGGGTAAAGACCTGCTCCCTCGTCCCCCCCCCCTTCTAAACCCCCCCTGCGTCTCTGGCAGTATCCCCTTCTCCTCCACCTCCACCTCCATCCGATTCCTCACTATCATCATTGCCAGCTTATACCCAATACTTGTGCTCGTTACACCCCTATAACTACTGGCCTCCTTCTCATTCCCTCCCTTATACACCGGACACATCATCCCAACCCTTCATTCTTCCAGCAAGCTCACCTCCCCCCTCCACATCTGATTCAACAGTTCCCTAAACTTCGTCTTCCCCTTTTCCCCAATCTCCTTCCACATCTCTGCCTTGAGACCATCCATCCCTGCCGCCTTTCCACTCTTCACTTCCTTGAACGCCCGCTCCACCTCCTCCTCCGTGAACTCTTCCCCTCTGTCTCCACCTCTGCTTTCTCCAATCTCCCCTGGTACTCCGCTTCCTTCTCTGCATTTCCTTGTCCATTCACTCAGTGCTATATTTTACGTTTATAACCTAGTGGTAGCTAAGAACCATGGAATCAGATAATGATTCCGACACAGACAAGATGCACATGGATTATTTTAAAAAGGTTACATCCAAAACACGTGGCCGCCCCCTAAATATACCTTTGGAAAAGGAGCAAAAAAACCAGCCACAGGTGACTTGAACACACCCAAAACTACAAACAAAACATTACAATCAATCCTGAAACACATACAACAAAACAAAAACGCTCAACAACAACACCAAAAGACTCAACATCACCAAACCGGTAGCAGGAACATCACAACTTTCATTAGAAACAGTATTAACATCACAATATAATGCACAACCCCAACGTCTATTTACTATTCAACAACAAAGACTACCCACGCATACAAGTACACTACCACATTTACACAAAAACACAAAGAATTCTAACTATAAATCAGAGCTGGGATGAATCCTCAAAAACAGGATTCGAATTACGAATCCGAATCACCTAATATGATTCGAATCACGAATACTCGAAAAAGGATTCTTAAGAGAAAAATATGATTCGAATCAAAGTTTCGAATCCTTTTTTTAAAATCACGGATACAAATCCTTTAAAAATATATTTGAATCTATTATTTGCAACCATTAACATTTTTAATATCGCCTTCAGTTTTATTAACAAAAATGTTCAAAACCTAATTATTTACAGACTAAATATCTGATTAATCATTATTTTAGTAAATGATGATATATGAGTTATTGAATTTCAGGATAAATCAGTGTTTTATACGCGTGGCGCATGAAGTAAAATTTCGAGTTTCGAAAAGCCCCGTGAAAATTTGTCGAGGGTCGCTGCGCGACCCTCGACAAATTTTCTACGCAGGGCTTTTCTAAACTCGAAATTTTACTTCATGCTTAGTCTGGGAGTGGACAACACTCATTCGTGAAAGTTTCAAATTGTAGGATCACTCTAGATTACTAAGTTTATTACTCAAAATACCGTTTTACAACGGCTCGAAGGACCAATTGTAGTCTTCGGTGGCCGAAGGACTACAGGGAATTCATGTTTTTTTACAAAAAAACAACGAATATCTAAAGGTTTGCAGCGTGGGTATGAACAACAAAAATGTTCAAAACCTGATTATTTACAGACTAAGTATCTGATTAATTGTTTATTTTAGTAAATTATGATATATGAGTTATTGAACTTTAGGATAAATCAGTATTTTATACGCGTGGCGCATGAAGTAAAATTTCGAGTTTAGAAAAGTCCCGTGAAAATTTGTCGAGGGTCGGTGCGCGACCCTCGACAAATTTTCTACGCGGGGCTTTTCTAAACTCGAAATTTTACTTAATGCTTAGTCTGGGAGTGGAAGCCACTCGTTAGTTTAAAATACATCACAGCATAGTGAAAAGTATCAATATTGAAAATATCGGTAATTTTCGATACCAGATATGTTAGATGTAATATTTACAATTATTTATTGCTGTAAATTATTTTTTAAATTCTTAATTCTTTATTACGGGAGACCATTATAAAATTCAACAATATATACATAATAATCACAAAACAATACAAAAACAAACAAAAAATTCACAAATCAACACACTCAGAAACAGAAGTTACATCTAATAAAATAGGATCAAATAAATAATTATATAAAGGAACCTAAGAGGAGTTAATGGATTTTAGACAAGTCGTTTAAAACGGCTCAACGAGACACAAAAAAAATCTATTGACTCGCCATAGGAATTAACATATCTTATTAAATTATTTTGTGGGCTGTTATAGCCATACAGAGTAAAGTGGTGTACGTCAACAAGAAGTTTTTGTTGTCTGGTTAAGCGAACTGGAACGTTAATGCCAATAGACGACAATATGGATGGGCAAAGTATCAGTCCATTCAGTATACGATATGCGAAGCATAGCATAAAATAAATCCTTCGTTTTTCAAGAGACAACAAACCGAGATATGTACGAAGTAGTTCATAATTATTACTATCGTACGAAAGGTTTGACCGGTAGCAAATGAGTATTATCATTTTACGTTGAACACGTTCTAATCTATCTATGTGACATTGTTAGTGCGGTGACCAAATTATACAGCAATTGTCTAGAATTGGTCTGAATAAGGATTTGAAATGTATAGTAATACGCCGTATAAAACTAATTCTTTGGAAAGCTTTTGCAATAACTAAATCTAAGTGCTCATGAAATTGAAGTTTACTGTCAAGTAGAACGCCTAAATCATTGATTGTATAAACCCTCTCTAAAGGATTACTATATAGAAAATAGATAGCCGGTAAATAGATCAGTTGTTTTCTTGAAAAACGTATATGTTTGCAATTAGTTGTGTTCAGATGCAAATCATTACTGGAGCACCATATAATAAGCTGATCCAGATCATTTTGCAGGATGCGACAATCATCACTGGTGGTGATTTTACGATACAGCTTCATATCATCTGCATAAAGCAAAAAATTTGATTGAATTTCTTTACCAATATCATTGATAAAGATGAGAAATAGCAATAGCCCAAGGTGAGAACCCTGGGGCACACCTGAAGTTTCATCTATTACAGAACCAGAAACTGCATCATTTATTTTCACCACATGTTGTCTACAACTTATGAACAACCGGAGCCACTCAATCATGGACCCAGCAACACCATACTCTGTGGCTAACTCTGTCAACCTCCTTACTAAAGTCGGTATAGATCGAGTCTACCACTGCCCCTTCCTCCATCGCGTCGGTAATGAAATTGGAGTATACAAACAAGTTGGAAGCAGTAGATCTTGATGGAAAGAATCCATGTTGTTGCTCAGATAAAAGTGGCTTAAAAATGTTTAACATATACTTCGCAACCAACTTATCTAATAATTTAGGAAAACATGATTGAATAACCATCGCTCTATAATTGTCAACACATGTCTTTATTCCTGATTTAAAGACCGGGACAGTGTAGCATCGCTTCCAAAGAGAGAGAAGAATCCATCTCCTAGAGAACGATTAAATAATTTAGTAAGAGGTAAAGACAGAGTCGATGCGCAGGCTTTTATCAAGGCAGGCGGTATTCCGTCAGGACCTGGTGCAGCACCATTTTTAATTTCAGATAGGCATTCCATAATATCTGTTTCACTAAACTGTAAGTTATTAAATATTAGGTCACTGAACTCACTAACTTCAGGACCAATGGTAGTTGGACATGAATATGATTTCTGAAAATAGTCTGCAAATAGATCCGCGATGCACTTATCCGAGTTTGCGACCAGCGTTCCATATGTCATACTGGATGGAAGACCTCTACCACTGCCATTTTTAGATTTACAATATTTCCAAAATATATTGATATCATAAGATATACTCCTCTCAACATCCTCGATGTAACTTATGTGATCCTTAACAATAGCATCTTTGCAGACAGCACGTAAATTAGAAAAAATTGAGTAGTCATTCCTAGAGCCTGGCCGTTTAAAATGTCTGTGAGCTGTTCGCTTTTCTTTAAATAAACTTATTAGAGATTTCGAGAACCAACTAGGAAAATGCGATGTTGATCTCTTTCGTTTAGGGACATAACGATTACAAGCATCGTACAAGATTTCGTAAAATATATCAATGTCATATTCTATCGAAGTACTCTTAAACATATTTACCCAGTCATAGCTGCCAATATAATTTCATATACCTACAATATCAGCATTACAGAAATCATAGTGAAATGATTCATCTAAGGGTGATAAACTGCTAGGAACACTAAAATCTACTAGTAACGAAGGATGATAAATGTCACACTTCACTAATGGATCAGAGATAGAACAATTTACAGTGGGAACATTAGAAAAAGCAAGATCCAAAATATTACCACTATTATTAATAAAGGAGTTAAACTGATAAAAACCTTCACTCATAACATCATCGCATAAAAGACGGGCACTTTCACTAACCGTATTTGTTGGTAAATATCCAATACATTCATCCTCGATGATCCACTTTACTTCCGGTAGATTGTAATCCCCAAGCAAGAGCATGCTGGAATCCGAGTATTGATCAATGATTTCGGATAATGCACTAATATGTCCCGCATATATCTCAGCAGCTGATCGTGGAGGAATGTAGACACAGCCAATAATGGTCTGGCCGTTGATAGACACCCAAATCTCTTCACGATTTTCGGAATCCACAGTAACTAGAGAAGAGCTTAACTTCCTATTCACTCCAATAAAGACGCCGCCGCCTCTTGAACTAGTTGATGTGATATTGTCACGATCACCGCGATATATAATATATCGGTTATCGATAACTTCGTTATCTCGTATATCGGAATGTAACCATGATTCAGAAATACATATGACATCAAGGTCATTCGCCAAAATAGCATTATAAAATTCAAATAATTTTGTCCTTAACCCTCTAACATTTTGGTAGAATACAGATAGACCAAATCCATTAGTAGTAACTAACTTGGGCTTATACACGGCTTCTCTATTCGAAAATGCTGTTGATTATGATGACGAAGAGGGACTAATTCCTTAATTGCGATACCCTGCGGCCATTTCGACGCATCAAGTAATGTATTAAAATGAGGTTCATCAACACCAATTTTGAACGATGATGACTGATCGGAGTTCACTAGTCTGAAGCATTTGACATTAGCATTTACGCCTAATATCTTTGCGTGGCTAGCAATAGCTTTTGGATCTACATTTGGTTGAACCCTATAAATATGTAGCCACTTTTTCCTTATTGAACATGACTGCAACCCGAAGTCAGATGCTCCGGCTGCAATTATGGCCGGTGGTTTGGTTTGCTTCTTTTTCCTATCAGAAACTATGCTAGCGATGTTCTGACTATCACGGGGTTTATTGTCACTCGTGGTAGGACATTTATTAACTGAAACTGAAACGGAAATAGCCTGCCCTGAGGTACTTTTATCGATATTCGGGGGTGACGTAACAGTTGAAATTGAAAAATTATCACGCGTTATTTCATGTGAAGTAGGTAGCACCACATCCACACTCGATTCACTTTTAGAACTTTTAGAACTCCCAGCATCCAAAATTTCAGTATTTTGTCTATTATAATCATTATTTTAATTCAGCTATTTGCTGCGACAAGGCTGACAGTTTATCCAAAACTTCACATTTAAAGGAATTGAATGCTGTAATTAATAAATCGAGTCTATCGTCATTTTGGGCTGGGCGAGTATCTTGATTAAGAGATGATTGTTCATTAACAAGTCGATCATTTTCACCAGAGCAGTCAGTACTTCTTAAGCGATACGGACGACGTGTACAACAGTCGACAGATCCATCGCCGAGAGTAATAATGTAATTTAGTCTAGTAGCGCAAGGTAAATGAAGTCCAGAGTTACATATCGAACAAGTGACGTGTTTACCAGAAACAGACGCGGGCTGCTTACATTTGGCGCAGCGGATGTCACTCTTTTTTGAATTATCCGACATGATAGTAGGAGAGACAATAATTGAATAATTTCAAGTTATTTTATGAAATAAATAATAACAATTTATATTAAAGTTAACAATTTATCGTACTAAAGAATAAAAAAAAATACTAGCGCGCAATAATCGATTGAAAACGAACATTAAGCACGGGGAAACACACTTCACCTCACACGGTCATTTGTGAGGACTTTTAATACACAAAACAGGAAGACCACGGAAATTAGGTAATATTAGTAGTAGATTAAAAATAGTTTTTTTTTTGTTGTTTGTTTTATTGGCCTTGGTAACTATGACTATTAGCCATCAAACTATATTTTATTGTTTTAACTAATTCTATATCGCAATTATATCTAGGACGCCACACAACACATTCACACTACAACCATGGACCCGGATAGAATCATTTATTATTCATAAATGATTCCACCGGACGGGACTCGAACCCGCGACCTCTGGGTCTAAAAATAGTTAAAATAGTAAAAGTAAACGAATAAATACAATTAATTCGTATGCGTAGTAAAATAGCGCACCGAATAAAGTGAATTAGATTCCAATAATAGGTAAATATAAAATAATCAGTTCAGTTCAACGACCGACGATAAATAAATATTTTTTGCGATAGATATTTTTTGCGAGACAAAGGCCGCAGCACCGGGACTCGCGGCGGAAAAAATACCAAAATAAGAAAAAAATACTATACTAAATACACCGATTCTTATTTGACGTAAGAATTTGATATTTACTCACGGTACATATGAGATATAACGTATTCACCACAACAAATTTCACAATTATTAGATAACTATTTCCCACAAAAAATACAGTTAAAATACGGAACACATGTGGCTCATGTAGCACAACCTTGAACCTTAAAGGCCATCTAAGATTGATAATATTGCCAAGACTAGTTTTATGACGGTTACGAAATAATCAAATATTCATCTTTTACAAGTGGACAGATAGAAATGAACTCGACTTTAATTGTTTATTACAAAAAAGTAATTGTAGAAAAATTTAAAATATGTTGGATATTTACTTAAGGAAAAAATCTCTTTACAAATTGAAAATAATTAAAAATATATGTTCATTCTATAAGTGAAATTACTTGAAAAGAATCGCTACTTAAAAGTATACCCAAAGAGATCAATTTTGTTACATTAATAATGTTTTGATATAAATATCTTATACGTGACAAGAAAGTATAGTAACTAAGTGTACAAATATTTTTTTCTGTTAAGTACACATACAGATTGTCCCAAGATAGCTGGAACACTTTTTTGTTTTCAACTTTGCGAGAACATATTACTCTAAATAAAATCATCTAGATATTTTTACAACAGAATATAACTATTTTTTGGCAATATTATCAATCTTAGATGGCCTTAAAAAATAATTTACAGCAATAAATAATTGTAAATATTACAACTAAAATATCTGGTATCGAAAATTACCGATATTTTCAATATTGATACTTTTTACTATAATGTGATGTATTTTAAACTAACGAGTATCTTCCACTCCCAGACTAAACATGAAGTAAAATTTCGAGTTTAGAAAAGCCCCGCGTAGAAAATTTGTCGAGGGTCGCGCAGCGACCCGAGACAAATTTTCACGGGGCTTTTCTAAACTCGAAATTTTACTTCATGCGCCACGCGTATAAAATACTGATTTATCCTAAAGTTCAATAACTCATATATCATCATTTACTAAAATAATTAATTAATCAGATATTTGGTCTGTAAATAATCAGGTTTTGAACATTTTTGTTAGTAAAAACTGACGGCGATATTAAAAATGTTAATGGTTGCAAATAATATGCATTCACAAGTATTGAATTATTCGAAAATTTTCAATGTTGAAATTTTCGATTTATTCGTTTAAAAACATATTTAAATATGAATAATTTTGTGATTCAAATTTTCATATTAGAATGTTCGACTATTTGAATTAATCGGATTCCAAACCTAGCCTTAATAGCGATAATTCGAATTATTTGGGAGGATTTGAATCCTTTATGAGGATTCGAATTCTTTTATAAGGATTCGAATCACCTACCTCTGGATTCGAATACGAATCCTTTTTAAAAAATGTACCGAATCCGTTTTCACTAAAGTATTCGAATACCTCTATTGAATCCTCTTATAGGATTAGAATCCGGGAATCGAATCCTCAATGATTCGAATCCTGCCCAGCTCTGCTATAAATGCATATTCAACATAACCACTTGCAATGAATACAGACGCCTACAATTTATGCAAATATGGTTTGCTAATAATAATAACCATGATGTCAATATTATTAAAACTAAACTAAACGACTTTATTTTAAACGAACTTGAATAAAAACATATGCACCAATAACCTCCGAGCAATCCAAAATAAATCGTTCGTACGCGAGTTTGTTGAGTCGACACCATTCGCTACGCACATCCCCCGCATTCCCTTCTTACCTCTGCGTGATACGCGGAGTAGAGCTGGGAATCGAGAACACCGTTATCAACACCCAACTCAGCTAACTAGATATCCAACACCGTTTTTGTCGTCGAATTTTCTCCAAAGCAACCAACCAAAAAACTCGATTAATTCAATTTATTACCGTTTTACTTGAGAGTTACACAAAACTACTTAAAGAAAACTTTAGGTATATGTGCAAAGCAGCGACGGCTAGCAGCCTAACTTCAGGATAGGCCACAGCACCAAGGCACACAAAATTTGAGATTGGGATTGCGCTTTATAAATGTAAGAAATGGCACAACAAAGTCACCTTTCAATAACGGATACATATTAATTGGGTCTCTGGCCTACCCTGAAGTTAGGCTGCGAGCCGCCGCTGGTGCAAAGTATGTACTGTAGAGGAAAGTCTACCGCCGCAGCCGCTTCCCGCCCCCTGCAATAAATGCGGGAAATGTAACCACGTCACAGCGGACTGCAGAGGTAAACTGTATACTCAAAATGTACAGGAGAGCAACAGACTAACGCATGCACCACCAACAATCCCATAAAATGTAATTCCTGCGGGGGTAAGGACCTTGGAGCACGATCAATCATATGTCCAAACCGTCCTACAGAGCCGATAGAGAAATTTCAAATATGAGAATCCACCTGCAATTTGAAAGAAGTATAGAAATTTATAATCTTTCTTCTTTCAAATTGCAACGGTGGTCATTAGTCCTCTCCCTTAATTGCCGATTTCGAAAAACCCGAGGGGCAATTCGCCACACCTGCCCAGGTAGATGGCGGCCCGAGCACGGTCCGAACTGCGGGAGATAATCCTTTGGACCGGGAAATTAGTTAATTGCTGGGTGCGAACTGATTTTAAATAAGAGAAGAGTTGTAAATAATATTTATAATTCTTGTTGCCGGAGATTAAAATAATCCCCGGTAACACCTCCAATTCGAACTTCGTCCGGCTACACGCCCCACCCACATTCATAATGAGTGATGCCCAATCCTCCACACCCGACGTTCTATTATGCACCCAAAACTTGAAACCTTTAATCAATTCAGTCACACTAATCCCTGATCTATACTCCGACCATCTATCCATCCAATTTCAACTTAAAATTACACAAATAATTCCTTCCCTACCTCCCGATTACATACTTGACCATAGACACTGCAAAATTAATAAAATCAGTAAAGATATTTTATACTTTATACCCACCCATCCCATTATTGATCGTAATGTTATATCCCAATTTAATAATACCCTATCCTATTCAATCAACAAAAATACTCAAAAAAGCTCTTTTATAAATACCCTCTCCCAAACTACGTCCTGAAATTAATAAAGCACAAAAGACAAATATACAGGAGCATCAGACTGACAGATACGACAGAACTTCGAACATAATTTAATAAACTCAGTAAAGACATAAAAAAGTTAATTAAGCAATACAAAACCGACAGCTTGCCAGAAAATCAAGCAAGGGCAAGACGTACTGGACAGAGGTAAAAAAAAACTCAGCAAATATAGAAACTCGTGCAATATAACAGAAATTCTTGACTTAACGACCAATGAAACAACAAATGACAAGTAAGCAATCTCGGACATTTTTGCTCAATATTTTCATCGTATCGACAGACAGAAGACGCTTCATTCAACAGCAAGATTTTTAATAATGTAAATGAAACGTACTAAGATTTTTTTTTGACAAACCATCAAATTAATGCTGCTGACGAACTGACAGAAAACAACTACCTCACAACACTGAAGACCGGAAAAAAACACCTTCCCAGAACATGACAATATTAGACGCCATATCCTTAAAGTCTTACCCCTCAAAGTTCATTAATATATTCTAGAAATCCTAGACTTTTCCTACCATTCCTGCTACTACTCACCCGAATGGAAAACGGGCATTATCACATGTATTCATAAACATGTATCCAATTTCCGACCAATCACCCTTCTTCTTGTTATTGGGAAACTGTACGAGTCCTTTCTTAGACAAAAAAAATCCCGAGTCACACATTCCACTTGATTCCTTCCTCATAGATCAAGCACACTTCCTCTCAGTATCCTTACCTCAAACATTTAAACCACACACCTCGAAGGTCGACCATCTAACGACTTTTTTCTAAACATACAAAAAGCATTTGATTCCGTTGTCACAGAGGTGTGTTGTTTAAATGTCACTCCTTAAATTTACCTACCCATTTAATCATTATCCTCAAAAACTTCCTAGAAAACAGATCCCTGAAAGTCAAAATCCTTAATACAACATCCAAAATCTTCAGTCCCGAACAGGGTGTTTCACAAGGATCGCCACTCTCCTATCCAATATAACCTCTATTGTATCGACCTATACAACCCCGACCCCATGTATTTTAATCCAGAATCCTATGTTTTACAATATGCGGACACAGCCCTAATCACTCACGCACCCACTCTACCAAAAGCACTACAAATATTACAGCAGCTTATAGACACCCTGGAATTGTGGTTTGCCAAATGGAGAATAAAAATTAATCTAACCAAATTCCAACTCCTAATTCCATACCAACGCCCAAGCAATTCCATTAACATTTTTATTAACCAAAATCCTATTTCACCAACATGCCATATTAAATACCTTGGCATCACCTTCGACAATAAACTAAATTTCAAATAATACTCCTCCATAATAAAAAAAAAATAATACTCGAGCTAAACATTTCCGTAGTCTAACATATCGAAATCTAGGCATTTCAAGAGATAATGCAACAAAAATCTACAAAATAATATGTAGACCAACGTTAGACTACAGCTTCATCCTATTCATGACAGCCCTCAATACTACTCTTCATAACATACAAGTCAGTAAACGTGCATCCCTTAGATCCCTCACCAAATTCGACATCCACTTAACCCCCTTTATATCCATCAAATACCCTTCTTTATAACCTAACCAAAGTTACTCATAATTAAACGCATCCTTTGTCTATCTTAAAAATTCTCCAAGTACGAATCTAACTTCAAAATCCTTTTCTAATTCTGAATCCCCAGAAATAATTCCATTAACCCCAAATTCAAAAATCCCCCACAAGCACTGTTTCAACTCATCTCATATTATAACCAAAATTAAGTAACACTCTACATACATACCAGAGCTGGGATGAATCCTCAAAAACAGGATTCGAATCACGAATCCGAATCACCTAATATGATTCGAATCACGAATACTCGAATGAAGGATTCGTAAGTGAAAAATATGATTCGAATCAAATATTCGAATCCTCATTTTTGAATCACGGATACAAATCCTATAAAAATAAATTTGAATCTATTATTTGCAAGCAGTAATATTTTATTCCATCAGTTTCTATTAACAAAAATGTTTATTTACCGACTAAACATTTGATTAAATAATGATTTTAATTAATGATGATATATGTGTTATTGAACTTCATTTAAAATCTGTGTTTTATACGAGTTTAGAAAAGCCCCGTGAAAATTTGTCTCGGGTCGCTGCGCGACCCTCGACAAATTTTCTACGCGGGGCTTTTCTAAAGTCGAAATTTTACTTCATGCTTAGTCTGGGAGTGGACAACACTTGTTCTTAGAAGTTTCAAATTGAAGGATCACCCTAGATTACTAAGTTTATTACCATTTTACAAAAGCTACAGCTCGAAGGACCAATCATGGTCTTCGGAGACCGAAGGACTACAGGGAATCGACGTTTTTTTTTACAAGAAAACAACGAATATCTGAAGGTTTACAGCATAGATAGGAAAGAAAACATCCAATTTTGAAAAAATATCGAAGTTGGGTTGGTTTTCAGTATATTTTTAACTTCACTTGAAATCAGTGTTTTATACGCGTGGCGCATGAAGTAAAATTTCGAGTTTAGAAAAGCCCCGTGAAAATTTGTCTCGGGTCGCTGCGCGACCCTCGAAAAATTTTCTAGGCGGGGCTTTTCTAAACTCGAAATTTTACTTCATGCTTAGTCTGGGAGTGGACCGTCAAGATTTTCTAGATTTTTGTCGATTTATTCACAGTTTCTTATTGTACTAAATGCAACTTTAATATTAAATAAATACGGTTTTTTTTAGGAATAGAATATTCACCCATTAAGAGCCGAGCAAATTATAAAGTAACCACTAAAAGTTAATTTATCTATGATTTCAATGAATGATTTATTATATTAAATACGTCGATTTTTTTAAAAGAGTTAAATTTAAAGTTCAAAGGAGTGTTGTCCACTCCCAGACTAAGCATGAAGTAAAATTTCGAGTTTTGAAAAGCCCCGCGTAGAAAATTTGTCGATGGTCGCGCAGCGACCCGAGACAAATTTTCACGGGGCTTTTCTAAACTCGAAATTTTACTTATCACCCCACTTACATTCACAACACTTATCACAATCATAAACCTCGGCAGAAGGGCCACTGGCCAAAAACAATGTATATGAAAGATGATAATAAAGATATTTACGAGTAGTAGTTGAAATTGTTTAAGCGCGAAGATTATCTAGGTTGACATACAGGGATTTTTTTGTGGTATACATATCACGAATTATCGCTATAAATGTTCAGACGTTCGTTGTTTTTATATAATCTTTTAATTTGAAGTGAATAATTTAAATTTTCGGGCCTGTATACAGGGTGTCGCACTTTGAGTAGCTAAGTATGGTTAACTTTCTTATTATTAATGATAGAGATTCGGCTAAATGGACAAAGTTGTGCAGTTTTATGTGCTTATTCAGATTCGATCAAGGAACAGTTCGGAAATTGAAAACCTTCAAAGTTATTGTGATAAAACTAAAAATCGCGAATTTTGACAGTTTGTGAAGATGGTGATTTTAAGTTTTTCCTGAATTACTTCGAAGTTTTACAAAATGTCTATTTTTTCTCAATGGAATCCGAATACGCACATAAAACTATACAAATTTGCCCATTTAACCGCATATTTCCATTAATATTAACAAAGTTACCCATACACGTATTAAGAACAAGACTAATCATTTTTTAATTTTCCACGATTTTGGTAGCTTCATTATTTACGGGTTGGTTGTTTTTCACATAACTGCATCCAAGTAATATTTACACGTAACAATCGTTTGTCATGACATAACCGTACAGGTTAATTTATAATACTTTACGATTAAAAAATTACCATATATGATATTCCAACGACGATACTTCCGAGTCGCACCGAAAACCAAAAACAGAACCTGTTTAAAATTGCCATTCCTTCACCTATACTGTTCGAAAAATTACTGGACGGAATGGAATAATCTCTACAAAAGGTGCTTATAATAGTTCCAACCTTATAATAAATTCATTAATGGCGTGCAAGAACAGTACAAAAATATCCGCTGTCTTATAGATTTCCAATTATCTTAATTTAATTGGTACTCATGTGTGGGTGTTAATTAAAACTTTCCCAAATAAAGAAATTAAAAATATTTACCTACGCCCTATCTAGTAACCGCATCATACCACACTGTCATCTTGACAAGTATGATTGACATTACGTACACATGCACGTAATAGCTTTGACAAGTATATTACATGCTGACAGCTGAACAGCTGATTGATTACCGCACAACCAAATGACATTTCTTTGATATATATTGATCAATTAGTCATTTAGTTTTCATCAATGTCATATTACTATCAAAAATGATTGATTAAATAAGTTGTTCTTTCATGCTCATTGTTTATTTTGTTAGGGCGTAGGTAAAGTATTGTACGTTTCTCGAGTGGTATGGCAATTACATACTTGCGGAATACTGCACTCGCCGCTGCGTGGCTCGTGCGCAACATATCCGCTCATATGTAATTTGCTGCATACCACTCTCGTGACGTAATATATTATTATACTCTGATCATAAATTACAAAAATACTTCTCTCTATTAGAGAGATTATATTTGTCAAATAAAATATTTATCTTTCTATTAGTTATATTTACATGAAAATCCTAGCATTCTTTACTCATTAACCGCCATTGATGCATACACGTAACTTATTAATTTTTTGTTAATTAAATTACTAAATAAGTTAATTTGATATACACAGAGTTTTATTTAACACCGAACATTTTCATAACTAGAATTTTTCTTTTAGTATATATATGCAGACGTTGTACATTTTACCACGCTCGGTTTATTAAAAGAATACTATTAGAAGCTTTAAACGAGTGTTTTCCACTCCCAGGCTAAGCATGAAGTAAAATTTCGAGTTTAGAAAAGCCTGAAAATTTGGTTTGGTCGCGTAGCGCGAAGCGCGGAGCGGCCAAACCAAGTTTTCAGGCTTTTCTAACCTCGAAATTTTACTTCATGCGCCACCGGTACAAAACACTGATTCAATGTAAAGTAAAGTGTTTTGTACCGGTGGCGCATGAAGTAAAATTTCGAGTTCAGAAAAGCCTGAAAATTTGGTTTGGCCGCTCGGCGCTTCGCGCTACGCGACCAAACCAAATTTTCAGGCTTTTCTAAACTCGAAATTTTAATTTATCCTTAGTCTGGGAGTGGAACACACTCATTTTAAACGATTATCTAAAGATTTACGGCATATACGCTGTAATTGGGACATGTATACTTGAAAGAATAACTTCCTATATGTACAAGTTGAGGGATTAATTGTAATTGATTAGATACAATTTGTAATGGTCAGATAGGCTACCCAATTTACACATAACTTAAAAATTAAAGGTGTCAAATCGTATTTTATCAATGTTCGGTGGGATACTACGCCCCCCCCCCCCACGGATGTCACCGACATCCCTAAAAATCTGGAGCAGGCTGAGAGGCCTGGCCAGAACACAGAGGATCAATCCTCAAGTAAGGGATCTCAATATCCCAAGTTAGGTGGTGCGGCAAAGAAGAGGTATAGATTCCTCCTGCGACAAGGGGCTACCATGGAGAAGGCCCGAGCACAAGCCGTAACTCCCCTTAATCCTCCCAACTCCAAGGAAGCGGGCCACAACAAAAGGCCCAGGTCCGATGGCAGTACCCCGGAGAAAAAAGCTCCAACTAAGAGGGTGAAGGCGGGGGAAAGACCTTCCGGCAATAAGACCGCAAAGGCTGAGGCTGGAGGCTCTAGACCTCACACCTCTCCCTCTGCTGCATCCTCCTCGGGAGCAGCAAAAAAACGGGCAGAGGCTACCAAATCAAGGCCTCCCCGTAAATCAATTGAAGGCGAAGGTCCGAAGCCTTCCTTCAGTCAGGCAGCAGGGAGCATACGGGTAGGTATAATGCCTAGTAAGTTCCCTGAGGCGATAGCTGATGCGAATCAACTAACAATGCTTCAGGATGCAATCCTGGATAAAATTGTGGAGCTAAAGGAAGGGGACATTCGCCCAAAATTCCTAAGCTCCAACAATAGACCAGGATGGCTTATGTTGGTATGTGCGGATAAGGCCACTGCAGACTGGCTAAAGTCCGTCGTGCCAGCACTAAAACCGTGGGATGGCGCCATGCTGAAGTATGTGGAAGAAAAAGATTTTCCACATACGGATATAGTAATTGGCTACTTCCCATCGAGCGCAGGATACTCCAATGAGAGGATACTGCAGCTTTTAGAGGCCCAAAACAGCCTCAAAGCCTCACAAAGCTGGAGGGTGCTAAGGAGAACCTCCAATGGCCCCACAGTAGAGCTCGCCCTATCAGTGGACAGCACATCGTCGGCAAGCCTCAAAGAGGCTGCATATAGGGTGAGCTACAAATTCGGCCATATTCAGTTAAGGCCAAAAAGGACCACGGGGGCAGATAAGACAGCCCCACAAAATAAGTCCGAAAAAGCGGATGCTCCAGAAATCATGGAGCTGGAGAACGCTCCAGAAACCATGGAGCTAGAGGAAGGGACGGACGAGATGCCCCACTCACCAGCTTCCGCACCCAATGCCGAGAAGGAGGTTGGACCGGCAAAAAACAACCAGCCGGACAGCCCATCCGTAGCAGGTGAAGGGATCGGAGAAACTGGCCCCAGGGGAAAAGGAACACTGAGTCCTGCCCCCGGAAAGCCATAATGACCCGATCACCTCAAAAATTAACTTGCGTCCAAATAAACCTCCACCATGCTAAAGTGGCCTTAAGCGTACTTTCTAGGAGGTTTATTAAGGAGCAGTTAGATATAGGGCTCATTCAAGAGCCCTGGACCAGGAGAGGCCAAATTATGGGACTCCAATCCAAAAACTGTAAGTTGATCTATAGTACCTTACACAATAACGTTAGGGCCGCTTTGTTATTCAAAGCCGGCACTAACTACATTCCTGTTCCAGAATTCATCACGAGAGATCTGGTCACAGCACAAATTAGAGTCACTAAGGGGACGAGCAAGAGGACAATTATTATAGCCTTGGCCTACTTCCCGGGTGACTCCACATCCCCTCCACCAGAAGAGGTTAAACGCCTCATCACCTGGTGTAGGAAGGAAAACAAACACCTGGTCCTGGGCTGCGACGCCAACGCGCACCACACTGCATGGGGCAGTACGGACACCAACAGAAGAGGTGAGTTCCTGCTAGACTATGTTTTAGGTGAAAACTTAGATATAGTCAATAAGGGTAATAAACCTACTTTTATCACATCAGTTAGAAAGGAGGTATTAGACATCTCCCTAGCTGATAATTACATAAGCCAGTACATACAAAACTGGCACGTCTCAGATTACGTCTCACTATCAGACTATCAGCATATACGGTTTGACATCGATAGTGGTAATAACCACATCAATGGATTCAGAAATCCCAAAAATACCGACTGGGAGGCCTACCAAGAGCGCCTTACGTTGGAACTTGCGGGACCACTGAATCCTATTGAAACAGTCGAGCAACTAGAAGCAGCATCGACACAATTATAAGATGTAATCAACATCGCTTACGAAAGTAGTTGTCCACTAAAGCAAAGGGCTGTCGTTAGAGAAGTGCCCTGGTGGAACAGCGAACTCGCGAGCCTAAAGGCCAAAACTAGGCGTACTTTCAATAGGGCTAAAGCCTCTGGACAGTGGGAGGAGTACAGAAAGGCCCTTACGGAGTACAACAAAGAACTGAGAAAATCCAAAAGGAAAACTTGGAGGACTTTCTGCGAGGGGATAGATGATCTACCTCCCGCACAACGCCTCCAAAAAGTCCTTGCAAAGGATCACACGAACGGTATTGGACTACTAAAAAAGTCCAACGGTGAATACACTGGAACCCTAGAAGAAAGTCTAAGAGTACTCCTAGAAGCTCACTTTCCTGGGTCCCAGGCAATTAACAGTGAAGACTTACCTGCCATCGGCTTTGAGGTAGAATAACGCCCTACCAGAGAAAGCAAAAAACTGGCAACAAAGATCTTCACTCCAAGCATAATAACATGGGCAATCAACGGCTTCAAGCCGTTCAAATCCGCGGGGGTAGATGGCATCTTTCCAGCCCTTTTACAAAGGGCAGGGGAGGAGTTATTACCACGTCTCACGCAAATATTCAGAGCTAGCTACTCTCTTGGGTATATCCCCAAGCAGTCGAGGGAGGTGGCGGTGGTGTTTATACCAAAGGCTGGCAAACGCCAAACTGACGAGCCCAAGTCATATCGCCCCATATGCATCACCTCCTTTCTCCTAAAATCAATGGAGAAAATCATTGATAGAAATATCAGAGGGAAAGCTCTTCAGTCGTTTCCCCTTCACAAACACCAATTTGCCTATCAAGCAGGCAAATCAACAATAAATGCCCTTCACACACTAACAAGTGTAATAGAGAATAGCATCGCAAGCAAAGAAGTGGCTCTATGCGCATTCTTGTACATCGACGGTGCATTTGACAACACCTCCTATGAATCCATAGACGCGGCCACAAAATCAAGAGGAATTGATGCCTCCACATCCAAATGGATCCATGATATGCTCAAAGGTCGTAAGATCACACTGTTCATTGGCGATGAGTCAGCAACTGTGTTCACAGTAAAGGGGTACCCACAAGGCGGGGTTCTATCGCCCCTGCTGTGGTCACTAGTTGTCGATGAGCTAATATCGGTGTTATTCAACGACGGATTTGACGTACAAGGCTATGCTGACGACATCGTCATCATAGTTAGGGGAAAGCATGACGATACGGTGTCCAACCGCATGCAGTCAGCCCTTCGGAAAGTAAGTACATGGTGCGTGCAGAAGGGGCTCACTATCAATCCCAACAAGACTGTAATTGTCCCATTTACAGGTCGTAGAAAATTAAATCTTAAGGCACTAACCATGAATGGGACACTCATTGGGCTTTCCAACACAGTTAAATATCTCGGCCTCACCTTTAACCAGAGGCTAAACTGGAAAACCCATGTAGATAACATAAATGCCAAAGCAGTAAGGGCAACATGGGCTTGCCGCAGGCTATTTGGCAAAAGATGGAGTTTACACCCCAAGATGATATACTGGCTTTTCATTACAGTGATAAGACCAATAATCACCTATGGTTCCGTTGTCTGGTGGACAAGGACAACGGAGATCACAACCCAAGCAAGGCTCAGCAAGGTTCAACGGCTGGCATGTTTGGGCATCACAGGGGCTATGAACACCTGCCCCATTGGAGCAATGGAGGCTATGCTAAATCTCACACCTCTGCATCTGCACGTGAAAAGGTAAGCAGCACTAGGCGCATTAAGAATAATCCAGACAGACATACCAAAATATGGATACTTTAACGGGCACCTAAAAATCCTCAACACTGTGTGTGAAAGAGCGATATACATGCCCAAAGACTACATGTCAACTGACTACGACTTCGACACAACGACTGAAGTGGCCATCCATGGCCGCCATGATGTTGGAGCGAAGGTCAAGCAGTTACAAGGCCCCACGATACTTTGGTTCACTGACGGATCCAAAACTGAGAACGGAGTCGGAATCGGTATCACTGGCCCTCGATTCGAGTTATCAAAGGCCTTGGGACGATCCCCATCGACATTTCAGGCAGAAATCGAGGCCCTGAACATATGCGCCCACATATGTTTAGACAGGAGATACAACAAACAGAGGGTTAGCATCTGCTCAGGCAGTCAAGCTGCATTAAAGGCAATAAAATCGCCTACATGAAAGTCTAAATCTGTCTGGGAGTGCAAGCTATCCCTAAAGCAGCTGGCTAGGAACAACAGAGTCAAACTGGTCTGGGTTCCGGGACACGCAGGGATCAAAGGCAATGAAATTTCCGACAACCTTGCCAAGGAAGGGTCCAAAACTCCATTTGTCGGACCCGAACCTTACAGTGGAATAACTAAAGTCCGCATCAAGGGGATGATCCGGGAATGGGAAGATGCTGCCAAAAATGCTCACCTGAGAAACACAGCTGGTCTGCGGCAGGCGAAAAGGTTCATCGCTTTCTCTGCCGTAAGAGCCGGACAGTTTCTCAGGTTAAGCAAGGACAGCCTAAGGCTCATAACCGGCCTTCTAACTGGACACTGTCCTCTGAAGTACCACCTCACCAAGATGGGTCAGACAACTGATGCCAACTGCAGGTTCTGCAACGAGGCACAAGAAACAGCAGAGCACCTACTTTGTGAATGCCCTGCCTTGTCCCTTCAAAGAGGGAACTACCTGTCATCGGCCACTTTAAACACCGAGGAATTGGTACACATTAACCCTCAAGTTATAGTAGACTTCATAAGAAGTCTAGACATTGAGGGACTCAAGTAGGTCAGGGATAGTTACAAAAGATCTTTTAGGTCGAGGTAACTTCGAAACTCCCAGAGGCCATACGACCCACCGACCCCATAACATAACATAACATATATAAAACTCTCTGTATATTATTTAATCTGACTTGAAAATGTATGAAGAAATATATCTATATTTTCTTATTTAAATATTTCAATTATTACTCATTTAAAAAAAATAATGTGAGTATATTTCTAACTTCACAATATTTCAGTGTTTTATGCGCGTGGCGCATGAAGTAAAATTTGGAGTTTAAAGAAGCCTGAAAATTTGGTTTGACTAAATTTTAAGGCTTTCCTAAACTCGAAATGTTACTTCATACTTAGTCTGGGAGTGCAATCACTCGTTCTAATCTTCATACTGCACGTTTTTATATAAAATCGACGAATGCCTGAAATTGTACAGCATATACATTATGTATACTTAAAAGACAAATTCACAGTATGTATTACAATAAGTCATTTATAGATATCATAAAAAGAAGTGCAGAATTTTACCAAAAATAAACTTTTAGTGTTATCTCTATAATTACTCGATGGGTTGAACAAAGTTGAATTATATTTTTGTATATTTGGTGAAGAAAAACACTTGTTTTGTTCCGGGTCCTTGTTTTTCTTTAACAAATTTGAATATTCGGTTTTATCAACAAGTATCATCCATATATTATTATAGTTTTGTAATTTATCAATTAAATAGATTAGGTATTACTACTGATATAATTATTTAAATTAAACATTTTCTTACAGGGATTTTTTCTTTTAAGTATTTATACCTCGATGTAGAATAAAATTTTCAGCGTATACATTGGGATATGTATAGTTATAAGAAAAATTCCCTGTATATTTTAACAGTAAATATACTCTTGATGTAATTCCCTTATTCAGTTTAGCTGCACTGACATTTTTTACTGTATATTTATTTATTCAGTCAGCTACATATAATATCGATTGAACATGTCAGGTGGTATATATTAAAAATACACAAAATACAAATTAAAAATAACAAAATATAAGAAACATAAGCGTGGGTACAATAATCACACATTAAAATTATAAAATCATTGAGCAAGGAATTTATCAAATTCCGAGATTGTATAACAGCATTTTGAAATCAACATATCTTTTAATTTCTTTTTGAAAGACTGTAGAGATTTGCTATCTTTAAAATCTCTAGGTAGTTTGTTAAATAATCGACAGCCAGCATAGATCGAGGCTTTCTTATAAAAACTATGATAGTGTTTGATTAAATAAATATTATTTTTTTGCCTAGTGTTATGATCATGTATGTATTTCCTTTTGTTAAATTCAGTTATATTTCGAAAAACATGGCATAATAGTTTAAATATGTAAATTGAGCATACGGTTAGAAGTTTTTCTTTAATGAAAATTTTACGACAGGAGTCCATAAAAGGAATGTTAAAGTAAAATTCTTTTTTGCTGTATAAAAACTCGAGATGCTTCTGTCGATTGACCGTACAACACAATGTTATACGAAATATGCGAGTATACGGATGCATAGTAAACATTGAGTAGTGCTGTCATAGACACATTGTATTTTAAAGTTTTAATCACATAGAAACTTTTATTTAGCAAATTACGGATACGCTGCATCAATAATAGTTCCTAAAAACTTAAATGATGACGATGTTTTGAGTTTATGGTTGGGTAGTTTTATATTCAGTTTGGCCCTATTTATATTACTAAATTCAACTAATATGCTTTTCGATTGATTCACAATTAGCCGATTTTTTGTGCACCAGTTTTCAAATTCAGTCATCACTTGCAGTACTCTTTCTTTTAGTTTAATGAAACATCGATCTGAGATAACAATACACACGTCATCCGCATACATAAATGTGTCTCCACATGAGATATTCAATGGTAGATCATTCACATACATAAGGAATATTAACGGGCCTAGTGTACTGCCTTGTGGAGTGCCCATTGATATTTCATATTGAGAGGATATGAATTGATTAATTTTTACTACTAGTTTTCTTTTCTTAAGATACGATAATATCCAATCATTTAGGTTTCCGCGAATTCCTAAGGAATATATTTTGTCTTTAACAAATTTATGGCATACGGTATCAAAGGCTTTTGTCAAGTCAAAAGCATTTGTTACTACATACTCACCAATATCTAGCTTATTATTAATGTATTGTATAAAATTTATTAAGCTACATTCGGTTAAGAAGCCAGGCCGAAACCCGTATTGATTATTAGCGAAAATATTATATTTATCCAAAAATAAGTATATTTTGTTAGCGACAATTTTTTCTATGATTTTAGAAAAAGTACTGAGCAGTGCGATGGGCCTATAGTTATTTAAACTGTTATCTCCTTTTTTATGAATGGGTACAATAGCCGCCGTTTTTAGACAATCAGGAAACTTTCCGATTTCTAATGATGCGTTTATTAGGTCAGCTAATATAGATGATATTTCTACCGCACACGATTTAATAAGACTGGATGATATGTTATCGAGGCCAGTCGATTTTGTATTTTTCAGGTTGCGTATCGCATTAACAACATCAGATTCTAGAATGTGATCAATAAATAGAGAATTTCTTATGCCAGAAGAGGTAGTGCAACTATCTGATAAGTGGCTGTGAAAGTGATTATCTACGGTTTCTTTAATACTAGTTGAAAAATATTTTCCGAATATATTGACAATTTTGTGGCTATCGTCCACAACTTCATTGTTATAAATAACTTTGTAGTCAAACTTAGAATCTGATATACCTTGTATTTTATTAATTATTTTCCAACTTGTTTTGGATTTATTTTCAGAATTATTTATCATTTTATTAAAGTATTTTTTTCTTTTCCTTAGAAACTTCAGTATTAATTTCTTTTTGTTGTTTACTGTTATGCACATTTAATAGTGTGTTACGTATATTTTGCTATAAACACACATTTAAACCTATGTTACAGCCAAAACGCGTTTTGTATAGACAAAACGCGCTTACAGACATAGTCTAAATTAAAACATAACTTCGGGTTTTGTCTCGACAAATCGCATTTTGTCCATATGAGTTAAGACAAGTCCTAACATAGTAAGTGTCATAAAAATGTCAAATTTGTAAAGTTGTAATAACAGAAGCTCAATGTTAATCGAAATTACTTTGTTTTTCATAAAAAAAAACAACAAAATTAAGCTGATAAAGCTAGATGAGCTAAATGTTGGGGCTAAATTATAACAAATACGAGACATTCTCCCGCTTTTTCCGAAATCATGAAATAAATCGACCAAACAAAACAAAACAAAAAACGTACTTGAAAACATCGCTTTGTTTTAAACTTCACTTTAAATCAGTGTTTTATACGCGTGGCGCATCAAGTAAAATTTCGAGTTTAGAAAAGCGATAAAATTTGATTTCTCGGGGCGCACTGCAAATCCAAATTTTTAGGCTTTTCTAAACTTTGTAACGTTCACATTTACCGCAGATAAGAATTACAACAATAGTTTTATTAAAATGTAGTCTTTCAACATAGACAACCATATACAGAGAGTTTTATGTAACACCGAACATTTTCATAACGAGAATTTTTCTTTGAAGTATCCATATGCATACGTTGCACATTTTCTGATGGTCGCTTTATTAAAAGAATTCAATTTTAAGCTTTAAGCGAGTGTTTTCCACTCCCAGGCTAAGCATGAAGTAAAATTTGGAGTTTAGAAAAGCCTGAAAATTTGGTTTGGTCGCGTAGCGCGAAGCGCGGAGCGGCCAAACCAAATTTTCTGGCTTTTCTAAACTCGAAATTTTACTTCATGCGCCACCGGTACAAAGCACTGATTCAATGTAAAGTTTAGCGGCATATTTTAAACTTCGTAATATGTCAGTGTTTTGTACCGGTGGCGCATGAAGTAAAATTTCGAGTTTAGAAAAGCCTGAAAATTTGGTTTGGCTGCTCCGCGCTTCGCGCTACGCGACCAAACCAAATTTTCAGGCTTTTCTAAACTCGAAATTTTACTTCATGCTTAGCCTGGGAGTGGAAAACACTCGCTGAAGGCTTCAAATTAAATTCTTTTAATAAACCGAGCATCGAATAATGTGCAACGTATGCATATGGATACTTAAAAAAAAGTCTCGTTATGAAAATGTTCGGTGTTACATAAAACTCTCTGTATATAAATTTGTAATTAATTATTTAGAATTATTTTCGGAAATTTTGCTTTTCTTTTCTCTTTCTCGTCATCAATCCTGAAATTTGATCTATCATTAAACCAACTCTAATTATTATCCTGTCTTTTTTTAAATGAATTTTAGTATTTATTTAGTTGGTCGAATTTCTTTTTACAACAAAATGGCCAAGGCCTGGCTTTGGTTAAAATACCATTAGCCATCAATTAATTGATTTGTTAACTAAAACTTAATCAATAGTATCATTCATCCCCAGGATTTAACAGGGTCACAAAATCTTCTCGTCTAGGGGCTCATCGAGACATTTTCTAGGTACACACAGAATTGAGCCACGGTACATGGGTTCCCCACAGAGGATTCAAACACAGGATTTTCATTCATACACTTAAATCTATATTTGTGTATCATATTACAATCTATATCAAAATCTTTGCATTATTAACAAATTCGAATAACTTCTTGTATATAAATATACTATTTGACCGCAAAATACATACATATGAGAATGGGAGAGCCAATTCAGGGGAAATTGCCTCAAAAAAGATCTACCTTTCATCCGAGTGCCTAGGGCAAAGCATTATTAAATGTTCGAGAGTGCCTCTTTCTCCACATTCACAAAACGGTTGTTCTACTTGGTTGATTTTAAATATATAAAATGGGCAGATTCCGTGGTTACTTCTCAGGCGACAGAGTGTTTTGACAACCATTTTTAAGGTAATTCCGAGTCCCAAAAACCAAGGACTGGATGGAACTTTTGGAGATATATTTTTATAAAACATCCCATAGTTACTGTTTTCAAAGTATAATTGGAATTCTTTGCGAAATTCTTTTTTAAAAGTATTCATTAAATCTTTTGATATAACAGGATGCTTTAATATTGTATCACTATAGAGACCTTCTTTTGCTAACTTATCCGCTGTTTCGTTTCCTGGAATACCTGCATGACCCTTTACCCATATTAAGCAAATATTATTCTTAAAAGATGGTATATATTTTAATATTTAAACGGATCAACGAATGCACACCCATATAATCCTTCAGAACTGGACCCATCTGTGTAAATTCTGTATGAATTTGGCCATTTTAATGATATAAATTCATTAAATAATGTTCTCGTACTTACTGGAGATTGAGATATAGAGTAATAGTTGTAATAATAAGTTTTTATGGGATGAATCAAAGTTTCGTAAGGGATTGAATATAACAGGTTTATCATAGGCTTATTTAATTTTGTCTCAAATGGTTGTAACATTCGATAGCACTCCACGAGTACTGATGATTTTTTTAGATTCCAATATCTAGTTGATAAATCTAGTACCGAAAGATCATATATATTTCTTAATAATTTTGAATTCTGAGCTAATAATGATAACAAGAAGTTCAAACCTAAATATTTTCTTCGAATGTAAAGTGGTTTCTCATTGCATTCCGCATGTTAGAAATTAGTAGGAGTACTTCGTAACACTCCAATACATAATCTAAGACATTTGTTCTGTACTCGATCAATCTTTTTCAAATGACATTTGCTAGCATTACCATAAAAAATACAACCATAATCTATTACTGAACGTACAAAAGATCTGTATATTAATAAGGAAATAGCCGGGTCCGCACCCTAATTAGTGGAGGACAAAACTCTCAAAATATTAATATCTTTCTCCACTCTTGATGTTAAATAAGCTATGTGCGAATTCCATAATAATTTACTATCCAAGTACATTCCTAAGAATTTGACTACTTTAGTATGGTTATATAATTTCCCATCCAGCAATACTTGATTTGTTTGAAATCTGCTACGCGTAAAAGTACAAACTTTTGATTTTTCTTCTGACATGGTCAATCCATTATCAGCTAAATACAATTTTACTTTATTAATATTTGTATCCAATACTGAAAAGCAGTTGTTTATATTTTTATCTTTTGTATAAATACAAAAATCATCAGCGTATTGAATTATTTTTATGTTGTTGTCAAATATCAATTCCAAATCATATAAAAAGAGTGCATATAAAATGGGGCTTATAATGCTACCCTGAGGTAACCCTGTACTTGTAGTTTGTGGGCCAAATACTTTATCATCAATATGACAAGACACTCTGCGCTCTGAGAATAAATTAGTAATTAATGCTACAATAGAATCCGGGAAGTCCAATTGAAGCAATTCGTTTGCCAATAATGAAAGGTTTACGCTATCATATGCGCCTTGAATATCAATGAAAAAAGCAGAAACAGATTCATTCTTTGAGAATGCGACCTGTATATCAGTTATGAGGGCACCTAGTGCGTTATTGGTTGAGTTAAATCTACGAAAGCCATGCTGGGTGATTGGGAACTTATTTTGTGATTCTATCCACCACTCTATCCTATTTTTTAAGATCCTTTCGAATGTTTTTAATACACACGATGAAAGTGAAATCGGCCTATATGAAGGTGCAAGCAATGGATTCTTTCCTGGTTTTAATATAGCGATAACATTATATTCCTTCCATACGGCTGGAATATTACAATTTTTCAAAATATTATTAAATATCCTAACTAGATGTTGTTTGGCATTTGGCGGAATGTTATCTATCATCTTGTAATTAATATCATCAAGACCGGGAGCACTATTAATATTCTTTTTGATGTTTAAATTTAATTCGTTATAGGTTATTTCATAATTTAAAAAGTTTTGACTAGTTCGGAAAGGTATAACTGTCGAGTTATAATTCTCGGCCGAGGGAGGAGCTAATTTGTTTAGAAAATCTTCGCACCACTCACCGTCTACGGAGGGCTGTTTATTTTCATATGAAATATTTTTTATTTTTCTTATTTCGTTCCAAATATTTTTCATTGGTGTACTGTGATTTAAATAGCGCAAAACTTTCTAAATGATTCTTTTTTACTTTTAGAAACTGTTTTTTTTTAACAAACGCCATACATTTTTTGTACTCTATTAAATTTTGCATATTAGGATCTGATTTATATTTTTTCATTGCTTGTGATTGCTCTTCGATTGCCTTCTTGCATTCTTCATTCCACCATGGTTTTGTGAAATATTTTCTGTTAGGATAATTATTTGTTTTATATACCGGAATAGCGGATTCTGATGCTTTATTTAAGTTATTTATAAATGAAGAATAATTGGAATTGTTTACACCAGAGGTTTCCGTTAAATCATTCATTTTATTATAGAATTTTCCCCAATTTGCTTTTCCTAGATTCCATTTTTTGTTTGAATTAAATCTTTTTAGGTTAGGATATAGATTAACTAATATATTAATTGGAAAATGGTCTGAACCTAACGTATTGTCATAAATATTCCAAGTTGAAATAGCAGCGATATCTGGAGTACAAATAGTTATATCTATAGCTGATAATGGCGAGTTTGGTCTGTTAAGTAAAGTGGGAGAACCGTCATTTATAAAACATAAGTCACATTCTTCTATAGCTTCTAATATTATTATTAGCAACCTTTGCATTACTAACACTATTAGAAACAATTCCTGAATAAGAAGATTCATGTTTATTTATAGCGTTCCTGTACGATATATTTTCTATGCTCATTAGATTTTTAATCGATTTTTGTTTTTTGAATTCAGGGCACTCTTTATGATTCGTTGAAACATGGGCCCCCGCACAGTGAATACTCTGTATGGGTGTTAGATTTGTACATTCGTTAGAGTCGTGATCTTTAAAACAACGCACATAACGTTGTTGTGCTTTACATTGCGTACCTATGTGGCCATATCTTAAACATTTTAAGCATTGTATTACGCGCTGGATATACGGTTCCACCGGACAGATAACACGAAAAATTTCAACCGCTGTAGGTAATTCCTTCCCTTTAAAAGTGATTAGAATTGATTGCGTCGGCTTATATACTACTTTATCATCGATCAGTACTCGTCTATTCAATCGTTTTATTTCCAATATTAAAAATGATTCCCCAAAAATTGGATTAATCATACTAATAATTTCTTGATCCGATATGTTAGTATCAACACCCTTAATAACCCCCAGTCTCCTTGCCATAAATTGCGGTATGTAAGACACAATATTTTTACTTTTGAAAAATGTTGATTCTAATAGTTTATTAGCTGCAACACTTGTACGTAAAACAATTTTTATTCTGTTTTTTCCTAGTGACGCAATTTCAACAATTTCCCTGTCAACATCTTTGTGGTTTGAAAAAATTAGTTTTCCAATGGACATTGGATGTAATTTTCCAAGAGAGGAATTACTGCTTTCATTATTTCCCTCTAAATATATTTGTAAAGGACCATTGTCCTTTGGATCATAGCGATAATTAATTCTTTGTTTTGTATGACTATTCATATTTGTGTTATCTGTATTTATTGTATTGAACATCTGCGCGCCTGCACTTTTTGTGGAGCTGATCTCCACATTGCTAGTGGATGGATTGACCTTGGGTATATTTAACACGTTGTTCGTATTTTGTGAATTAATATAAGGACTACATATTTCACCAAATAAAGGGTCGTTAAGCACTTCCATCGCTTGAGATATGGTTCCAGTAGGAATCAGTAAAGGGTTTGTCTTATCTGTAACTGCTACTGGGTTTCCCGAAGGAAACCCAGCATTCTCGCCCATTGTGACTGCTTCTAATCCCTATTTCCTCTTTACTACACTTCACTATAACTATAAATATATTTTTATCAATATTGAAACTGAACTTCGAAATAAATCACTATCGATCGCTCCGCGTATGAATCGATGCTCAGAAGAACACAATAGAAACTGAGTTGGTCGATTAATTAAATAAGTATTGGCAACAGCGTTTTTTTTAAAGGACACAAAGGTTAACTTGAGGATTTTTTTTTATATCATTATCTTCCGGGCTGTGTGTTCGACGTGATCTGATCGAACCTTGGTGCAATAATCTGTGTGACCGCCGTGTTAATTAAATTAGCTAAGTGCTCATCTCCTCAGGCCGCCCAAAACCTTCAGGTAACGATTTTTATTTTCTTCCCGTAAGGGATTAATTTAACTAATTTTTGGAATGGAATTTGTCTGTTTTTGAGGATTGAACCAGGAGAGGTTTATCCATTCGTATTTTCTGATTACGATGCTGATGTTCGTTTGGCGGGCGGATTTCTTTTATAATTGGTGTTTGTTTTGTGCTACTGGAACTAAAGTAGGACATCCGAGAGATTTGGATCGAGAATCCGGAATAATTGCAAGCCGCAAATGATAGGTTTTTGAATAAATTTTTTTAAAGTGCGTTAAATAAGAAAAATCCATGAAATACATTTTGTTTTTTATATTTAATGAATGGGACATTCATTCAATTGGTCACAAAATTGCGTATTGAAATTTAATATTTAAGTTAGAAAGAAACTAGCTAGAATTGATTTAATAGTAATTTTTTATTTAAAGTCGATTAATAATTAATGGCTTAGATAATTTATTTGGTAATTATATAGATTATTTAAAATTAAATATATTTTTGTTTCAACAATTCGTTTTTTATAATGAGTTGGTGTTAGAGTTATTTTAATTAATGTTATGAAAAGATTAATTAATTCATTGGATATTTATATTTTTTGTTAATCTTATAAATATCCCTTAAAACTTGATATATGTTCGTTTGAATAATTCTATTTTTGGTGATGCATTAATATTTAATTGATGTTGTGAAAATGTAAGGGAAAGGTGACGTCATTTTTTTCAAACAAATTATTGTTGTTGAATATTATTATTATTTAGTTTGATTTAACCTAATATAATTTGATTAAGTTTATTATTTACGTGAATCTGATTTAGTTAACTTTAATTTATTTTTATTAATAATTTTATTTTGATACTATTAAATGATTATTAATTTAAACAAATATTACTAACTTTTTATTATTTTATTTCAATATTATTCGGTTTTCCTAGTTTCTTGGTTTAGTTGGGGAGATTAAATTTATTTAAACCAAGTGGTGCCCATAACAATTTTTTTATTTCTGTTTATATTTAAATTATTTTATTTCGAACCACGACTTGCCTTCCGACAAAGAGCTGCCGTACGCACGTTATAACTTGAAATTTTACTTCATGCTTAATCTAGGGGTGGAAATACTCATTATATATCAAAAGCATTAGACTCCTTGTGGAGTTCCGCTGCTTCATGATGAAGCCCTTACAATCCTTTTTGTAGGGTGGATTAATCTCGGTATATGATTGTTTTACACGTGCGATTTTCTATATTTAATTTTTTCTGATATAGTTTTCCATTCTTTTCTTTGTTTCATTATCTTCTGCCATTCGATTATTCCTAGGCTCTTTATGTCGTTTAGAACTTCATCCTTCATCTTTTCTTCGGCCTGAATCTTCTTCTCCTAGATGGTTCCCAGTTCATTATAGCACTAATTGTACTTTTCTGTCCGGCTCTCCATATTGTTTTTTTTGTTTGTTTGTTTGGCCTTGGTATCTAGACTATTAGCCATCAATCTATTTATATATTTAACGTTTTTAACGTATTTTAACCAATTCTAATTTCGATAAATAACCATTTACTCCTGAAACAACACACACTCATTCATACTACATCCATGGACCCGGATGGCATAATTTATTAATCATAAATTATTCCACCGGACGGGATTCGAACCCGCGACCTCTTGGTCTGTGGGCAGGGTCTCTACCCACTCGGCCACCAAGGCCCCAACTCTCCATATATGTCTTATTTAATTAAGTCTCATCCATTTTATACGGTTTATAATAGTTTCTTCTCCAAGTTCATCCGTGTTCACTGGTCCCAATATTCTTCTCAAAATCTTTCTTTCAAGGGTAGCTAAAGTGTGTTATTGTTTCTTTGTAAGAGTCATAGTTTCTGCAGCATAAGTTATTATTTGCCTTATCATTGTTTTATACATTTTTATTTTTGTTTTGATATTGATCAATTTCTCCTGAATTTTGACATTTTCCATATTTCTTTCTATTGTTATTCCAAAGTACTTAAAATGGGTTACTTCTTGGAACTCGTGGTTACCGATTTTAATTTTCTATTGGATATCCTTGTGCCTAATTCTTAGTACCTTAGTTTTCCCGTAGTTTATTTTTAGTCCCATCTTCTTTCCCTCTGACTTTTTCTATGATATATCTTTGTTTGACCTCTTTCTGTTCTGAGTGTCCCCCAGAGCTGGGCAGGATTCGAATCATTCAGGATTCGAATACTGGATTCGAATCCTTTTAGAGGATTTAAAAGAGGCATTCGAATACTTTAGTTCAACTGGATTCGTGATCCGGATCCGTTACATCTTCTTAAGAAGATTCGTATTCGAATCCAAATGTGGGTGATTCGAATCCTTATAAAAGGATTCGAATATTTATAAAAGGATTCAAATATTTATAAAAGGATTCGAATACTTACAAAAGGTTTTGAATTGTCAAAAATAATTCGTATTAATTGTGAGAATTAACTTGAAAAATGTCTTTTGTGTGATTTTAAATTTCTCGTTAAATCACTGTTTTATACGCGTGGCGCATTAAGTAAAATTTTGAGTTTAGAAAAGCCCCGTGAAAATTTGTCTCGGGTCGCTGCGCGACCCTCGACAAATTTTCACGATGCTTTTCTAAACTCGAAATTTTACTTCATGCTTAGTCTGGGAGTGGAAACGCTCGTTCGAAACTTCAAACTGAATGCTTTGATAAGAACATTAAATGACTGAAAATGTTTTTAAAGATAATAATCTAGTTTTCAAAATTTTCTTTAATATTATTTGAAGTAAAACTGACATGGTAGCTAGCCACAATCTGAAATGTTAAATTTTTGAGGTATTTCTCTGATTCAAGATTTTTTCATTGACCCTTTAACATTACTTTCTTCTGTGGGAAACCCCCATTTTGTTAAATTGTTTTCATTGTTTTTGTCAATATTTAAGTTAATTTTATACATTTTTACGTGTTTTGTAATTTACCTGCTGATTTTGACAAATTTAATAATATCATATGGCTTTTTTGTTAGTGTTTTGGTCAATTTGAATATAATTCCATGACTATTCTCTGACTTTTCTGGTTTTAATGATATTCAGTGAATTTTTTATTTACGTAATTTTTAGGCATTCGTCGATCTTATAATAGAGATCAATTTAAAGTTTCGAGCGGGTGTTTCCACTACCAGGCTAAGCATGAAGTAAAATTTCGAGTTTAGAAAAGCCTTGTGAAAATTTGTCGAGGGTCGAGACAAATTTTCGGGCTTTTCTAAACTCGAAATTTTACTTCAGCCGCCACTCGTACTAAACACTGATTTGAAGTGAAGTTCAAAAACACACAAATACATCTTTAATCAGAGTAACAGAGAATCAGATATTTAGTCTGTTATCAACGATGTTCAGTGTTAATAATAAATAATTAGGTTTTGAATATTTTTGATAAAAGAACTGGTAACGATATTTATATATTAATGATTGCAAAAAAAAATTAAATCAAATTTATTCTTCAAGGATTTGTATTCGTGATTCGAAAAACAGGATTCGAATCTTTGATTCGAATCATATTTATCTCTTACGAATCCTTTATAATAATAATAATAATAAAAATAATAAGAGATGACACCCTGATGACACCCTGCAAAATAACTACTAAAATGATTCCGGAAGCTGTAAACAATACACAAAACTGGAAAGCAGCCGGTCCTGACCAAATCCACAACTTCTGGCTTAAGAAATTGTCATGTACTCACCCTTATATCTCACGATACTTTGAACAATTCCTTAATGATCCAGTAACTATGCCGAGTTTCTTTAGTAGGGGATTGACGTATTTAATACCAAAAGGAAAGAGTCTATCTGACCCAAGCCAATACAGACCAATAACCTGTCTATGCACCCTATACAAAATACTAACATCGTGTATATCTGGAGCGATCTACCAACACCTTGACGCGTCCAATATACTGCCAGAGGAACAAAAAGGTTGCATTAAGAAGTCGCAAGGGCGCAAGGAACAGATTGCAATTGACTCGGTTGTTACGGAGCAGGCTGCAAATAAACGATTATAAAAAGGCGTTTGATTTCGTCCCGCACCCGTGGCTTCTGCATGTCCTAAAGCTAAATAAAGTGGAAAATAAGATCACCACATTTCTCTCGCATATAATGTCAACGTGGAACGTCGTACTGCAAATCAACCAAAATGGACAAAACGCAACTTCGCAACCTATAAAAATCAATAGAGATATTTTCCAGGGGGACAGCCTAAGCCCACTATGGTTTTGTCTAGCACTGAACCCATTGTCCGCACTACTCAACAGTTCAGGCTATGGATTCCAAATAAGGCAGGGATTGGGGACCAAGCATGTTATCAGTCACCTGCTTTATATGGATGACATTAAACTGTATGCCTCAAATGAACCACAACTGAACCAGCTTATCAAGATCACGGAGGACTTCTCCCGCGATATTCAGATGTGTTTTGGCCTGGATAAATGTAATACCCTTAATGTCAACCAGGGGCGAATAACACGAAATGACTTTGAAACGAAGGATGGAGGAAGCATTGAATCAATGGATAGCACCGGTGTTTACAAGTACCTTGGCATTTTACAGGCGGCACGTATCCAACATAAAACAGTTAAAGAAAATGCAACAGAAGAATACATCAAGCGGCTAACTGAGATCTTGAAATCGAAACTTAACGGGAAAAACACGTGTATAGCCATCAACACATACGCGGTACCAGTCTTAACCTATACCTTCGGAACTGTTAAGTGGACAAATACTGAGCTACAAAATATACAGACCAAAACACGAACAACGCTGGCTCAATGATGTCGAGAGATTTAACGAAAAGCAGATTGAGAAACTACAACGCTATTTTCTCAGCAAGCAAACATCACTGCATGAAGCGATCCGTCTTTCAGATAACAACTATACGCCACTGGACCTACTGCACTCTAACGAACAACCAATGCAATCAAATGCGGATTATGAACAAGGGAAAAAGCAATCTTGGATTGGAAAAGCACTACTTGGGCGACACCCAAATGATCTTAGCCATAACTTTGTCGATCAGAAAGCGTCGAACAAATGGCTGACTCAGGCGGACCTGTTCATTGGGACAGAGGGCTTTATGATCGCGATCCAAGACCAGGTCATAGCTACGAAGAACTACCGCAAATTTATATTAAAAGAAGCTTATATTGTAGACAGCTGCAGGCGATGCCAGAATGCATCAGAAACTATCCAACACATCACTGCTGCATGTGCAATGTTGGCACTCACAAGCTACCTGCAGAGACACGATCAGGTCGCTAGCATTGTACATCAAAAAATAGCTGCATTACACACCTTAACTGATGATACAACTCCATATTATGAGTACCAACCAGCCAATGTCCTTGAAAATGATAAACATATATTGTACTGGAACCGGAGCATTATCACGGACAAGAGCATACCTTGCAATAGACCAGACATCACACTAACAGACAAAGAGAAAGATGTAACATACCTTATAGACATTGCTATTCCTAATACTCATAACATGCAGGCTACATGGCAGGAAAAAATAAACAAGTACAAACCCCTGGCAGACGAAATTAGGAATATGTGGAAGCAGAAAGAGGTATATGTCTTACCTATTGTAATATCGTCAACAGGAGTAATACCAAAGAAACTGCACGATAGCCTCCTAAAAATTAAGCTACCTCGACTCACCTGCATTCAGCTCCAAAAGTCTGTAATTCTAAACACCACAGCAATAGTTCTTTCTCACCTCAATCTCCCTCCATAGAGATATGGACACTTGTTGTAAAAACCGTGTCCATTTACTCACCGTCAATTAAGGACGTGCTAAATTAAATAATAATATAATTTATTTTCACTGCATTAAACATTGTAGGTACATTAAATTACATACATTGTAAGACTTGCAAACAGGTCAGAAACAAATATTTAACAAATAAATATTTACATTCTAGTATGATTGAAGTATTCTTCCATACTGTATGGTTCTAGTAACACTAAAAAGTCGCATAATGTTTTTCTCATGCTAGTGTAGTTTTGCGCAGTTTTAACACTGGGTGGTAGATTATTATAGATCTTTATACAAGTATAGTGCGGCCCTCTCTCAAAAGAGCTCAATCTGTGCTTTGGGAAGTTGTACTCAATACCATGTCTTGTATTATATATACTCTCTGTGATGTTTGTTAGTTTTAATAAATGAAACACTGTATTTACAAAACCCCCAAACACAACTTTATTATTTCTTATTAAATTCACCACCATTACAAATGACTGTCTGCAACATACTGGTGCAAAAATAATTCTGCGCAACTCACGCAAGCGCACACGCTACAATTTATAATTTATATCAAAATACACTACACTCCTCCCTGCTTTATTCCTTTAAATACGACTTAGAATACAGAGAGAAGTTCGTGATTTTCACATTTAATATTTTAAACGATTAGGAGGTACCCTCCGGCGCTGTGGTCGGACAGGTATATCCGAAACAATGTTTTCTGAAGGCGAATCAACAACGCTATGTGCAATACTTGTTGTTGGTTCCTCTTCAGATTCCGCATTTTCACTACAATTTTCCGAAACCGTATCATTTTCTGAAATCATATTGTTTTTTTCGACACAATCGCTGCGATCTATTACGAAATTATCACTCTCCGCGAGTAATTGATTCACGTGACGTTTCCATAATAATTCGCTACCTTTCACTTTCACAAAATAAATAACGGCTCCAATTTTCTTCGCGATTGTTCCAGCAACCCACCGGGGTTTTATCGGTCTAAAATCACGCACTAACACTTGTTGTCCTAGTTCAAATGTCACTTTCCTCCCCCCTTTAAAATTTCGACAGTTGCGAACTTGAGAACTCAGCATTTTGTTCCTTATCTCAATTATGTTTTTAGTTTTTCTGCAATTTTCTATTGGTTTAATGCTGTCTAATCTAGTTCGCAATGGACGTCCGAACATTATTCGTGCTGGCGTTTCTCCTGTCGAACAATGTTCGGTATTTCTGTAGTTTAACAAAAATCTACTGATAGCAGTTTCAAAATTGATTTTATTAACATTTTTCATTTCTTTTAACAAAAATTGCTTTACAGTTTTAACTGTATTTTCGGCTAACCCGTTAGATGGTGCATGATATGGGGGAGAAGTTAAGAATTTTATGTTATTTAATTCTAAGAAATTTCTAAATTCGTGTGCTGTAAGTTGCGTGCCGTTATCGGACACTAGTACCTTAGGGATTCCAAATCTACTAAATGTTTCACGTAATTTTTCAATTGTGTTTTGTGTCGTTATGCTTGACATTACAAAAACCTCTACCCATTTTGAAAAAGAATCAACTATAACAAGAATGTGTTTTCCCCCAATAGGGCCTAAAAAATCCAAATGAATGCGTTCCCAAACATTATTTGGAACTGGCCAACAATTTAACGGAATTTTATTTGGAAGTGTCCTAAAGTTTTGACAGGTCTCACATGATTTACATATATTTTCTATTTCTTTATTGAGTGAGGGCCACCACACATATGATCGGGCTAACGATTTAGTTTTTACAATGCCCTGATGCGTATTATGCAATTCACTTAGAACGTTTTCTTGTAGAGATGTCGGGACAATTACCCGAAATCCCCACATTAAAATATTATCCTCTATTGTGATCTCATTTCTGCGAACAAAATAAGGTTTTAAATGTGCTAGCTCACACTTTTGTGGCCAACCGTTACAAACATATTCCTTGATTTCAATTAAATTTGTATCTTTTGCAGTTTCTTTTTGAACACATTCAATATTTAAATTTAAATTTGAACTATCAATATAATTAATATAATTAAAATTTCCAAAAAATTCTGTGTCTTCAGCAGTATAAACTTTGAGTGGTAATCGAGAAAATATGTCGGCAAAATTTTGGTTTGATTTTACGAACTGTATAGTAAAATCAAATCCACTTAAAAATATTGCATAACGCTGCAACCTATTTGCTGCTAACGTGGGAATTCCACGTTTTGGTCCAAATATTGTTATTAATGGTTGATGATCGCTGAGTAAATGGAATTTGCGACCATAAACATATTGGTAAATTTTTTTTACCCCATATACTATGGCTAAAGCTTCTCGTTCTATCTGGGAATATTTTTGTTCAGTGAAAGACAAGGTTCTGGAAGCATACGCAATTACTTTTTCTTCCCCCTTGTCTGACACTTGTGATAGAATTGCTCCCAACCCTACTTGGGAAGCATCCACTATTAAATTTAGTTTATAATCTGGATTGTAATGTGCTAGAGAAATGTCTGACATTAAAATATCTTTTATTTTATTAAACGAATTTTGACAATCTTTAGACCAAAACCATTTTGTGTGTTTCTTTATTAAATTGTACAAGGGATATAATATTTCTGACATCTTAGGTACGAACTTATGATAATAATTAACAGTTCCTAACATTGACCTCACTTGTGACACGTTTTGTGGAACACTCATTTTTTTAATAGCTTCTAAACGATCAGGTGACTTATGTAGTCCCTTTTTATCAATTATAAATCCTAAATAGGTTATTGACTCTTGGAAAAATTTACATTTGTCTGCCCGAATTGTAAAACCTGATTCTTGTAAAATTTTTAACACATTATGTACTCTATTTAAATGTTGCTCTTTATTTGCTGCCGTAATTAAGATATCGTCAAGAAATATACATATACCCTCGAGATGTCCCAAAATACCTTCCATTATTCTTTGGAATTGAGCTGGGGCAGAACTTACCCCAAACGGTAATCGGTTATAAACAAATGTCCCAATATGAGTCGAAATGGCTGTGACTTTTCGTGATTCAGAGTCTAACAATATCTGCTGATAAGCGTGTGTCAAGTCGATTTTAGAGAACTGCTGACCTCCCTGTAATTTTGCAAAAATGTCCTCGATTCTCGGAATCGGATACCGTTCAGACTCTAAACACGGATTTAAGGTAATTTTATAATCGCCGCAAATACGAACAGTATTGTCATCTTTTAATATGGGGACTATCGGTGTGCCCCACTCGGAATGCTCGATTGGGCTTATAATACCAGCCTCCTTTAAACGCTTTGATTCCAATTCGACTTTATCCTTTAAAGAAAATGGCAATGCTCTTGGTTTAAAATATTTAGGATTACTATTTTCTTTTAGTTTTAATTTAAGAGTATAATTTTTTAAAGTTCCAAGTGTTTTGCAAAACACTTCAGGGAATTTATTTAGTAATATTTCGTCATACCCATTCATATAATTTAATTCTCTGAACCCTAAATTAAACATTTTTAAAAAATCACGTCCCAGTAATGGTGGTCCGCCTCCTTTTATTATGTAAATATCCATTAAATTACTTTTATTCTTGTACGTTAAATTAATCGATGCTTTTCCCACGGGGAATATTTTTCCTCCTGTATAATTTACTAACTGTAAGGTACTATCAGATAACGGTACAGTTTTGAAATGTTTAAACCATAATTCACTTGAAATTACAGAAGCAGCAGCTCCTGAATCAATTTCCATCTGAAAGGGTTTTCCGTTTATTTTTACATTTTCTAAAATTGGCGCATAATACTTATTATTTTTCATTGAAAATAGCGTAAAATGTTCATTAGTTGTCTCCATAAATTTTATGTTTCCATTCCTACATACATAACTTAAATGGCCTTTGCGACCGCAATTTTTGCAATTGTACTCACGAAACCTGCAGTCTTTGGTCGCATGATTGTCCCGTCCGCAGCAGGAACAATGTGACGCGTTCGCTGTACCCGCTGATCGGTCGGCGCGAGCTCCTCCAGCTGATTGGCCTGCGCGCGCTCCTCTTTGCATCGTCCATCCTTTCGCCGCTGCTCGCCCTCTTCCGCTCGGTCCACTGGATCCTCCTCGAAACGGCTTCTCCAGGCGGTGCAACTCCACTTCCTCCCGCTTTATCTGAGGAAACTGGGCTTGCATACTATCAATAATATGCATGGATTGAGCTGCTTCAGTCTTTAATGCAATGTCCAGGGCAGCGGACATCGTTAATGCTTCCGTTTCTTGAAACAACCTTTCCCTGATTCTTCCTGGCTCCATCCCCATGATAAATTTATCTCGTAGGGCTGCGTCTAGGTGGGTGTCGAATTTGCAGAATGCCGCTAAACTTTTAATTCTTGCTGCGTATTCTTGCACTGATTCGTTGGGTTGTTTCGATGCCGAATAAAATCGGTACCTTTCGGCGAACACGGCTTTTTTTCTATCGTAAAACTCATTTAATAAAGTAATTAGTTCGTCGTATGTTTTTTTATCGGGTGCAAACGGTACACACAAATTTTCTATTAATTTAAATGCGTCTTGATTTAGCCCGTTTAATATCATCGCTCTTTTTATATCACTCGCGTCAATTTTGTTTGCAACAAAAAATTGTTCCATTCGCATTTTGAATACTGACCACTCGTGTATTTTGGGATCGAATTCTAATTGGATGACAATGGATTGCACTTGTTGCACTGCTTGGTTCGCCATTTTGTCTTCTTATCACCATGCGGTTTCGCACACTACCCTTTCTTAAAATCACTTTACACTTTGTTTTTTTTTTCACTTTAAACTGTAGGTCCTTTCGCCTCGTCGCCAATGTGATGTTTGTTAGTTTTAATAAATGAAACACTGTATTTACAAAACCCCCAAACACAACTTTATTATTTCTTATTAAATTCACCACCATTACAAATGACTGTCTGCAACATACTGGCGCAAAAATAATTCTGCGCAACTCACGCAAGCGCACACGCTACAATTTATAATTTATATCAAAATACACTACACTCTCTAAACGGGATTCATTAAATAACAGTCTGTTTTTCCATAGGAATTTCGTGCATTCAAGAATATATATAGCGTAGAAAGTAAGAAGATTTCCTTTCTTAAAAACACCTCTACAGCTGGTATCATTTTTTAAATTGAATACTATTCTTAACGCGCGCTTCTGGGTTATAAAAATGGATTTAGCATCTGTACTGTTTCCCCAAAAAATTAAACCATATTTTAAATTTGAATATAAATAAGCGTAATAAAACATTTTTGTTATATAGACATTAGTATTTCGGGATAATATTCTCAGCCCATAACATGCTTTATTTAGTTTTGATACTACATAACTGACGTGATTTTTAAAATTCAATTTATCATCTATGATAATTCCTAGAAATTTAGTATCGGAACTAAATGTATAATTTTGGTTATACAAGTTAAATGTAGTTGGAGATAATACGCTACTATTGCATTTAAAATGAAGATAATTAGTTTTGTCCCGGTTTAAAAGTAAACCATTGTTGTTGAACCATTTTATAACGGTTTCCATTGCAATGTTACCATCTTCAATTACTTTTGAAAACGAAGCTCCTAATAGCAGTATATTTGTATCGTCCGCATAGCGTATAAAATTACATTTATCTGTAATGTTGTTTATGTGGTTCATGAAGATAATAAATAGTAACAGACCCAAAACACTATCCTGTGGAATTCCCATGGCAATATCCAGGGCACTTGATTTTGCATCTATTCCTGTCTCTTTATTTTTTATTTTTACAATTTGTTTTCTATGGCGTAGATACGATTCGATCAATTTGTTGGCAGTACCCCGGATACAGAGCTGGGCAGGATTCGAATCATTCAGGAAAGAGGCATTCGAATCCTTTGGTTCAACTGGATTCGTGATCCGGATTCGTTACTTATTTTTAAGAGGATTCGTATTCGAATCCAAATGTGGGTGATTCGAATCCTTATAAAAGGATTCGAATATTTATAAAAGGATTCGATAATTTATAAAAGGATTCGAATATTTATAAACGGATTCGAATATTTATAAGAGGATTCGAATATTTATAAAGGGATTCGAATACTTACAAAAGGATTTGAATCGTCAAAACTAACTCGAATTAATTGTCGGGATTAACATGAAAACTGTCTTTTGTGTGTTTTTAAATTTCTCGGTAAATCACTGTTTTATACGCGTGGCGCATGAAGTAAAATTTCGAGTTTAGAAAAGCCCAGAAAATTTGTCTGGGAGTGGAAAACACTCGTTTAAAGTTTCAAATTAAGCTCTTTTGAAAAACAACGGATGTCGGAAAATTTACAGCTTATGCATATGTTTATCTAAAAGAAAATATTTACATTTTTTTTTTAGAAGAATTCAATTTCAAGCTATAAATGAGTGTTTTCCACTCCCAGACTAAGCATGAAGTAAAATTTCGAGTTTAGAAAAGCCCCGTGAAAATTTGTCGAGGGTCGCGCAGCGACCTGAGACAAATTTTCTGGGCTTTTCTAAACTCGAAATTTTACTTCATGCGCCACGCTACAAAACAAAAATATTGTGAATTTATGTAGATTTGAACCTCACTTGAAACAGTGTTTTGTACGCGTGGCGCATGAAGTAAAATTTCGAGTTTAGAAAAGCCCAGAAAATTTGTCTCGGGTCGCTGCGCGATCCTCGACAAATTTTCACGGGGCTTTTCTAAACTCGAAATTTTACTTCATGCTTAGTCTGGGAGTGGAAACGCTCGTTCGAAACTTCTTATAATGCTTTGATAACAACATTAAAAGACTAAATTTCTTTTTAAAGATAATAATCTAGTTTTCAAAATTTTGTTTAATTTTATTTGAAGTAAAACTGACATAGTAGCCACAATCTAAAATGTTAAGTTTTTCGGCATTTCCCTGATTTTTTTCCCTGGCCTTTTAATATAACTTTCTTCTGTGGGAAACCCTAATTTTGTTAAATTATTTTCATTGTTTTTGTCAATATTTAAGTTAATTATATAAAGTTTTACGTGTTTTGTAATTTGTCTGCTAATTTTGACAAATTTAATAACATCATATAGCTTTTTTGTTAGTGTTTTTGTTAATTTGAATATGATTCCATGACTTTTCTCTGACTTTTCCGGTTTGAATGATAATCAGTGAATATTTTATTTACGTAATTTTCATCGATATTATAATATAGTTTAAAGTGAAGTTTTGAACGGGTGTTTCCACTCCCAGGCTAAGCATGAAGTAAAATTTCGAGTTTAGAAAAGCCCCGTGAAAATTTGTCGAGGGTCGCGCAGCGACCCGAGACAAATTTTCGGGCTTTTCTAAACTCGAAATTTTACTTCATGCGCCACACGTACAAAACAATGATTTGAGGTGAAGTTTAGAAACACACAAATACATCTTTAACCAGAGTAATAGGGAATCAGATAGTTAGTCTGTTATAAACGATGTTCAGTGTTAATAATAAATAATTATGTTTTGAATATTTTTGTTAAAACAACTGGTAACTATATTTATATATTAATGGTTGCAAAAAAATAATGAAATCAAATTAATTCTTAAAGGATTTGTATCCGTGATTCGAAAAAACAGGATTCGAATCTTTGATTCGAATCATATTTATCTCTTACGAATCCTTTATTCGAGTATTCGTGATTCGAATCATATTAGGTGATTCGGATTCGTGACTCGAATCTTTTTTATGAGGATTCGTCCCAGCTCTGCCCGGATACCATAGTTATCCAGTTTTAATAGCAATTTGATGTAATCAATTGTATCAAATGCCCTGGATAAATCCAGGAAAATTCCACAGGCTACCCTGCCCTTATCAATGTTTGAATAGATTGGATGTAGTAAATCATATATTGCAGTATTGATACTTTTCCCTTTAAGGAATCCATGTTGGGTGTCATTGAAAAGATTGTTTGCAATGAAAAAATCTATTATTTGTGTGGCTATTATCGATTCCATTATTTTTAAGAAAGTGTTTAATACACTAATAGACCTGTAGTTTTCTAGTAATTCCGGGTCTCCTTTTATATAAACGGGTGTAACTACTGAATACTTTAGGTAATCTGGAAAGCTTCCTGTCTAAATTGCGTTATTAGAGATATGTTTTAACGGTGCAATAATGTTTGCTATACATTCTTTAATTAATGATACAGGAATCTCATCTAAACCACAGCTTTTCTTGTTTTCCATTTTACCTAATGCATTCATAATATCCAATGATGAAATAGTTCGAAATTCAAAATTTATTTCATATATTGGTACGCTAGAAGTAAATTGATTTTAAATTGTGTTTTTATTTTGTAAGTTAATAGCAATATCTGTAAAGAAATTATTGAATTTATTTGCCAGAAGTTGGGGATTAGTATTGCTTGGCCGATTTTGAAATATTTGACGAGTTTTGAATTTGAAAGCCGATTTTGAAATATTTGACGAGTTTTGAATTTGACTTTCATATTGTTTTATTTGTTCTGATTTTAAATAATTTGAATATTCTAGTTTTGCATGTTTTAATTGAAGTTTATATTCTGGAAAATAATTAGCTAGTGTTTCATATAAATTTATATTTCGTTTATATTTTTCAACATCTTTTGCAAAGGTTTGATGATTTTTGTTTTTACAGTAATTTATATTCCTAATCGGAAAATGTTTATTTATATAAAGCATAAAAGTTTTAAAAAATTATTGTATTTTTTATTCACATCGTCGTCGTTATATGCAGAACCGAAATTTTCACGAATTCAGCTTGTGCTTTATCAGAGAAAATTATACCTTTTTTGTTTTGCTGTTTATTATCTTTTAATGTAATATTTGTGGAAATTAACTGCGCATCATGATCAGTTGTAAACATTTTTATAACATTAGCTCTAATATCATTTTCTGAGATATTTGTAATAACGTTATCAAGACATGATACTGAGCCAGTGTAGTGCACTCTGGTGGCCTCTGATATGGTTAAGATTGAGTCGTATGACCACACTATATTTGTAAAAATCAATAATTCATTTGTTTGGTTTAGTGTATTTATGTTAAAATCCCATGCTATAAAAAAATGATAATTATTTTTTGTTAACAGTTCTAAGATTTTTTCAAGTGTATCGAAAAATAAGTGTACATCGCCCGTCGGTGGTCTATAAATACAGACAATATGAATAATTATACTTAAACATCTAATTTCAGCACCTACACATTCTATATTTCTTGAGACAGTAAACTTATTAATACTACTCAACTGACTTGCTTTAGTATCACTTTTACAATATTTTGCCACACCGCCATGGTCATTTTTAGATCTACAGAAATATGTAATTAATTTATAATGTTGGTTTAAATTGAATGCTAACAGTTGATCTTTTGTCTGCCAGTGTTCAGATAAACATATGACACTAGGATGGTTTACATTAATATTATGTTTTATTTCATTAAAGCTAGTAGTTAAACATTGAATATTACAGTGAAATAATCTAAATTCAGTTTCATTTTGTAGCAATCGATCATTGTATGTTATGCTGATTTTATTTGGGTTTTCTTTCCTATAAAAAAAATATATCTTTCAATTACTATTCCCTTTTCCCACGAAACAGGATTTTCGATTATATCCGTGTATGAGAAAGAAACTCCTATTTTGAAGCTGGTGAAAGTTGGATTTTCGTATTTGGGAATTATCTTATCACAGATAATGTCTTTACATTGGATTCTGGTACTCAATAGGTTTTGCAGTTTTTCCGCCGTCATATCTACAGAGTATCGAGATACATGGAACTATGCTTTTCTTTCTACAACTGATATTGCTATATTCTCTTAAACACCGATTACTATAGACCTCCTCTTCTTACGGTGAGTGACTGGGATGAATGCATCTGTCGCGGAGTGGTTATCCGCCTTAGCTGCTGCGATGTTTTCAGCTCCGTTCTTGGTTTGCGAGTGGCCCGAGTGGTTATCCGTCCTGGCTGCTGCGATGTTTTCAACTTCGTTCGGGGTTTGCGTATTGTTATTGAGAGGCTTAGGCTTGTGCGCAGTTGCGATTTGGTATTTATTTATTGAAGTCGGATATTTAGATTTCTGTTTTAATTGTTTCGAGGAGACTTCTAAATTTTGGTTTCCGGGCGTTTCCGAGCGATTCGTTGAAGCTACCCGAAAGGTGTCGTTTATAGCAACTAGGTTTGCATCTTCGCTGATTTTATTTACATTTAAAATATTATGAATTTTTACAATATCTTGACGATTATCCATAACTATTGCGTTTTATCTCGCCAATGCATGTTTTATTTCATTTAAAATTGAAAATATAGACTGACCTTCTTGGCGGTTTGTAGTACACATTTGACATAACCACACTATATTTTTCTTTGAATTGAGTAGTCGTAACTCAGTATCTTTTAGATCCGTACAAGCACCATGCACTACGCTGTTACACAGTCCATAACACTGGATAGACACATCGGTCGGTTTTAACTGTTTACTACACAATTTACAATTTTCTACGGCACAGACTTCTCCACCTGGCGCCAATTATTCGAGTATTCGTGATTCGAATCATATTAGGTCATTCGGATTCGGGATTCGAATCCTTTTTACAAGGATTCGTCCCAGCTCTGGTGTCCCCTTCTTATTATTATTTATTGCACGGACTAAAAACCCCCTCTTGGTCCGTATTTTTGGGACGGGCTTTGACAGTATGATGCTGTTTTTTTTTTATTATGCATCCTCACTGGAGTGCCCTTCTTATTAACGAGTATATTCTAATGCTATGCTAAAAAATGTCGCAGACAAGGTATGTCCTTGCCTGACACCTTTGTTTGTTGTCGGGTGTCTTGCCGTATTGCGTTAGCACTCTTGTTTTTGTATTCGCCAAGGTCATATAAATACATTTTTGAACTCGCCGCCTCGAAAGTGAGGTTTCGAACACCGTTTTGACAACTCGAAAGTCGCATTTCCGGTATTTCACTTACGGCACGAGTTCAGGAAGTTAAATCCAGGCACGCAAAGTTTGACAGCTGAACTCTCATTTCAGTTGAATTATCATTTAGTTATGGAATGTAGAAGTTGTGAATTTTAAAGAATGACAATAAATAATGTATTTGAAGAACTTTGCGAAATCACAGTTTCTAATAAGTGTTTAAACTTCATGATTAAGCAAGAGGTAAAATTTCAAGTTTACAAAAGCCAAATATTCAGGCTTGACCAATCTAAATTGCTTGGGGGTGAATTTTCGTACAGAATTGGATGTCCCCCTTCAAATCATTAAACTTTTATTTGAAAGAAAAGTAAAATTTTGAGTTTAAAAATCCAAATTTTCAAGCTTTTGTAAACTCGAAATTTTACTTCACGCGTCACGCGTATTAGGCACTGATTTCAAGAAAAGTTTAAAACATATTGCTTAAGTTTGATCTCACGTTCATAAATGTTACATCTCTACTGATGAAAATTCAGCGCTAAGAAGAAAGGCGTGCTGTGTTAGTGCTGCGTTTTTAAAGTGATTTTTGCTGTGTTGTCCCCTGTCGATAATTATCATCTTTGGTGAGACGATTATTCATCACAATAACTAAACACTGTCAGAATTTGATTACGTTCTATTTACTCGTTTTATAGCAATTTAGTTATTAACAAATTGCAATAATATACATTGCTGAGTGTATGAGTCACGCTGAGTTTTTTTTTTATTATTTTACTTTTTTGGTACTTGTACGCTGAGTACGACCGGACAAATACTAATCATTTATCTGTTGTTATCGTTTCGACCTTTCAATTTCGATTAATATTCAATACAATTAATCCCTCCACTGTCCTCTGTTACATTTAATTGTTTAAACCGTGGTCCATATCTGTGCTGTGTTAGTTAGCCACTGCGAAGGACCGTGCAGTGTGAAGGGTGCCCTTGTCTAATACCTTATCCTTAATTATTTGTGTTAACTTAGTTGTCTATTTATTCTCTATGAAATGGGTGATATTTCCAACAAGGAATTATTATAGCAAATGTCTACTGAAATATCACGTTTGAAAACCGATATAACTAATGAACTTACTAATCACTTCACTGCATTAATTAATACGATAATCGAACCTCTTCGCAAAGAAAATGCGAATTTGAAACATCAACTCGATTCCATAAATAAAGAGCATTTAGAAATCTGCAACTCTTTGAATAATTTTGATAATCAACTGAGAGCAAATAATCTAATTATTGAAGGTCTAACGTAAAACGATAATAAAGTTATAATTGACGTTGTTAACGATTTATTTGTTAACAAATTAAACGTCACATTATCGCCATACGATATTGCCAATACCCGCCGCTTGGGTTCTAAAAACACAAAAACGCGTCCTGTTCTGGTTAAATTCAACAATCCAGACCAGAAACACAACGTGCTAAAAAATGCTATGAAACTAAAAGGGACGGGAATTTATATCAATAAAGATCTTACTCCTGAGCAACGATCAATTCGAAGTATACTTCGGAAGTACCAGAAGATTGCCCGCGAGTCTGGTCATCGCGCACTTATTGTCGGTAATTCTTTAAGAGTCGGCGGTAAGATCCTCTCCATCAATGATATCAACGATGATTTTGACATGAGTTCGTTTATACAATCTACTGCAGCTGATTCTGATGGTGCTACTTCCGAAGTGATCCAACATAACTCTCCGACAGGCACTTTAATTAAATCAATCTCTGCGCGACCTGGACTCCGTCGTTATGATACCCGTAATGGATCGAAAGTTACAAATTTTCGTTAATAAATGTGTATCGGTAAAGGTTTACTAGCAAAATGTTCGCGGTTTGAATTCTAAATGTAACCGAGTTTATCATAATACCGCTGTTAGTGATTTCCCTATTCTTGCCCTTACTGAGACGTGGCTGACTGAAAACGTGTCCAGTTGTGAACTATTTGGAAATAATTACAATGTGTTTCGTAATGACCGTGATTGTATCTTGTCTCAGAAGAAACGCGGGGGTGGAGTTTTAGTGGCTGTACATTCTTCGATATACGCATCAGTAATACCAGTTGACCACTTTATACCATCTACAAATAAAATCGAGTTATTAGTTGTAAAAATATTAATTTCGAACACCACTCTTTACATTATTAATATTTATGCATGTCCGCCGGTTTTACTAAATCAGGTTGCCACTATTACTGCAACTCTCGAGAACTTGATTTTTTTATTCAATAGCAATATAGTAATTGTCGGCGACTTCAATCTAAGTGAGTATGTAACTAATCCAACTCTAAACCAACCTAATTTATGTTTATATAATTGTATTCAGTTTCTTGGGCTCGAACAATATGATATAATTCATAATTCGTATAATCGTATTTTAGACTTAGTCTTTAGTAACTCACATTGTGTAGTAAGTCGTGTCCATGATCCTCTAATTGCTGAAGATAAACACCATCCCTCGCTTGAACTTAATATCGGTTTGTCTGTAGATACAAGTAATGCACATTCATCAGCAATATTCAAAAATTATGTCTCTAATCGCTCTTTCAATTTTAAAAAAACTAATTTTATTGATTTATACAATTCAAATCTTGCAATAGATTGGTCTGATATCCTTACAATTCAATCTGTAGAAAATGCGTGTTCTTCTTTTATACAAAATTGTACGAAGTATTTCATGACAATGTCCCTTTAGTTCCTATAAGTCCTTGTAAATTTCCGCCTTGGTTTTCAGGTAAGCTTAGAAGTAAGATTCGGGAGAAAAATAAATGCTTGAAGTTAAAAAATTCTAATCCTCTCTCCCAGTTTTTTAAAATTCGATACTCTAAATTAAGGTCAGAAGTAAAATTGCTTTCCGAAGCTGATTATACCTCATTTATAAGTGATACTGAAACCAAGATTTCCAAGGAACCGGGCAAGTTCTGGAACTTTATCAATTGCATCCGCCATGAATCTTCTATCCCTCCTGTCATGGAATATGAAAATCTTTCTCTATCTTCACCACTTGATATAGTGAATGCATTTGCTGCACACTTTTCTAAATCATTTACTGTTTCCACTAAACCTGTTATTAATGCTGTTTATAATAACCTTAACACTGTAAATGATTTTATTAGCATTTCTAAGGTTACAGATGATTTAGTAATCGATGCCCTTAGTAAGCTAAGTAATAAAGTCACCGCGGGCCCTGATGGTATTCCTGCGGTAGTACTTAAGGATTGCCGCAATATGCTTGCATTTCCTCTATCTCATATATTTAATTTATGTCCCCTTCACAATACCGTTCCTAACCGCTGAAAAAGTACGCGCATTGTACCCGTTTTTAAATCTGGTAATAAAAGAGATGTCCTTAATTATCGACCTATAGCTATTATCTCAAATGTTGCTAAATGCTTTGAGTTGATATTATGTAAATTCATTAATCCCTACATTAATAACAAATTATCATCTAGGCAACATGGATTTAGACCTACTAAATCAACGTTATCCAACATTTTGCAAATGACGCAAACTCTCTCGGATTATTTAGACAACCGAATCCAAGTCGACGTAATTTACACCGATATATCAAAAGCTTTTGATAGAATCGATCACGGTATACTTGTAAATAAGCTAAGCCTAATTAGGCTCTCAACAAACCTATGTAATTTACTTTACAATTACCTTACCAACAGACTGTTATTTTTAGAATACAAAGGGTTTAAGTCCCATCAATTTATTGCTTCTTCGGGTGTCCCCCAAGGCTCCAACCTCGGGCCGGTACTGTTTAATTTCTATATAAATGATATTGCTGATGTAGTTAATCATAACATGTTAATGTTTGCAGACGATTTGAAAATTTATCATCCTATAAATACTTTAGACGATTGTGTGTATCTTCAGCATAATCTCGACCTGATAGTAACGTGGTGCAAGAACAACAGCATCACTGTAAACGTTTTAAAATGTAAGACATTGTCTTATACTAGGAATAAGTCACAAATAACGTTCGATTATATAATTAATGGCTCTGTATTATCTCATGTTGAGACTTTCAAAGACTTGGGAGTGTTCTTTGACAAGAAACTATCTTTTAACAGTCATGTCATGAAAGTAGTATCGACCGCAAATCGCTCGTTGGGCTTCATAATACGTAATACTAAACCTTTTAAGAATATCGATGCCATTAAAATACTATACTATTCGTTTGTAAGATCTAAACCTGAATATGCCTGTTGCGTTTGGGATCCATACTACGCAAAATATTATTTGATGGTCGAGGCCATCCAGAAGAAATTTGTCAAATATCTTCACTTTAAGAAGTATGGTTAATATCCTGGGACTGATTATGATTATAATTATATTGAACTGTTGCGTGAATTCAACTTACACTTCTTAGAAAATCGCATGCAGTGACCACCTTGTATAAAATACTCAACAATCGTATGGATTGCTCTGACTTACTTGCACGAATTAATATTAATGTACCTGTTAATATAAGGAACAAACGTCTCTTCCAGTTATCAATTCCAAATACAAATATTATGCTCAAGTCACCAGTATATTCAATGTGTTCATTATATAATAATGTATTATCACTTTATCCGGATATTGACATATTTAATTGCATATTTTCTAAGGCCTTCTTCGACTTGATTGTTGAATATTTAGAATAATTTGCGCTCATATTGTATTGTATTTTGTGTATACTGTTTTTTCCATTATTGTTTAGTGTTAATTTTTATTTTGTAATGTTTTATATCTTGTAATCAATCTGTAACTGGATTCGTCCGTTGATTGAAATAAATAAATAAATGACTATTCATAAGGGATTTTTGTAAGTGTTTACTATTTTTTTATTTTACTTCATGCGTATAAAACACTGAATTGATGTAAAGTTTAAAATATACTGCCTATGTTTGACTGAAGAAATAAACTGTGTATTTTGAAATTCACAATATTTCAGTGATAATCAAGGAGTGGAAACACTTGCTAGAAATTTCAAATTGAATGCTTTTTTAAAACACCGATTGCCTGAAAATTTACTCGGTATGCATCTACTTTATATAAAAGTTCATATTTATAGTAGTTAGTGATACCTCTTCTAATTAATCGATAAATTATGAAATACAAAAATGTCTAGTTTCTTGAATTAATTTCTCATCTGGCACTTGGTGCAACATATTAGAATACGTAAAGTTATTTAAATAAAAAACACTTGATATTGTTTCACAAATTAAAACTTTATTCCGACTAGTTTCGGTTTGTTAGACCATTTTCAAAGGAATGAAAATGGTCTAACAGACCGAAACTAGCCGGAATAACGTTTAAATTTGTGAAACAATAACAACTTTTTTTTATTTAGATAAAAATGTCTAGATAATCTGTTATTTAACATACAATAGAATGAGCAAATAATCAGGACACCTTAAAACAATTGCTTGTGGAATAAAGATTATCATTAATTTGAAAAAGCTATACTTACAATTTTAACTTATATTTATTTTACTTTAAAATAAATTGTAGTCACAATTTTGTTAAGCAATACTATCAAAGAAAACCAGGTTATTTAAATGAATTGTTTTAATTCTCTGTATCATCAAACGATTCGTGCGACCAGAAATATCTCGTTTTTATAATGTGGAATAATAAAATTCATTATTATTATTATACGTATCAATTTGAATCAATAGTCGATTTAGATTGATAGTTTGATTGTCAGCAGCGAGCTTCATTGTTGAAAGTTCTAATAATACGATACAGTTATTATACCATATTTTAATAATATTTATTCAGTCATTATAATATAATGGTTTCATCAATTATTATTATCCAGAAGTACTGTAATTTAAGAAAATAGTTTGTTATGGATTATTTTATATATAAAAATTAAGTAATTGTGCCTTAAGGGCAATTTTTATTTATGCGCAGGAATGGGAAATTGGGATTTTTTAAAATGAAAATCCCACATGTCAGTTTTAAATGTCAAATGATATCTGTCAAATTTTATTTGATAAAAAGGGAAAGACATGTAACAAATGGCATATGGCGTATTCATTTAATACATGATACAAATCAAACATAATCAAAAAATCTAGTAAAGCCACACTGTATACGACTTAATCAATCTAGCGGGACAAAATTCATGGACTAGTATTTTAGATTCCTTTTCAGATGATAAATTAATTAATTTTGGATTAATATAAAAATAGACATTCGTGAGCTAGACATCGACACAGTCGGACGTACGAAACAGCGAGCGAATTATTAACCAAGTGCCATATTACTACAAAACTATTCTTCAACTTAACAACATGGAAGCCGATGACGACTCGACCAGCATAGACTGGGAGGAATTTAAGGAAAAAAACGAAAAAACGTGGAAGACCTCCCAAATTTCCTGTGGGAAAACCCGCAAAGAAACAAGCCACAGGTAACTTAAACCTTCCAAAAACATCAAATAAAGCGCTACAATCCATACTGAAATACACAATACCAACCAACTCAGCAACAAAATGTTTCACAACAGCCAGCAAGACAAGCGGACAACACTACTACCCACCAAACACCACAAACTTCATCTTCACAACATAATCCACAACCACAACCCACTCACAAACAACAAAACAGATCTGAAACATATACAAATCTATCGCAACAACAAAATAAAACAGCCACCAATTACAAACAACAATTTCAAAACACATACAATATAATCACTACCGCTCCAATCACTCGACTGCAATTAGTCCAAATCTGGCTACATCATACAAGCGACACGGAAGCCGTCATACTTCAGACGAAATCGGGATTTTTAATAAAATCGAACAACAACGCTGCCACGTGCGAGGCTTAAACTTAAAATCAAAAAACATAATCAAACGATACGCGTCCTCATCGTCCGCACCACGCGAACGGCAGCCGGCCAGTCCATCTTACTCATGCGTGATTCGCAGCCTCGAGCCCGAGATTGAAGACGCGGCAATCAGCGCACATTTAAACAATTTAGGCATCGAACACCGATACTGCCGCCGCATTATCTCGAAGGCGACGGGCAATAAAACGAGAATGGTCAGAATAATAACTGCCTCGTACAATTCGTATACAAAACTGTTACAACAACAGTTCAAATTTATGTGCAAGGTGTGCCCCGTGGAGGAAAGCCTTGCGCCTCAACCTGTGCCTGCACCATGCAATAAGTGCAACAAATTTGATCATGCTACCCCAGAATGTAAGGAAAAAATCAAGTGTTCAAAATGCAACGGCGAATACTTCACATCCTCCTGCACGACTCAACTACCATTGAAGTGCCAATCGTGTGGAAAAGCTGACCACGGCACCTGGCCGACAAAGTGCCCCAACCGCCCAATGCAGCCTATCCAAGGAATCCCCAACATGAAGATACATTGCTCGAACAAAAAATCATCTGACATTGACGACATTGACATAAAAAAGACACGCATCCATCAACCCATAACCCTTCATGATCATATTATAGACACGTTTATCACAGAAGTAAATAATCCAACGAACACTGACCGCCACGCACTATTGAAAAAATTAAAAGAACGCTTCATAGAATCCTACCAAATAGACACACACGCCGCATTTACTTGAAACAGAATGTTTCTGGTGATGTTCGATCTGAAATACCCTGATAGTCCCGTTCCAACTGTTCCCACAGAAGGCATTCAAGCAGCTCATTGTGTGGTACAAAATGGCTAACCTAACTTTTCTTTAATCCAACATTAACTCTCTCACTAACAAATCCCACATTGTACTTAACTACCTAAATAATAACCCTGTCCATATATGTTTGCTGGTCGAAACCCAGTCCAAGAAACCCTTCTCTTTCCACAACTGGAACCACATACAGTTCCCCTCCTCCACTTTTAATAAAAATTCCTGAGGTGGTTTACTTGCAACAACCCATCCCAGTTTAAAAATTACCAAAAGTAATCCCCCTAAAATCAATCATCCCCTCAATGAATGCCTGTACGTTACCCTAACACACGAATCCACATATTCCCTGTTTATATTCACCCCAATTCTCCTATTGACGACACTATATTCATAAAAGCATCTCTATACCCAAATACAATAATCATAGGAGACTTTAATATAAACAAAACTAAATCCCGACAACTATCCTCTTTTCTTTCCAATTCCAATTTCGTTCGTATCCATACTCCCCCAACTTTTATAATGAACCAACACCAATCTACAACACCCGACATACTCCTATGCACCCAAAATATCCAGTCTCTTATACACGATGTAATCCTTATACCTGATCTCTGTTCTGACCACTTATCCATAACCTTTAAAATAAAATCCAACCAGCCTGTCCCCCAACCCCCTCCTACTGTCATCTTTGATTTCAAAAACTGCGATATAGACAAAGTTTCCCTAGACATTGCCCGATTTATATCATCTAACCCTGACATTAATCCTAACTCCATAACACAATTTAACAATATTCTTTCCCAGTCAATTCAACAAAATACCCCAAAAATCAACAAATCATTTTACAAATACCCCCTTCCCAAATTTATCCTCAGACTACTGAAATATAAACGACAACTGTACAGAGACATTAGACTTACTGATACACCAGAACTTAGACAGAAATTCAACAACATTAATATAGACATCAAAAGACTATTTTTTTAATACAAGACAGATTTTTGGATAAACACATGCAAAGACATAAACGACCTTCAAGGGAAGACATTTTGGACACAAATCAATAAACTCTCGAAATACAAAAAAACGGACAAACTTCAATAGATAATAGACACGGACACCGACGAGACTATCACCGACATAGAGATAATTGCTGAAAAATTCTCCCAATACTTCAACGATACCTATAAAATATCACAGGATACAGACTTTGACAAACACTTTTTAAAACACGTTGACAGCTGGTATGACGAATTTTTCAATACGACAGATTTGACAAAACCAACTGACCTATTCGCTGAAGACGACTATAACCACATCCTAAAAAAGGAAAAAACACTGCACCCGGACATGACTATATACACAGACGCATTCTTAAATCCCTACCTCCTCATATCCATCACCACATTCTCAACATCCTTAACTATTCCTACCAACACAACTATTTCCCACCAGAGTGGAAAACTGGTATAATCATATGTATCCCCAAACGCGACCATAATCCATCCTTTATTCCTAGCTACCGTCCAATAACACTCCTGCCAGTCCTAGGCAAAATGTATGAATCCCTCCTAAAAAATAAAATCCTTTCCCTTATTGCAGACCGTATCCCCAAATATCAATTTGGTTTCCTTCCCAAACGCTCCACCAGTCTCCCACTTACTATTCCAACCTTCAGACTACCCATATCGAAGGAAAATCCTCTGCAGCACTTTTCCTTGATATCCAAAAAGCGTTCGATTCCGTATGGCACAAAGGCCTCCTTTACAAATGTCAACTCCTCAATATCCCCTCACATCTGATACACATCCTACATTCATTCCTTTTCAACAGATCCCTTAAAGTGAGAATAAACAACTGTCACTCCTCTGCCTTCACACCTGAACAAGAGGTCCCACAAGGTTCCCCTCTATCCCCACTCCTTTACAACATCTTCTGTTCCGACATATATAACCCCGACCCAAAACACTTCAACCCTTCCAAATATGTTTTAGAATTTGCTGATGACACCGCCCTTATATCACATCTCCTTCCCTACCCAAAGCCCTGCAAACCCTACAAGAACTTATTGACACACTAGAACGCTGGTTTGCCAAGTGGAGAATCAAAATTAATCCCCGAAAGTCGCAGCTCCTTATTCCCTCCCACAAAATCACTAAATATCCATATATTGTTTACGTATCACAAAACCCCATATATCCATCCACCCACATTAAATACCTTGGATTTACTCGTGACCCTAAACTTAAGCTCAAAAAACATACATGTGACATTAAAAACAAGATAACAATTAGGGCAAAACTATTTAGAAACTTGACATACAAACAAGCGGGCATAAACACTAAAACAGCTGTCCTGATCTATAAGATGATATGTCGCCCCCTAATTAAATATGCACCCATCCTATCCTCCACAATCCAGAATCCCACACTACACCACATCCAGGTTAGTGAGAGAGCTTCCCTTAGGACCCTTACTAAACTCCGACATCCTTCAAACCCACTACACAATCCTTCAAACCAATTCCTCTACGACGCTACCTCTGTAATTCCCATCGAATAACGCCTTCAATTCCTCTGCGAAAAATTCTCCAAAAATCCTTTTAATTACCAAATCCTATCCCTATTTTGTTTTCACAGAAATCCCGAAATTCCTACGAAATACAAAACCCGCCCCAAACACAATTTTCGAATACAATTTATCATTTCATCCTTTCACCCATTAATCACTGACCCTTGACAGAAATGACAAACCTTGGCAGAAAGACCTCTGGACGATAGCCATTTGACAGTGTACAATAATAATAATAACTATGTATCTGTGTGTTAATAAATATGTTAAATATATATATAAAAATAGATAGTTTCCCAAAAAATGATTTAAATTCAGTAAGATTTGAGGTGTATTATCAACAAAACAAATATTTTTTTCTTGTAGTTCATTATGCATTCATTTAGCATTATGTTTGTCACTCAATTCATGTTCTGGAGATTTTCTTATTCATAATGTGTATCACTGTGTATACTTTTGGACTAACCACAAGCGATTGACGTTTATAAAACATTTCTTGTACAGGGAGTTTTTATTTTAAGTAATATCCTCGATATTCGTTGTCTTTTTGAAATAGTTCAATTTAAAGCTTTAAACGAGTGTTTATACTCCCAGATTAAGCATGAAGTAATAGTATATGCTAAAAATCTTCAGATATTCGTTTTTTTTTTAAGTTTGAAACGAACGTCGTCCACTCCCAGACTAAGCATGAAGTAAAATTCCGAGTTTAGAAAAGCCTGACCGCTTGGATTTGGACGCGAAGCGTCCAAATCCAAACTCAGGCTTTTCTAAACTCGAAATTTTACTTCATGAGCCACGAGTATAAATCAGTGAAATATTCTAAAATTAAAAATGCACTGTTAAATCAGTATTAAAAAAATACTGCTAAAGCAGGTTTCAAAATATACTGCTAAACAAGAATATTTTAAACTTCACTTGAAATCATTGCTTTTTACGCGTGGCGCATGAAGTAAAATTTCGAGTTTAGAAAAGCCCCGTGAAAAATTTTTTACGCGGGGCTTTTCTAAACTCGAAATTTTACTTCATGCTTAGTCTGAGAGTGGACGACAATCGTTTATAGCTTCAAACAGAACTCTTTAAAAAAAACAACAAATATCTGAAGATTTACAACTTATACGCAGTGGGACAAATTCAGACACAATAACATGGAATAGATTAGAATATATTAAGCCACTGTCTTTACAAATCAAAAATAATTTAAAAGGAAAGAATAATAACATAATTTTGACAAACACAAATAATTTAGGAAAATTAATAGTTAACAATAAAATCAAAACTAAAAATTGTAAATTGAAGAAAAGTGGTATTTATGAATTAAAATGTGATGATTGTGATGCAGTGTATATAGGACAAACCGGCGGGTCTTTTGATATCAGGTTAAAAGAGCATAAAAAAGACATAGAGAATAAAATTCAAACCACCGGTTTTTCTAAGCACTGTATCACATCTAATCACCATTTTTCTTCAAACGATTTAAAAATTCTGCATACAGGTAATAAGGGATTAATGCTCATCTACCGGGAGGGTTTAGAAATTTCAAAAGCCATAAAGGCAAGTAAAAATGTGGTCAACGACAACGAAGACCTTTGGAATTCCCCGATATTAAATGCCCTTATTACCCAATAAAACCTATAACTCAAAACTGTATATATTCCCAACCAAATCCATTTGTACATCATTCTTGATAATGGCATTAAGCCGAAACTAGTAGAAAATAAAATACATATAAGTGAAACAAAACCAAGTGAATTTAATTTACAAACCATTATATTTTAAAATGTTTTACCAAGTGATTAATGAGAAAAAAGTGTCCGTTATATGCAGTAATCGAAATAGGTATACTTAAAAGAATTCCCTATATTAAATAAATACATAAAAACTTAGAAAATATTATTTCAGTTATTTAAAATAGTTTCAGATTAGTTGATTTGAACAAACGTACATATTTCTAACTTTGAATAAAAAACATGGCATAAGTTTTCAGTTGATAGATTTTTATGAAACCTGCAATTTTTACTTAAAGATTTATTTTAATTACCAGTATTTTAAGAAATATTGACAATAAACAAGGCGTGTTCACTTAATTTTTATACCAAACAAAAATGTGAAATATCTTAGTAATCGTTAACTCGCTCAATTTAACAAGATTTATCGTAAATCAGACATCTTGAGGATCATTAGAAAACAGGTTGTAGTTTATGATGATGTATGACCCAAAACATATAAATGTGCTTATCAGATGTTTATATTTGTTTTTTTTTATAAATTGAATAAGCTATTATGTTTTTGTTATATTGTATTATATTTATATAAATAATATATGATATTGAAGCTACACTTTTGCAGAAAAAGACTTCAGAGAAAAAATATTCTTTAGCTTTGATCAAACGATGCAATTTTGAAACAATCATTAATAAAATGAATCAACAACAAATGAAATTAGTTGTTTACTTCAATTTTGCTACTTGATATCGCAGAGAATTGAAAGTAAACTGAAATAATTCTGTCTCAGAAATTCTTTTCTGATATATATGAATAATTTGTAGCAATGCAGTTGTAATTTTTATATTTCAATAATTTGAATTTTGTCCCACTAGAACGGTTAAATCGTATACTGTGCGCCACTGGGTCTCAGCTAAGAACAACAAAATCATAAGGGTTCTTGATCAATTAAATGGTTAAAGAAATAACAAAGCTTTGTATTAGTGTTTGAAACAATTAATACATCTTACGTGGTAAGTGCTAAGAGCATAAGTCTATTTTTTAGTTTCGGTTTTATTGTACTATCTGGTGCGCCTTCATCTGCCAGATAGGTGTTCTAACAATAAATAAATCCACTACCTTTGAAATTAATATTGCGCACCATTTGAACAAATATAAGCAATAAACTGGCCATCAGAAGTTTAAACAAAAAACTTTGAGGTCGTTTTGTGAAAAATGTGTTAATTTGACTTATACTCTTAGTACTTGTTACGTAAGATATATAATTTTTTAATAAACTTACAGGTGCTTAATAAATATTATACATAAAGTGAATTAATCACGATTTTATTCACGAAAAGATTTTTGATTTCACGAGCGCTTCGGCGCGAGTGAAATCATTTCTTTGAGTGAATAAATCTCTTTAATTCACGTGGCGTATATATGTTTTTATTCAATTTTGACGAAATTGTAAAGAAAATGTACTTAACATTTATTTTTAAATAAATTTTTTAACTCACTAGTGACCTAAAATAATTTTAGAGAAGAATAAAACCTTGTTTATTCCGGTTGTTATGGAGCTAATAATGTCGATTTAAATTAACAAAATTGAATAATAAATAATATAACAAATTTTTTAACTCACTAGTGACCTAAAAAAAATTTAGTTCACTAGTGAATAAAACCTTGTTTATTACGGTTGTTATGGAGTTAATAATGTCGATTTAAATTAACAAAATTGAATAAAATGAATTATGTTTCTATGAGGTGTTCGTGTTATTTTTAGCTTGCAATTAAATAAATATAAATTCATTCCATGTTAAATGTAATTTTATTCATCTTATCTACATATTATGTATGCGCGAGTATTTAATACAGATAACTTTTAACGGATACATTAAATATTTAGTAATTCCCAGTGTTATTACCGAACAATTTTCTAAAACAGAATTCCATAAATAACTGCTCAGAAAAACGGAGAAAACGGGGAAAGTTCCAGCCACCGCCTAAATTATGCATCAGTCAATTAAATGGTCCGAATTAATCTATATGAAAGGGTAGACAACGTAAATAATTGATGAAATATTTGCTATATCCGAAATATTATGTCGAAAGGGAAAATAAACAGGACGTGTGGGAGTAAATAACCCTTTAATTAATTTTCCATGTTGTTGTTGGCGTTGCTCTCGAAAAGTTTCAAATAATTGTTACGGCTGTCTGATTCCGAAATGATGCCATCGATGCTCTGGTTTTCTTGGGATTTCGGGGGAAGACTGAATAGATCTTGTTCTGTTTGTCGTTTCGCAGCTCCAAATGCACCAAATCTGAATTAAAATATTTTTGTTGTTGTTGTAAATATAATGAGATTTTAAACATACAAATTTTTCTACATGTACGTCCTGGCGCTTTCACCATTTCGACATGAGTAGATATCAGAGCTGGGCAGGATTCGAATCATTCAGGATTCGATTCCCGGATTCGAATCCTTTTAGAGGATTCAAAAGAGGTATTCGAATACTTTAGTGAAAACGGATTCGTGATCCGGATTCGTTACATTTTTTTAAAAGGATTCGTATTCGAATCCAAACGTAGATGATTCGAATCCAAACGTAGATGATTCGAATCCTTATAAAAGGATTCGAATTCTTATAAAAAGATTCGAATCCTTATAAAAGGATTCGAATCCTTATAAAAGGATTCGAATCCGTATAAAAGAAATCGAATCCTTATAAAATTCGAATCCTGATACATGGATTCAAATCCTCCTAAATAATTCGAATCATCGCTATTAAGGCTGGGATTCGAATTAGATTAATTCAAATAGTTTAATATTCTAATATAATTATTTAAATCACTAAATTATTCATATTTGAATATAAATATTAAAATTTTCGAATAATTCAAATATTTGTGAATGCATATTTGGTTACTTAACCATGAAAAATATCCAACGTTAATAGTATATTTTTAACTTCACTTGAAATCAGTGTTTTATACGCGTGGTGCATGAAGTAAAATTTCGAGTTTAGAAAAGCCCCGTGAAAATTTGTCTCGGGTCGCTGCGCGACCCTCGACAAATTTTCTACGCGGGGCTTTACTAAACTCGAAATGTTACTTCATGCTTAGTCTGGGAGTGGACAACACTCGTTCATAGAAGTTCCAAATTGAAGAATTACTCTAGATTACTAAGTTTATTACCGTTTTACAAAGGCTACAGCTGAAAGGACCAACCATGGTCTTCGCAGAACGAAGGACTACAGGAAATCGAAGTTTTTTTACAAGAAAACAACGAATATCTGAAGGATTACAGCATGGATAGGAAAGAAAACATCTAATTTTGAAATATATCGAAGTTGGGTTGGTTCTCAGTGCATTTTTAACTTCACTTTAAATCAGTGTTTTATACGCGTGGCGCATAAAGTAAAATTTTCGTTGTTTTCTTGTAAATAAACTTCGATTCCCTGTAGTCCTTCGGTCTCCGAAGACCATGATTGGTCCTTCGAGCTATAGCCTTTGTAAAATGGTAATAAACTTAGTAATTTAGAGTAATCCTTTAATTTGAAACTTCTAAGAACGAGTGTTGTCCACTCCCAGACTAAGCATAGAGTAAAATTTCGAGTTTAGAAAAGCCCCGCGTAGAAAATTTGTCGAGGGTCGCGGAGCGACCCGAGACAAATTTTCACGGGGCTTTTCTAAACTCGAAATTTTACTTCATGCGCCACGCGTTTAAAACACTGATTTAAAGTGAAGTTAAAAACGCACTGAAAACCAACCCAACTTCGATATTTTTTCAAATTTGGATGTTTTCTTTCCTATCCATGCTGTAAACCTTCAGATATTCGTTGTTTTTTTGTAAATAAACTTCGATTCCCTGTAGTCCTTCGGTCTCCGAAGACCATGATTGGTCCTTCGAGCTGTAGCCTTTGTAAATTGGTAATAAACTTAGTAATCTAGAGTAATCCTTTAATTTGAAACTTCTAAGAACGAGTGTTGTCCACTCCCAGACTAAGCATAAAGTAAAATTTCGAGTTTAGAAAAGCCCCGCGTAGAAAATTTGTCGAGGGACACGCAGCGACCCGAGACAAATTTTCACGGGGCTTTTCTAAACTCGAAATTTTACTTCATGCGCCAGGCGTATAAAACACATATTCAAAATGAAGTTCAATAACACATACATATATCATCATTAATTAAAATCATTATATAATCAGATATTTAGTCGGTAAATGAACATGTTTGTTAATAGAAACTGATGGAATAAAATATTACTGGTTGCAAATAATAGATTCAAATTTATTTTTAAAGGATTTGTATCCGTGATTCAAAAATGAGGATTCGAATCTTTGATTCGAATCATATTTTTCACTTACGAATCCTTTATTCGAGTATTCGTGATTCGAATCATAGTAGGTGATTCGGATTCGTGATTCGAATCATGTTTTTGAGGATTCATCCCAGCTCTGGTAGATATGTTGATAAATCACCGCGCGTTTTATCAACATATCAACATTTCAAAATCGTAAGCAAATAAATCAATAAATAACTATCAACATTTGTCAACAACAAATCAAGTATCTCTCGACTTCTAAAAAATTGCATCATTAATAAAGACTCCAAACATTATCAAATAATAAAACGACTTAACTGCTCAAGTTTTATTTGTAATTCTTTTATCAATTGAATATTTTTTTTAACATTAAAACAAAATAATAAAAGTACTTAAATAAAAAATAATTTTAAAATACCTAAAAGGGTCCAAATTATTTCTTCTTTCTGGTGTCATCCCGAGTTGTCCAAACTGCCTATTCTTTACTACTACAGGATATTCTCTAAAAATAAAAAAAATATTATGTATTGTGATTATTATCGCGTGACTGTAAATAATTGAATTTTGTTAATAATGTTAGGATCTGATTAACATGAATACTGCAGTGTCCGATTTTTAAATGAAATAGAGGGGTGTTTCACCTAAAAGTCCCCAGACCAATTAATAATAAACTAAAAATGTTATTAAATTTTTGTATTTTGTAATCAATAGATGATATTCAAGGCTATATCTTTGAAATATTGACTATTTTTGACATATGTGTTAATTTTCACAAGATTAATTAAGTTATATTATTGTTATTATTAGTGTTTTGTAATTTTTAATGTATTTTAATAATTTTTATTGTTAGATATGCGAATGTTAAGAAGTTGTACTACTTTAAACGTATGTATTAAAAGTTCTTAAAAATATAAAAATTGGTTATAACTTCAAAATAGCCAATGCAATTTAAAATATACAACTGATAAAAATATCTCAAAATAATCCTTTCCTTTAGAAAAAGTTACTTCTTAAGTTCTGATCATGGAATGACATTTTCTCGCGCCTTTAACAGTGAAACCATAATTACGAATGAGTGAACGTCTATTGATTACAACTAACATAACTGTAATAACATTTGTAGTTTCTTGGTAATTAATCTGGGGAGTCTTAGGTGAAACACTGTATATCATATTACAGCTTTTAATGAGATGATGTCATTACCCTGTATTGTAATAACAGTAACAATTATTACAACAAAAATATTAGAGCCGTGGCATTTTTTATTAGGTTGCTCAAAACGACTAACGCACTTTTTTTTAATTCTAGTAATTTACAGAAATCGAGATAACAATTATATGAGGAGAGTGGAATGCTAGAATAGGAGGATTAGGGGGAAAAACAATAAATAACGAAGGGATTGCAGAGAAAATGCAATCAATGGATCTAATAATAAACGCCGAAAGAAGAAACATGATGCAATGGTTGAAAGAAAATGAGTTGTATATCTTGAATGGGGCCAGGAAGGAGATACGTTTGTAGAATACACATTTATTGGAGAGAGAGAGAGAATGTATAATTGGGGTGTGAATGCAATAAAACAATTTGAGGATAATGTAAGGTGTAATTAATTGAAAGAGTGAAAGATTAATCCAAGGGGCAGTAAAGAGAGGGGATGGCAAAGAGAGGTTTAGCTTTAAAAGATGGAAGCCCTCAAATGAGAATTGTCGGCTTGAAGAATGGAAAGAGAAGATGAATGTAGTTAGAACGATAGAATCGAAAAAAGTAGTTTGGGAATTTATCGGGAAAAGAAAAAAGAGTCCAAAGGGCGAGATTTTTGTAGAAACGATGATGGAGTTTTATAAAGATACTATGATGGAGAATAGAGAACAAGAACTAATAGAACTTTAAAGGGTATTGGCAGGCAAACTAGAATGGAAAGTATTAGTAGATTAGGGTGGTGGCGAAAGTGGGGAAGGAGGTGTCGGGGTGTTTTAGAACGTGGGAGGGTTTGAGGCAGGGGTGCCCGCTGAGCCCGATGTTCTTTAATGTATATGTGAGTGAATTGGAAGAGGTGATGAGGAAAGGGCAGGCGGGGGGAGTGGTGATAGGTAAAAGGAAGGTATGGATGCTGGCGTATGCGGATGATGTGGTGTTGGTTGCAAAAGAGTATGAAGGGATGAAAGAGATGTTGAAGAGAGTGAAGAGGTTTATGGATAAAAGGGGAATGAATGTGAATGTAGTGAAAACGAAGTGGGTGAAGTTTAGAAATAAAGGGAGGGAGGGGAAGGTGAAAGAATTGGAGTGGAAGGAGGTAGTTATTGAGAGGGTGAAGAGTTTCAAGTATTTGGAGTTTTGATTTAAAGGAACGGGAGGGTATGAGGAGCATGTGAGGGGGGTGCAGGGTAAGGCGAGGAAGGCGTGGGGCAAGTGGGGGAAGTGGATGGGGAACAATGTGACGGTTGCGTGTAAGATATGGGATGCGTGTGTAAGAACGGTGCTAATGTATGGAGTAGAAGTGTGGGGGACGAGAGGGTACGAGGTGATAGAGAGGGAGCAGATGTGGTTCCTGAAGCACATGTTGGGGGGTGGAAAGGTCCACGCCTAGCTACATAGTGCTTCAGGAGACCAACAGAGAGAGGCTAGAGGGGAGGCAATGGTGAGGGTGGTGAGGTACGAGATGAGATTGTGGGGACTGGATGAGGAGAGATTGGTGAAGGATGTATGGGTGACGAGTGTGGGTGGGGGTGAGGGTAGATGGAGGGGGGGAGGAGGAAAATGTATGAGAGGGTAGGGCTGTCGGAGGCGAAAGTAATGGAATGGCTAGGAAATGGGGTGAAGATGGATGAGTGGGTGAGGGTGAAAGGGAAGGAGGTGGAAGGGCAGGAAAGGCAAGGGTGTATTGACAGAAGTCAGTATAATGATATGTATGGGAGGTGGCAGGTGTATGGGAGGGTGCCGAAGTATTTGATAGAGAAGGGATGGGGTAGAGAGGATAGGGTGATTGTGGCAAGGGCGAGGTGTGGATCGGAGGAGAGGAAAGTATGGATGGGGGAAGAATATGGAAGGTGTGTTGTGTGGACAAGGGAAGGATACGTGGGGACACTTGGCGGAGGAATGTGAGGGGGTGAAAGAGGAGTGGCTGTGAGCGAAAGGGAATAGAAGGGTAGTGGAGTGGATGAGGGAGGATAGGAGCGGGGTAAGGACGTTGGAAAAGCTGGGGAGGGAGAGGGAAAAGAGAAGGGAGGGTAAGAGGGATACGGGAGTGTAATGAGATTATCAAATGTAAATGTAAATGTAATGTATAGTGTGGAGATATGCCAATAAAGGTCTTTTTTTTTAAGAGATACAATCCAAGCTATGGTCGAATCGCAGATAAGTTTGGTAAGCCAAAACATCTACTTGAAATGGGTCCCTGGGAGGTTAAGTGCTAATTCGTAAGGTACACATATGGTACCGCAGAAAAAGGAAACAGATATTGGATGCAGGAAAGAATGACCTTTCTCAGAGTTTATGAAAGGAAGGAAGAACGATGGAAGCATTGGTGCGTGTCGAGCTCAATGAAAAGTATGAAATGGGAGTAAAGCAATTAATAATTCTTAGAGATATAATAAGCTATTGTAAACTCTCTATCTCCCTCTCTCTCTCTCTCTCTCTCTCTCTCTCTCTCTCTCTCTCTCTCTCCACTGCTTTATCGGATATGTTTCATTGCGGGCGCACTAGCAATAGAGTGAAGACTGCATAGGTAATTAAGACAGCGTTTGTAAAATCTAAAGGTGCGCACATGCCAAAGATACCTCGTGGTCGAAGTCGCTACCTCAATGCCTCGAAGCCAAACCTCGCGGTTTTTAGATAGATGTAGGGGTGAACATGCTAGTACCTCGCTACATCGATACCTCGATGTTGATGCTTGCAGTTTCTAGACAAGCAGTAGTCTAGCTACGCAGCAATAGGGTGCACATCATCATCCTTGCTACAATTGAATAATGGTGTTAGGATATTCTTCCTACATAAAGACGATTACTATATTGGAGATAGCAAATATTATTACAACCATATGTGAATAAAACCTGTAGCTAGAAAAAAATGGCAGGTAGGGTAAATTGGTAGCGAGCAAATTATAATTTTCGTAAGATTTGGTTGTTATTTGAGTAAAGATGTGCAATTTAATGACTTTATAGGAAAGCTTCTAAAATAACATAAAGAGAAAATAATTAAATAATTTAAAATTATGAACTTTAAATAAGTAATAACCAAAACAATTTCTTAGCAGCACAATATGTTAGCCAGATAAAATTTTCATCGACACAACACTTAAAATTTTCAACAGCCTTTCAGTCTTAACGGCCGCTAACATGCTAACTTCCGGCGATCCGTGATTGTCGTGCGTTTGGCCACTATGACTGTACACATATTGTTTCTATTCATTACACTGTGTTGTTAAATGTATACTAAGTGACAAAGAAAAGTGAACACCAAGAACAAATTATTCCATTTTGATTTAAAAAATGCTAAATAAACAGCTATAAACAATAAGTGATTAAAATTTCAGCCTTGTACCGTTATTTTTCTAACACCTGCATCATTATATTCAACGTTTGCAGCTTAAGTATGAGTTTAACTTTTGACTTTGCTTTTTAAAACTTTTACTTCTGCTATTTACCATGCCAAGAGTCCAAAGATATGCCAATTTTCGCCAACTTACTAATTTGAGAGAGGTCGAATTATCGGATTGCGAGATGGCGATTTTTCTTTTCGTGAAATTGCTCATAGAATGAGCTCCAAGCTCCAAGATCGCCGCCTTAGACAACTAGCCATAAGGGACCGCTTTTAACGTTAGCACTAGGGCAATTGCAGATCAGTGGTTTGGCGAACATGGAAGGCCTGTTGGAATGCTTACTGTATATAGACGGATAGTTAGTTTTGGTCTTTTTTTTACCGCCCACATTTTGTGCTACCTCTAACCCCACAGTCTGTTCTGGTTCAAAGGGCAGTGTGCAGTTCTGCACTGCACTTAGGCCTCATTAGGCCCATTGTGCCACCTCCCGTAGATCACCCATCCTCAGTTTAGCCAGCCCACCTTGTTTAGGTATTCTAGCATAGCTGAGGTGGGTAGATCTCTTATGTAGGCCATTGTAGGCCATCTATCACCCAATATGGATTCCCTGATTGACGATAGTGCCGGGCATTCACAAAGAAAATGCCATGCAGTCTCGTCTTCCATGCTGCAACCTCTACAGGATGGGGAGTCAACTATCCCCATCCTATAGAGGTGCCCGTTTAGTCCACAGTGACCAGTAAGGATGGCAGTTAAGCGCCTGAGATTCCCTCTAGCCAGCTGCAGGTACCGTTTCGCTGATCTCTCATTGGGATACACAAGTGTTTCCTTAGAGAGCTTGCAGCCCTCGATATCATCCCAACGCATCCTGAATTTCTCCAGGGCATTGGTTTGTAACATGTTACACAGGGAGAGAGGAGCTAACCGCACTAGCGGCTCCGGTGAGAGTAGATTCATCCCAGCCGCAGCTTTTGCCAGCGCGTCAGCTCTCCCGTTACCTGTGTCTGTATCATGCCCTTTCACCCAGCAGACTTAAATGTTGTTGTGCATTGCTGCCTGTCTGAGTTTCCCGTGGCACTCTATTTCGGTCTCTGACGAAGCATAGGCTGTCTGCAGAGACAGAATCGCTTGCCTGCTATCCGTTAAGATTAGTATGGTTACATTTGTCACCTTGCGGTTTATGATGTACTCAGCCGCAAGGGTTATTCCCATCAGCTCCAGTTGCGTGATGGTTCCATGAATTCCCATCGGAACCTTTGCTTGGATTTTTAGGGTTTTAGAGAAAACTCCAAGGTCCGATCCTTCTCTCCTTTTAGATCCATCTGTGTAGATCCTTATAGCACGGCAGTCATTAACAGCCTCTAAAAGAGGTATATCTCTACAGACATTCCTCCAGAGGTGTCCTCTAACTTCCCCACAGCTGTTACTGTTCCAAATCCCACTGCACTGAAGGCGAAGTATAGTCGCCATGGCCTCTTTCTCCACGTGGATATCAAGTGGTGGAAGGCATAGCATGACTTCCATCGCCATCGTCGGAGTAGTGTGCATGGCGCCTGTTACACTAAGACAGACTGTCCGCTGCACTTGCGAGAGTTGCTTCCTCGTGGTCTTCTGTTTGTATCGACGTAATCGTTTACAGTGGTGCAGAGAGTGATTTCAATAGCATGAGGAATGGAATAGAGTTGTCTTTAGCGACGAATCCTGCTTTTGTTTAGGGATGAATGATGGCCGACAAAGGGTGAAAAGACGACGCGCGACGTGGTGAAGGACGAGATCCACGATATGATGTTGTAAGGCATTTTCATCAAACAGTTAGAGTTATGGTATGGGGAGCTATTGCCTATGGTAGCAGGTCACCAATAGGGTTTATTAGGGGCAGTATGACTTCTGCTCGTTAAATAAAAGAAATTGTACGACTCCATATCATACCCTACCCTAAAACACTACAACGTCAACTTTTGCAACAAGATAACAAGCTACATTGAACATCTTTGAACGTTCCAGAGTTAATCTTTTACCCTGGCCAGCAAGATCTCCTAAACTATCTCTAATTGAACAAGTGTGGGATATTATGGGTAGAAGACTAAGTCGTTAAATTGGTCCTCCATAGACGTTAAGGAATCTTTGCCGTGAAATACAGGTTGCTTTCTTCCGACTGTGATGACAAACAAAATATGACATCGACATTGAGGTCAATATCCATATAAACCGCGACATCAAAGTGTCGCAGTAGGTAGATTTGGCATGTACGCACCCTAACGCCGTGTAGCGAAAGTTTAAACTCGATTTAAAAGTAGCGACGGCCTACTATAACGGCGGGATACCTAATGTTTGTAAAAGTAGACCTAAAGACGATTAATAATAAAAAAATAATAATTTACAGTAAATATGTCAATAAGTTTACTTCGTGCTATAATCCCTTCTGGAGGTTCTGCCGAACCCATATCCCATTATGCTGTTGTAGCTTCCTCTGCGATTTTGTTGCTTCTTTAGTTGAATTCTTAAAAATATTGCTCAAATAAAATAAACTAGAAGTTGATCAATGGAATTGTTATACCTTTTTGCGATTCCGAATGTATTTCCTACTTTCAAAGTGTCGAACCCACGTCCTGGTCGAATGTAGTGATCAGCTGCTGGTGTGTACTCTAAAATTTTATTTCTCTATTTATTATTTAAATTAACGACAAAAAATAAAGAAATTGCACACCTGACTTTTTATATATTTTATTAAACTACCCAAAAGACAGTGTCTTAGTTAATCACAGTGGCGACATCTTCCTGTCATTCGCCATGATGGAGCAAAATTTCTGAACACAATAGGTTATATTTAAAACACTTTGTTTTAAAACAGTGTTTTAAGCATGTTTAAAAACAGCCGTCGTGTTTTAAACGGTTTTGTTTTAAACATGTTTTAAAACATGTTTTAAACGTTAAATTTGTGTAAAACGTTTTTTTTTTGTCTTAAATTATCTAAACTATATTTTATACTACTTTATTAAGAATTTTTTGTTTACTTTTTTAAATTTTATTTTCAATTGAATGTCAAAAACGTAAAACTTAATAGAAATATTTAGGGAAATTTAAGTTTTAAACATTCAAAACATGAACATTTTTTAAGAAATTTTCTTTCAGAATATGCGAAAAACAAAAAATACGCCATCGGCAGTTTTCAAATTATTTTCAATTCAAAGTCGAAAAAGTAGAATGTTATGGAAATAATTAGGTAAATTAAATTCGAGTATTTTAATATAATTGTCCAAAAATAAAATAAAATGTTAAAAATACATCAAAATTGTAAACTAAACACGTACAATAAATGTTTTGTTCAAATTTAAAACAAACACAGATTCATGTTCCTGATTAAGCATTAAGTTAAATTTCGAGATTAGAAAAGCCTGAAAATTTGGTTTGGTCGCGTAGCGCGAAGCGCGAAGCGACCAAACCAAATTTTCAGGGTTTTCTAAACTCGAAATTTTACTTCATGCGCCACGCGTATAAAAAACACTGACGTATTGTGATGTTTAAAATATACTTCTAAATCAGTATGCTGTTAAAAAAGTGTATTAAACCTAAGATTATTTTAATGTTTTACACGCGTGGCCCATGAAGTAAAATTTCGAGTTTAAAAAAGCCTGAACATTTCCATTTAAACAATTGTAAAAAAATTAACAGATTATCAAATCAACGTAAAATTTTAAGAATCTACAGAGAAACGAATAAACTTCGATTGTTTATAGTTGAAATTTGAATATCTTCACTGGATATTCCAAAAATATCAATTAAGTTTTAAGTCAAAGTCCGTGCTTTAATGATAAATAATTTGTCAAAAAATAGTCGCTCAAATCCTCTTCCACAATCCCCATTTTACTACACTAAAAAAATTATAAGTCGCCGAAAGATCGGCCCTGAGAGTGCTGACTAAAATCCGTCATTCGCAAAACTCACTACACAACCCCTCCAATCTTCTTCTTTACGAATTCACAAAAGTTACCCCTATCGAAACCCGCCTATCCTATTTAGCTAATAAATTTGCCTCAAAGGGTGGGGCCCTTTACAGTCTCCTACACCCTTTATGCTTTCCTCGAAACCATAGCTGGGACGAATCCTCGTAAATAGGATTCGAATCACGAATCCGAATCACCTAATATGATTCGAATCACGAATACTCGAATAAAGGATTCGTAAGAAATAAATATGATTCGAATCAAAGATTCGAATCCTGTTTTTTCGAATCACGAATACAAATCCTTTAAGAATAAATTTGATTTTATTATTTTTTAACAACCATTAATATATAAATATCGTTACCAGTTGTTTTAAAAAAATGCAAAGCCTAATAAATTATTATTAACACCGAACATCGTTGATAACAGACTAAATATTTGATTCCCTGTTACTCTCATTGAAGATGTATTCGTGTGTTTCTGAACTTCACTTCAAATCAGTGGTTTGTACTCGTGGCGCATGAAGTAAAATTTCGAGTTTATAAAAGCCCGAAAATTTGTCTCGGGTCGCTGCGCGACCCTCGACAAATTTTCACGGGGCTTTTCTAAACTCGAAATTTTACTTCATGCTTAGCCTGGGAGTGGAAAACACTCATTTGAAGCTTGAAATTGAACTTAAAAAAAAACAAGCAATATTTAAAGATTAACAAAAAATAGGCTGAATTTGGAATACGTATACTTAAAAGGAAGAAATGAAGATAACAATTAATTCTGAAGAAACACTCGTTAATTAATATTATACACAATTGACGTTTGTTAAACAATGGCGGCGACAAAGAAAAAACATGTATTATTAAACTTCTAGTAGAAATGCGTTTTATGTTAAAAGAAGTAAACTATCCATCTTTTAGCTAGTAGTACAAGTTCTTTCTGCTAGCAACAATTATCCTTTTAGTGGTAGATGAAACAACTACTATTTTCTTCATTCTACTATTACTAGGACTCTCTGCAACTAGTTGTAGTACAATCTCCGTCTGCTGGCGGCAAGACACGATAAGCCAGAACCATCTGAACTAGACGCTTTGTCAATAGCAGTAGTTCTTTCTGCTAGTAGAAATAGTGTTTTTTGCTATAAAACGACTGCTAGGTCTATCCGCTACTAGTAGTAGTACAGGCTCCATCTGCCGGTGGCAAGATTTTAAGCTAGAACCATCTGAAAAATAAGTTCTGTCTGCCAATAACGGTAGTTGTTTCTGCTAGTAGAAATAGCGTGTTCTGTTAAAAAGTAAACGTTTATATCTGTAGTAGTAGTTATTTCAGCTAGTAGTACAATTTCTTTGTGCTAGTAGCGTTCGTCCTTTCAGTAGTAGAAAGAACAACTACTATTTTGTCCCTTCTACTACGAGTAGGTCTTTCTGCTACTAGTACGGACGAAACCTGTATTACAAGTTCCGTCTGCTGATGGCAACACATCTGAAGCTAGAACCATCTGAACTAGAAGCTCCGTTAATAGCGGTAGTTCTTTCTGCTGTAGTAATTGCTTTAGCTAGTAGCAGTTGTTCTCAAGACCGTAGCTGAGAGGGAGGGGGGGATGTGGGGGTTCAAACCCCTCCTGAAATTTTCAAAATGATAAATTTTTGTATGTAAAAGCGGGACAGTAAGAGCAAAAACAATATTTTTTCCTAAGCCCCACCACGAATTTTTTATAACCCCCTCCGATTCTTTTTTGGCTGCCGCCTTGGTCGATCATTCAGCTTAATAGTAGTTTTTTATTCTACTACCACTAGTTTTTCTGCTACTAGTCGGAACTAGAAGCTCTGTCTGCTAATAGCGGCAGTTCTTTCTGCTAGTAGACAAATCGTTTTTTACTGAAAAAAAGTAAACGTTACAGTTTGTAGTAGTGGTTCTTTCGGCTAATAGTACTTAGTAGTACTATTGCAGGCCTCGGCTGCTGGTAGCAAGATATCTGAAGCTACAACCATTTGAGCTAGAAGTTCTGCCTGGTTATAGTGCTAGTTGTTTCTGCTAGAAGAAATAGTGTTTTCCGCAAAACAGCCTATTTTCTGTAAATCTTTAGATATTCCTTGTTTTTATTTTTTTTAGTTCAATTCGAAGCTTTAAACGAGTGTTTTCCACTCCCAGACTAAGCATGAAGTAAAATTTCGAGTTTAGAAAAGCCCCGTGAAAATTTGTCGAGGGTCGCGCAGCGACCCGAGACAAATTTTCTGGGCTTTTCTAAACTCGAAATTTTACTTCATGCGCCACGCCTATAAAACACTGATATAATGAGAAATTCAAAAACACACAAAAGACATTTTTCGTGTTAATCCTCACAATTAATTCGAATTATTTTTGACGATTCAAATCCTTTTGTAAGTATTCGAATCCTTTTATAAATATTCGAATCCTTTTATAAATATTCGAATCCTTATATAAGGATTCGAATCACCCGCATTTGGATTCGAATACGAATCCTCCTAAAAATACGTAACGAATCCGGATCACGAATCCAGTTAAACTAAAGTATTCGAATGCCTCTTTTGAATCCTCTAAAAGGATTCGAATCCAGGATTCGAATCTTGATTGATTCGAATCCTGCCCAGCTCTGGTTTAAAATATACTTCTAAATCAGTATGCTGCTAAAAAAGTGTATTAAACCTAAGATTATTTCAATGTGTTACACGCGTGGCCCATGATGTAAAATTTCGAGTTTAAAAAAGCCTGAACATTTCCATTTAAACAATTGTAAAAAAATTAACAGATTATCAAATCAACGTAAAATTTTAAGAATCTACAGAGAAACGAATAAACTTCGATTGTTTATAGTTGAAATTTGAATATCTTCACTGGATATTCCAAAAATATCAATTAAGTTTTAAGTCAAAGTCCGTGCTTTAATGATAAATAATTTGTCAAAAAATAGTCGCTCAAATCCTCTTTCACAATCCCCATCCTACTACTCTAATAAAATTATAAGTCGCCGAAAGATCGGCCCTGAGAGTGCTGACTAAAATCCGTCATCCCCAAAACTCACTACACAACCCCTCCAATCTTCTTCTTTACAAATTTACAAAAGTTACCCCTATCGAAACCCTCCTATCCTATTTAGCTGATAAATTTGCCTCAAACCCCACCCTTTACAGTCTCCTACACCCTTTATGCTTTTCTCGAAACCATAATATCGCTCCCAAACGTAAACGTTTTACCTCCACGATTCATGATTTCGTTTCATCATTACATAACTCTAGCGATAATGACGATTAAATTCATTTGACAAGACAATGTACGACATTAGCAATCAAGACAATTCCTACACAATAACTGACAATGACAGAACACAATACCTTCAGGCGGAAAGACCAACGGTCGATAGTCAATTGGCAGATTATTTAATTTTTATGTTATTTATTGTATTATGTTTTTGTATTATTCTTGCTGGTAACAAAATCTGCCAATAAAGATTTATATATATATATATATAAAGTCGTTCAAATAATTAAGCGCAACTCTTTCCACGAACTTGTTTTTTTCTTAAAGCAAAAGGCGATTGATTTCAAACTTCAATTAAGGCTTACATCTTAAGTCCAAGTCCATGTTTTAATAATTGGTAAATAAAAAAGGCTTGCTCAAATAATTAAGCGTAAGTTTGTCCACAGATTTAATATTTCTATTAAACGAAAGGCAGACGACAGCAGAAGAATGTGGCATTTAATTGTGGTAAAGCTCAATTGTTTTTACGAGGAAACCAACTCTTACATTTTAAGTCAAAGTCTATGTTTCAATAATTAATAAAGTAAACAATGCTTGCTGAAATAGATAAGCGCAACTTTGTCAACGAAGCCGATAATGTCATTAAACAGCACGGCACGACAGCCGAAGAGCGTGGTTTCAAAGTGACGTAACGCTCAATTGCTTTCACACTTAAACCGAGGCTTAGATTTTAAATTAAAGTCAGTGAAATTTCGATCCGTGTTTTAATAATTGTTAAATAAATAAATGCGAGCTTAAATAATTAAGCGTAACTGTGTCCACGGATCAAACAAAAGGCAAACGATAGCTGAAGAATATGGCTTTAAATTGAAGTACAGCTCAATTGTTTTTACTCTTAAATCAATACTTAAAATTAAATCAAAATCACCGTTTTGTCGCCGAGTGAATTGAATTTAATAAAACCAAAAAAAAAATGGATGGCTCAAATAATTGAGCACAACTTTTTTGAAAAACTTATCCATTTCATGAAACAAAAGGCAAACGACTACCAAAGAATCAGGCCTTGATGTGACGTAACGTGCAATTGTTGTACGCTTAATTAAATGCTTTAATTTTAAGCTGCGTTTTTATTATTAAAAAAAAATATTTATGTTTTACAAAAATCGAGCATAACTTTTTTTAAAAACCCGACATTTTCATCAGTCAAAAATACTACCAATAAATGTATTTGTAGTTTTCTAAATTTTACTATTGCTACTCATTTAAACATTTAATAATATTTCTTTGTTGAGACTGCGTGTGGATGTCATCAAGGCAGTTCTTACACCTATTCTACTTCCGCTAACAAAATTGATTAATCGCTGTATACGGGATACTGTTTTTCCCGATTGTTTAAAGTTAGCATTAGTCATAACACTGCATAAAAAAGGAGATAAGTCTGATGCAGATAATTACCGCCCTATATCTCTACTTCCTGTGTTTTCCAAAATAATCTAAAAAATCTTAGAACTGCAATTATCTGACTTTTTTGAGGACAATGAAGTGTTGTGCAATAATCAATACGGCTTCCGCAAGAATCGCTCTACAACTACTGCTATTAGTAATTTCGTGGAATTAATCAATGACTGCTTTGAGGATAAGCACGTATGTCAAGCATCTTTCCTCGATCTTTCAAAAGCTTTTGACTGTGTCTCCCACTCAATACTCCTAAAAAAACTTTACTTTTATAACATCCACCCAAACAGCTGCAGATTAATTATGTCATATTTATCCAATAGAATGCAGCATGTCTTGGTCAATAGTACAAAGTCCACAGCAGTGCCTATCTTACATGGTGTACCACAAGGATCAGTCCTCGGGCCTCTCTTATTTGTGATATACATTGATGATTTACCGAGCTCTATCGGAAATAGTAATTTTATATGCCGATGATACCACGATAATTAATACATCGAAATTTTGTGAATCGTGTAATTCAGAAAACAGGGAGGCACAGTTAAAAGCGAGTAGTTGGTTTGAAAGCAACAAACTTAAACTGAACACCAGCAAATCTGTCACACTGACTTTCTCTCTAAGAAATAATGATGCAATTGAAGGAGTTACATTTCTAGGAATTAACATTTTGTCCAACTTGTCGTGGCAAAACCACGGCGATGCCCTAGCATCAAAGCTGTGTTCGAGTTTGTTCGCTTTGCGCACACTGTCAAAGCAGGTATCTAAAGAGATACTGAGAACGGTATATTTCTCACTTTTCCAATCACACATGTCGTACGGTTTGCTAGTCTGGGGTCACTCTGCAATCTGGCGTAGGATTTTCGGTTTACAGCGCAAAGCTGTACGCATCATAGATAACCTCGCATTTATGGAAGATTGTCGAGCTAGTTTTGTACACTTGGATATTCTCACTCTACCATCTCTATATATTTATGAATGTCTGACATATATTAAGAGAAACTTAAATCTGAACAAAGCACATCCGAGTTGTAACAACTATTATACCAGACAAAGTGAGAAGATATACCCAAACTCACTCAGGCTAACCAAATCTCAAACGGGGGTAAGGTATTACGGTATCAAGTTTTACAATGTATTACCCAGAGAAATTAAGGATTTACCATTCAACAGTTTTCAAACCCGTGTAAAATGTATTCTGGTTAAAAATGCTTTTTACGACTTGAATGAGTACCTGCTTTTTAATTTTAATTGAGTGTTATGAATACAAAAATGAACGTATTTTATATGATTCACTTTAATTTTATCAACCTATATTTACTTACTGACTTACTGGACTTGATTTAAATTATTGTGTGTGTATTTTAATTCGAAGTCATGTGATGTATACCTTTTTTCATTTTTAAGTATTTTATTAAGTGACTTATCTGTAGCTTCTAGTGTGTGCTATTTTTAATTGTACTTTGTTTTATTTATTATTATTATTGATTTATTTTTACCTATTTTTATAGATTTGTATGTATTCAATACCTCAATACCACGTGCCACTTAAATCTGTTATTTTTATCTAACTATACATTGTTTCTATCTGATTATATATTTTAATACTTACTTTTAAGCTTCAAACATGTAATGACAAGTGTAAGGCTTAGGCTCATAACACAATAAATAAATGATGATGATTATTGCTCTCTCAGAACAAAACTGAAATTTTTATTTCACGAAACCGAATGAAATCAACTGCTAAAGATCGAAACTTTGAGAATATCCGAGAACCGAACGTTTAGAACTTAAGCGGAAGCTTAAATTTTAAGTTAATGTTTTCGAATTAAAATTGGTTTTTTGAATGAAACGGTCGTTATTTTAACCTCTAGTAATTTATTTCCTAAGTAATGAATTTTATTTATTTGCACATAACAGTAAAGCGCATTTTTTGCTCTCGCGATTGCTGAAAAGTTCATGAAAATCCGACGTTTCGGTAATTTTTCCCATTTTTTTCAAAAAGCAACAAAAAAGCTCATTTTTATCCCAATGTAATTTATTTCTCAAATAATTAATTTGATTTATTTCTACGTGACAGTAAAACACATTCTTTTTTCTAGCGATCCCTGAAAATGTAATGAAAATTCGACGTTCCAGTAATTTTTCACATTTTTCGAAAACACAGCATAAATGTGATTTTAAACGTGTTTTAAATGTGTGTTAAACATGTTATGGGTTCAACACGTTTTAAACGTGTTTGAAACATGTTTTAAGCACGTTTTAAACATGTTTTTAATTGTTAATGTTTTAAATGCAGTTTCAATGAAAGAAAACGTGTTCTGTAAAAAAACTATTTATTTTAATTTGAATGAAAAACACGTTTTTTAACAACCCTGGTTATAACACAAAAATCTAATTTTTAATTGTTACAGCGACAGTCACCTTAACTCCATTGTCATTGTCATCTTTCGCTTAAAGCGTCATCTCCGACACTGTTCCCGCAATTTTGAAATAGGAACATATGATGGTGAATATCTCAAATTAACGAGATTAGGTTGATTCTGTTTACCGTTGTGATGTTATTGGGTATGATTTTGGGATAAGTGAAATAAAGGATAAACTTTTGACGGAATTACTGTGATAAACTTTAGACCTGCTGCTGTTTGTAAGCAATATTGGAGCAAAATGACTAACAACTAATCAAAAAGAATACCACAGCTATCCCCATTGGTCGCATTCAGCAGAGCTAACCGCCCCTGACCGGTGGCTAAACTAATTAGTAAATATCTGCTAAATATAAAAAATTGGGAACTTACATTCATCGTCTACTAAATTATCTAATACAATTCACTTACTGTATATTTACCAGAGCTGGGCAGGATTCGAATCATTTAGGATTCGATTCCCAGATTCGAATCCTTTTAGAGGATTCAAAAGAGGTATTCGAATACTTTAGTGAAAACGGATTCATGATCCGGATTCGTCACATATTTTTAAAAGGATTCGTATTCGAATCCAGACGTAGATGATTCGAATCCTTATGAAAGGATTCGAATTCTTATAAAAGGATTCGAATCCTTGTAAAAGGATTCGAATTCTTATAAATGGATTCGAATCCTTATAAAAGGAATCGAATCCTTATAAAAGGATTCGAATCCCCATACACGGATTCAAATCCTCCCAAATAATTCGAATCATCGCTATTAAGGCTGGGATTCGAATTCGATTAATTCAAATAGTTATATATTCTAATATAAATATTTAAATCAATAAATTATTCATATTTGAATATAAATATTTAAATTTTCGAATAAGTCAAATATTTGTGAATGCATATTTGGTTACTTAACCATGAAAAATTTCCAACTTTAATAGTATGTTTTTAACTTCACTTAAAATCAGTGTTTTATACGCGTGGCGCATGAAGTAAAATTTCGAGTTTAGAAAAGCCCCGTGAAAATTTGTCTCGACAAATTTTCTACGCGGGGCTTTTCTAAACTCGAAATTTTACTTCATGCTTAGTCTGGGAGTAGAAAACACTCGTTCTTAGAAGTTTCAAATTGAAGGATCACTCTAGATTACTAAGTTTATTACCATTTTACAAAGGCTACAGCTCAAAGGACCAACCATGGTCTTCGGAGACCGAAGGACTGCAGGGAATCGAAGTTTTTTTACAAGAAAACAACGAATATCTGAAGGTTTACAGCATGGATAGGAAAAAAAAACATCAAATTTTAAAAAAATATCGAAGTTGGGTTGGTTTTGAGTGAATTTTTAACTTCACTTTAAATCAGTGTTTTATACGCGTGGCGCATGAAGTAAAATTTCGAGTTTAGAAAAGCCCCGCGAAAATTTGTTTCGGTTCGCTGCGCGACCCTCGACAAATTTTCTAAGCGGGGCTTTTATAAACTCGAAATTTTACTTCATGCTTAGTCTGGGAGTGAACAACACTCGTTTGAACTTTACATTTAACTCTTTTAAAAATCGACGTATGTAATATAATAAATCATTCATTGAAATCATAGAAAAAGGCAAAATTTTACCTAAAATTAACTTTTAAAATTAACTTTATAATTTGCTCGGCTATTAATGGGTGAATGTTCTATTCCTAAAAAAACGTATTTATTTAATATTAAAGTTGCATTTAATACAATAACAAACTGTAAATAAATCGACAAAAATCTAGAAATATCAAAAATCTCGACATGTAGAAAATCTTGACGGTCCACTCCCAGACTAAGCATGAAGCAAAATTTCGAGTTTAGAAAAGCCCCGCGTAGAAAATTTGTCGAGGGTCGCGCAGCGACCTGAGACAAATTTTCACGGGGCTTTTCTAAACTCGAAATTTTACTTCATGCGCCACGCGTATAAAACACTGATTTAAAGTAAAGTTAAACACGCACTAAAACCCAACCCAACTTCGATATATTTTCAAAATTGGATGTTTTCTTTCCTATCCATGCTGTAAACCTTCAGATATTCGTTGTTTTCTTGTAAAGAAACTTCGATTCCCTGTAGTCCTTCGGTCTCCGAAGACCATGATTGGTCCTTCGAGCTGTAGCCTCTGTAAAATGGTAATAAACTTAGTAATCTAGAGTGATCCTTTAATTTGAAACTTCTAAGAACGAGTGTTGTCCACTCCCAGACTCATGCGCCACGCGTACAAAACACAGATTTAAAATGAAGTTCAATAACGCATATATCATTTTTAATTAAAATTATTATTTAATCAGATATTTAGTCGGTAAATGAACATTTTTGGTAATAGAAACTGATGGAATAAAATATTACTGGTTGCAAATAATAGATTCAAATTTATTTTTAAATGATTTGTATCCGTGATTCAAAAAAAAAGGATTCGAATCTTTGATTCGAATCATATTTTTCTCTTAAGAATCCTTTATTCGAGTATTCGTGATTCGAATCATATTAGGTGATTCGTATTCGTGATTCGAATCCTGTTTTTGAGGATTTATCCCAGCTCTGATATTTACCCTGTTTTTACTAAAATATATCGATTTGAACGTCCTACCGCTGGCGACCGGAACTTCTGCTAAATGCGGCCATTTCGTTTAATTAGTTCACCGCACCAAAAAATATACTATTTGACTTGACATCTACTGACTAGAGTTGTAGTAATTTAGCTACATAGTCTAACTCAAATTCTTAATTCACACGAACAACGCGAAAAATTGGCTAGCAAGCTTTATTAGAAAATACTAAAATTAAGATGTCAATTAAATTATCAACTTGCCTTTTAATAGTATTGATATAAATCCTTGCCGTGAATATTTTATTTACAGAAAAATCTTGGTTTTCACAAAACAAATACCTTGTTTTTTTTTACTTTATAAAATTAAGTCAAACTTTCAAATAAAGTTAGATTTAGTAATTTTCAGTGAGTTTGGAAAAGTTTTAAAATTTGGATTGGTCGCGTAGCAAAGCAAAGCGACCTATCCAAATATTTAGGCTTTTCTTAGCTCGAAATATTTACTTCATGAGTCAGGCGTTTGAGTTTCAAAGCTCCCTAAATAAGGTAAGCCACCTATTAAATCCGCTGGAGGTTAGATTGACAGGAATAATAATAAGGAATAAAATTAGAAAACAATAAAGGATTATAAAGAATTATACAATAATTTGCAAATGGTGCATTTTTATTATCTACGAAGCATACATTTCTTATGAATACTGAATTTTTAGTGCATCTTAGATCTATACAAAATATTTTTGTTATTATTTACAATTCTCCAAACATGGCATCTTGGTGGATATTTTCTCCCATTAAGTCAAAATTTAATCCATCATCTTCGCCGTTAATGCTTCGCCCTAATAAATTCCCACCACCAATACTATCTAAAGACCTTTTGCCCAATAAATTACCTCCGCCAATACTATCCAGAGACGGTCGCTTTCTAAAAGGATTTCCACCACTCCTGTAACTTCCCAATGATCTGCCTAAGAGATTCCCACCGCCAATCCTATCTAAAGAAGATCTTCTGCCAAGAAGATTACCACCACCTATTCTATCCAAAGATGATCTTTTCCCAAGAAGGTTTCCACCTCCAATCCTGTCTAAAGAAGATCTTTTCCCAAGCAGATTACCACCTCCAATCCTATCCAAAGATGATCTTTTTCCAAGAAGGTTACCACCTCCAATCCTATCCAACGATGATCTTTTCCCAAGAAGATTACCACCTCCAATCCTATCCAACGATGATCTTTTCCCAAGAAGATTACCACCTCCTATCCTATCTAAAGACGATCTTTTTTCAAAAACATGTTCTTCATCTGCTGTATCTAAAGACCGTCCTAGTAAATTTCCACCTCCAATTCTGTCCAAAGAAGATCTCTTCCCAAGAAGATTACCTCCACCTATTCTATCCAAAGATCTTTCCTGAAGATCCCTTTCTTCAAAACTATCTTCATATTCTTCTAATGATCTTCCAAGAAGATTTCCTCCACCAATTCTATCTAAAGATCGTCCCAACAAGTTTCCTCCGCCGATTCTATCTAAAGATCGTCCCAATAAGTTTCCTCCGCCAATTCTATCTAAAGATCGTCCCAATAAGTTTCCACCGCCAATTCTATCTAAAGATCGTCCTAATAAGTTTCCTCCGCCGATTCTATCTAAAGATCTTTCATTAGTATCTTGGATGGATCTACCTAATAAGTTTCCTCCTCCTATTCTATCTAAGGAACGTTCCATAATATCAGTTTCATCGCCGGCAAATCCTTCGATGGATCTTTCTACTGGGTAATCCCCAATATGTGCTTGATTTTCGTTAGAAGAATCTGGATTGATGTAGAGAAATGAAATTTATTAAAAACTGGTTTACGCCAACAGATAAAGTATACTTACTTTTTGGACTATTCACAATTTATATTAAAAACACAAGTAACTACACCACAAATGATTATTTACAGATGTTTCAGTTTTATGCAAACGTATGACCCACAGAAAAGCATTTATTAATACTAAGGCTGGAATTTGAATACGAATAATTCAAATAGTAGAATATTCAAATATGACATCATTCACAAATTTAAATTATCGAATATTTGAATATGTTTTTGAATGAATATTCGAATACATAAATTTTAAAAGCCTGAAAATTCAAGTATATAAATTAGAAAAAAATTGGATTTTCCGACGCACTACGCTTCGCTTTGCGTCAACAAATCCAAATGTTTGGGCTTTTCTAAACTCGAAAATTGACTAATTATGGATTGAAAATACTTTTTATATAGTCATTGAATACCTTGCTTCTGCTTTATTAAGCGACAAAAATAAATGTTCAGATTTTTCTAAACTAAAAACTTTACTTCATGTTTAATCAAGGAATGGTAACACTTATTAGAAACTTTGAATTGAACGATATCCAAAAATAATGAATCCCTTAAAATTTACAGCGTATGAATCAGGATGTATACAGGGTGTCCCAGACCATCCGTATCAAGCATTTTTCAGAGCTGGGCAGGATTCGAATCATTCAGGATTCGATTCCCGGATTCGAATCCTTTTAGAGGATTCAACAGAGGTATTCGAATACTTTAGTGAAAACGGATTCGTGATCCGGATTCGTTACATTTTTTTAAAAGGATTCGTATTCGAATCCAGACGTAGATGATTCGAATCCTTATAAAAAGATTCGAATTCTTATAAAAGGATTCGAATCCTTATAAAAGGAATCGAATCCTTATAAAAGCATTCGAATCCTCATACACGGATTCAAATCCTCCTAAATAATTCGAATCATCGCTATTCAGGCTGGGATTCGAATTCGATTAATTCAAATAGTTAAATATTCTAATATGAATATTTAAATCACTAGATTATTCATATTTGAATATAAATATTGAAATATTCGAATAATTCAAATATTTGTGAATGGATATTTGGTTACTTAACCATGAAAAATATCCAACGTTAATAGTATATTTTTAACTTCACTTGAAATCAGTGTTCTATACGCGTGGCGCATGAAGTAAAATTTCGAGTTTAGAAAAGCCCCGTCAAAATTTGTCGAGGGTCGCGCAGCGACCCTCGACAAATTTTCACGGGGCTTTTCTAAACTCGGAATTTTACTTCATGCGCCACGCGTATAAAACACTGATTTAATGTGAAGTTAAAAACGCACAGAAAATCAACCCAACTTTGATATTTTTTCAAAATTGGATGTTTTCTTTTCTATCCATGCTGTAAACCTTAAGATATTCGTTGTTTTCTTGTAAATAAACTTCGATTCCCTGTAGTCCTTCGGTCTCCGAAGACTATGATTGGTCCTTCGAGCTATAGCCTTTGTAAAATGGTAATAAACTTAGTAATCTAGAGTAATCCTTTAATTTGAAACTTCTAAGAACCAGTGTTGTCCACTCCCAGACTAAGCATGAAGTAATATTTCGAGTTTAGAAAAGCCCCGCGTAGAAAATTTGTCGAGGGTCGCGCAGCGACCCGAGACAAATTTTCACGGGGCTTTTCTAAACTCGAAATTTGACTTCATGCGCCACGCGTATAAAACACAGATTTAAAATGAAGTTCAATACCACATATATCATCATTAATTAAAATCATTATATAATCAGATATTTAGTCGGTAAATGTACATTTTTGTTAATAGAAACTGATGCAATACAATATTACTGGTTGCAAATAATAGATTCAAATTTATTTTTAAAGGATTTGTATCCGTGATTCAAAAATGAGGATTCGAATCTTTGACTCGAATTATATTTTTCACTTACGAATCCTTTATTCGAGTATTCGTGATTCGAATCATATTAGGTGATTCGGATTCGTGATTCGAATCCTTTTTTTGAGGATTCATCCCAGCTCTGGCATTTTTTGAGAAAACGGCTAGTCTTAGGGAGTTGGGACCAAAAAAAATATTACTAATGCCATATTGAAGAATCGAATGGTGATATTGTTTTTTTTTTCAAAAAGGTTGGCATCCCTGATATTTCGTTGAAAAGTCAAAAACTCAAGATTTTCAAATGGCATGATAGGTCAAAAGTAATATCATTCAAAAGGTCTTTGAAAAATAAGCAATTTTTGTATGAAAAATATTTTTGTAACTGGCGTTTGTTTTGAGTAGTTACCAAATATAAATATCACATGGCTACCTAATTTTAATAGTAAATACTTAGGGACAGTTTAACAGTGTTTAGAAGTCAATGGAAAACAGTTTGAAACAGTACTGTGAACTCTTGAGTCAAAACTATAGGGTCGGAATTTTTAAGTATTTAGACTTCGCTTCACTTCACTTCTTTTAGACAATTACGAGACGAGTAGGACACGAGCACGGGACGTGCACGACATGAAATGAGCACAAGACGTGCACGACACGAAACGAGCACGGGACGGGGCGTTCAACACGTCTTGTGTTGAACGTCTTGTGCTCGTGTCGTGCTTGTATTGTGTCGTGATCATCTCGTCAAATGTGTGGTATCTTAAGGAGCGGATATTTTTTTAGCGATCTTGCATAAATCATAAACTAACCTAACCAGTTTAACGAATAAAGCACTAATAACCTTTCTTCACACTTTTATTTGAATTACCAAATATACATTTCGGACGCAAAGTGACCATTATCAATGGATTAACACTAACAGTGTTAATGCATTGATAATGGTCACTTTGTGTCCGAAATGTACATTTGGTAATTCAAATAAAAGTGTGAAGAAAGGTTATTAGTGCTTTATTCGTTAAATTAATTTGATCTTCACGTAACTCACAATCAATTTATTTAACCTAACCAGTATATTTTGAACTTCAGACTAAATCAGTTTTGTACGCTTGGCGCATGAAGTAAAATTTCGAGTTTAGAAAAGCTCCGTGAATATTTGTCTCGGGTCGCTGCGCGACCCTCGACAAATTTTCTACGCGGAGCTTTTCTAAACTCGAAATTTTACTTAATGCTTAGTCTGGGAGTGGACGACACTCGTTTAAAGCTTCGAATTGGACGATTTTATAAACTATCTTAGTAACTAGTAACTACCCACTGAACACGAAAACATTTTAAACATTGCTCGAATGTTGAACATGATACTCACGATATCTTATAGACATCGCTTCACTTTACTTCTTTTAGACAATTACGAGACGAGTACGACACGAGATGAGCACAAGACGTGCACGACACGAGGCGAGCACGGGGCTGCTCGGCTCGTGTCGTGCTCGTAACGTGATCGTGTTTTGATCGTCTCTTCAAAAGTGTAGTATCTTAAGGAGAGGATATTTTTTCAGCGATCTTGCATAAATCATAAACTAACTTAACCAGTATATACTGCCTTTCAAAAAAATCAGAACACAAAGTATTTATTGGACGATTTTAATGAAATTTACAGAATTTGATCATGTAAATGAACTGCATCGATGATCAAAAAATCAATTGTTTTGGTTACTATTTAATGGAATTTTTCCTTGATTTCACCATTATCAAGAGCTGCTGATTTCTTTATGTAATTGCTTCTAATATCCAAGTAGCCTCTGAGTAGTTTGACGTTTCAGTTTGTAAAACATAAAAAGATGCCCCGTGTTCGTCGGCGTGCACAATATCATCATCTAAGTGAATTTGAAAGGGGTCGCATTATTGGAATGCGAGAAGCGGGTTTTTCGGTTCGTGCTATTGCTGAAAGGGTAGGCCGTAGTGTATCGGTGATCGTACGCTGCTGGTCTAGATGGTCCGAAGCTGGGGAGAATCGACGTAGACTTGGGTCAGGACGTCCAAGAAGCACCACTGAGCGTGAAGATCGAGCTCTTCGTCTTACAACTTTAAGGGACAGATTGACAACGTCGCGGGCATTGGGAAATGACTGGTTGGCTCTAAATGGCCAAAGAGTATCCATGGCTACTGTTTACAGAATAATCCGCAGTTTTGGTATAAGATCCTACCGTCCACAATTGTGTCTACCTCTTACTCCGCAGCATCGCAGAGCAAGACTTGATTGGTGCAGGGAAAGACAACATTGGACCCATGAATGGAATAACATTATCTTCAGCGATGAGTCTCGGTTCTGTTTATGGGCTCATGATGGTCGCAGGAGAGTGAGACGTCGACGCGGTGAACGCAGAATTTTACAATTTGCTGTTGAAAGACATACGGCTCTTACACAGGGAGTTATGGTTTGGGGGGCGATAGCATATGGTAGTCGGTCTCCTCTAGTTTTTTTAGAAGCAAGTCTTAACGCGATTCGTTATATTGACAACATTTTACGGCCAGTGTTAGTGCCCTATGTAAATGGCTTGCAGAACCCCATTTTTCAGCAAGATAATGCTCAACCTCACACAGCGGCCATTACAAGACAGTTTTTTGATAGTGCCGAAATCAATTTGTTACCTTGGCCATCTCATTCTCCAGATCTATCGTCAATAGAACATGTTTGGGATATGATAGGTGTTAGAATAAGTAACTTACAGCGCCCCGCTAACACTGTAATGGAACTTAGAGGTCAAATTATCGAAGTTTGGAATGAAATACCTCAAGTCGATATTGACAGCCTGATTTCTAGCATGCCTCGACGTGTTAATGAGTGTTTGGGAAATCGTGGAAGCCCAACACATTAATAATTTTTATTCATTTGTTTTTTTGTTTTTCAAGTTGATTTTTTGATCATCGATACAGTTCGTTTACATGATCAAATTGTGTAAATTTTATTAAAATCGTGCGATTTTTTTGAAAGGCAGTATATTTTGATCTTCAGACTAAATCAATGTTTTATACGCGTGGGGCATGAAGTAAAATTTCGAGTTTAGAAAAGCTCCGTGAAAATTCGTCTCGGGTCGCGACCTTCGACGCGGGGCTTTTCTAAACTCGAAATTTTACTTCATGATCAGTCTGGAAATGGAGGACACTTGTTAAATTTTTGTTAGATTTTCTAAGTATCAAGATTTTCATTCATTTATAAAATATCATAAACAATTTTCAAAAATCAATTAAAATCAATTCGTGTAAACAATGACGGATCTCGAAAAAATCGACAAAACTTCAATAAAATAAAAATAAAAAAATATAAAAAAGCGCCTTCTAAAATAAAACTATGTTTTTAGAACGCCCCTTTCTTATATTTTTCTCTTAGCCACACCTTCGACATTTTCGATATTTTTATATTATTTTAACATTTTTGAAGTAAATTAACATTTTTGAAATTAGATGACATTTTTAACATTTTTATTATTTTCGACATGTCATAAAATGTTTGATATTAGACTACGCTTTTAATACTAAATTACGATTTTTTACAATTTTGTATTTTCGAAATTTTTTCTAATTTTTGATAATTTCGATATTTTTGATATTTTTGTGATTTTTGACGATTTATAAAATGTTCATCAGACTTTGATTTTTTAACAATTTATAAAATATTCTTTAAATTTTCAATATTTTCAGATTTTCGTCTATTTATAAAATGTTCAATACTTGTGAGTTTTGTCGATTTATAAAAATTTCATGAGATTTTCCTTTAGTAAATTAAGTTAGCTAAATATTACTCATTGATCTATTTGTGATCAGATTGTAATTATAGTAAAATACAACTAAGTGTTTTGCAAATAAAAAAAAATGAGATTTTCAAAATTTTGTGATTACACTGGTCGGCATGAAAATCGGCCCTGACACCATTCCTGCTGATTCTTATGTAAAATGACCTCCTGAATCCGAATATGACCCCTGTTTTCCCCCCATCACCCACCGTTTTCGGGGGAGGCCCCCCCACCTATTTTTATCACTTTTCGATAATTTGGAGGGATGAAAAGGATTAATTTAGCCTTTACGTTTCTTCTGAGGGGCTAGAGAGGTGAAAAGTTCTAAAACATGAATATTTTTAGCAAGGAGGTAGATTTGGGGGGGGGGGGATTTGCCCCCTTAAATTGTAAAAAAAATCCTTAAAAATGATCGATTTTTACGTTTTTTTCGCAGTTTTTTCACTTATTTTTTACATATTCCAGCTTCCATCCCCCCTCATCCTCCCCCAAACAATAAAAATATATAGCAACAATATATAGCAACAATATTAAAAATATATAGCAACAGTTCGGAAGATTCACTGTACCACGCTGGCGCTCTCAATACCTCGCGCGCACAGGTCCCGAAGGAAAATATTTACTTGCCGCCTTTGCACATCAAACTCGGATTGATCAAACAGTTTGTCAAAGCAATGGACAAGACCGGTGATGCATTTCAATTTTTGAAAACTAGATTCCCTCGTCTTAGTGAGGCTAAAATCAAGGAAGGAGTTTTCGTGGGCCCCCAGATTAGACAACTTTTCCAAGATTCGACGTTTATTGAACACCTGAATCGAAAAGAAAAAGCTTGGATTGCATTCTAAAACGTGTGTGAGAACTTTTTGGGTAACAACAAAAGTGATGATCATGTCGAGGAATTGCTGTCAGCGTACAAGGCCATGGGGTGTAACATGTCTCTTAAAGTGCATTTCCTTCACTCACACCTAAACTTCTTCCCTGAAAATTTAGGAGCAGTTTCGGATGAACACGGGGAACGGTTTCATCAAGACATCTCTAAGTTCGAGAGGAGATTTTCGGGGAAGTGGAATGCGAGCATGTTAGCAGAGTACTGCTGGTTTTTGATACGAGAAACTTCTACCTCAGGGTACAAAAGGAAAGCAAGCACCAAATGAAGGTACTTATCTTAGTTATTTATTATTCTTTACAATTATTATTTTACATTTATTATTTTACTTTTTATTTATTATTCTTTACAGCTAAAATAATCCTTTTCACCCCTCCAATGGATGGGGGAAACGGGGGGAGTATTGAGAGCGCCAGCGTGGTACAGTGAATCTTCCGAACTGTTGCTATATATTTTTATTATTGTAGCTATATATTTTTATTATTGTTGCTATATATTGTTGCAATATATTTTTATTATTTGGGGGTGTTTGGGGGAGGATGAGGGGGAATGGAAGCTGGAATATGTAGAAAATAAGTGAGAAAACTGCGGAAAAAAAAACGGAAAAAATTGATCATTTTTAATGATTTTTTTTACAATTTAAGGGGGCAAATCCCCCCCCAAATCTACCTCCTTGCTACAAATGTTTATGTTTTGGAACTTTTCACCTCTCTAGCCCCTCAGAAGAAATGTAAAGGCTAAAATAATCCTTTTCATCCCTCCAAATTATCGAAAAGTGATAAAAATAGGTGGGGGGCCTCCCCCGAAAACGGTGGGTGATGGGGGAAAACGGAGGTCATATTCGGATTCAGGAGGTCATTTTACATAAGAATCAGCAGGAATGGTGTCAGGGCTCGAAAAAAAAATTTTTTTGCAGACCAGTGTTATCGTTAGATATTTTAATATTTCGATGTTAACCACAGTTGACATATTTCAATATGTCACTTATAACTTACCGAAAAATTGGAAATATTTAAAACATCGATTTTATAATATTTCGATGTTTTGTTTAAGCATCTCTAATTTATCAGTAATTGATAGGTGCCATAAAAATATGTCAAGTGTGACATGAATGTCAATGTGAAAAGCCAAATGTCTAACTTCAATTGATGTCAGTGTTTTAGCAGTGTGGACTAAATGTTCGCTAGCGTCGACTTGTATCAACTGTTATCTGTCAATTTTGACATTTTATTAGTTTTTAATCTGTCAAATTAGTGACTTACAGTCAGAATATCACAATAGTCGAAATCAGTCGATAGAGACATAGAGAAATGATAAAATCCTAACATAGTAAAACACAGACAACTAACAGTTACAGTTATAATATCAGAGTAGTGAAAATACGACATTTTATGATAAAATCCTAGCATAGATAAAAAAACAGCAAAATTGTAATAAGTTAAAAAACAAACCAAGTGACTTACGGTTACAATGTCACAATCGAAACAAAAAGAGTCAATAGAAAGATTTAATGATAAAATCCAATCATAATCAAAAGACAGTCAATCAAGTGACTTGCAGTAATAATGTCACAATAGTCAAAATACAGTCGATAAAGATATAATATGACAATATCCTAAGATAGCGTAAGGTCAGCCAACTTGACTTACAATCAAATTGTCACAAATGTCAATCAAACTTTTTTATTTGAAGAGATATTGCAAAACCGTTTTCGCGAACCAGAGTCACTATTTTGTGTTTTAATCAATGGTGAAAAGAAAATTGATCTATCTCGAACCGTTTCCGCTCTATAACCGGAAGTTGTTAAGATGTCATTTTTATGAAGTTACTGTAACTTATTTGTTTTAAAAGTTATAACCAAACTGTAAACACTTTCTTATGGCAACTTTTTACGCCCATTAAAATGACGTACGTGTTTTATTTCAAGAACGTTTTGGTTTTTGTTAACTTGTTTCTCATTGATCACTTGGTAAAACATTTCTATTAATATATAGGTATTTGATTGAAATTCACTTGGTTTGTTTTACTAATAAATTGTTTTATTTTCAACTAGTTTCGGCTTAATGCCATTTTCAAGAATGGTGTACATAAGAGCAAAATTGATTATATATACTAGATGTCGGCATTTCAGGTAATAAGCGCTCTAATTACCGGGGAATTCCAAAGGTCCTCGTTGTCATTGACCACGTTTTTTTCCGCCTTTATGGCTTTACTTATTTCTAAACCCTCCCGATAATTTCAAACTTGTTTTTGTTTTTCTACACCAAATTCACTATTTTCTTATAAGCGCATATAGAGATATATATATATCATGGAACAGCATTTTTGATGCCGATTTCAACGATGTGCCACTTCTGTACCTATGTGAAAAAATATTTGTTGTTATATACGACAAGCCAAGTAGCAGTGTATGTCAATCAAGAGTGCTTATTTATAAAACAAAATATACCACATCAATAACAGTCATATTTTCAGACAAGTTACAAGTATGACCTACAATCTGTTTAATAACTAGGAGGAGCGTTTTAAATTTCATGCGCCAAAACCTACAACTCTGATTGGCCGAGAGTGCGCCCGTTTTACACTATGCTAATTACGTCATTATTAGACGCAACAGCTGACATAACCTTAATTCGAAGCGTTACCGAGTTGCAACTTTGTCTGTTTGTAATAACCTTTTGTGCAGTGTTTCTTTAGCATAGTTAAAAGTTAGTTTTGTTTATATTGTTGTGATGCATTATGGACCTAGTACAAGCTCGGTGATAAAATCACCTCCACCTCCAAAAAAGCGCAAGAAGTTGGATTTGGGTTGTTTATATCTGAAAAACAGTGCATACTAAATATGTATTAGCAGATGATATGAAAATGACTGCTGTTGTATCAGACATTGTTGGTGCAGTAGGTGAGATATCAAAGAGCATAAGAATATGCATCAAATAATAAAATGTTTAATTTTTAGAAGTTGTAAATTCCACTGTCTATCGTACCATTAGCCAATATAAGAAATCCGGAGAGATTTGTGTGTTTTGGTCAATTTGAACATAATTCCATGACTTTTCTCTGACTTTCCCGGTTTTAATGATATTCACTGAATTGTTTATTTACGTAAATTCCAGGCATTAGTCGATTTTATAATAGAGTTCAATTTGAAGTTTTGAACGAGTGTTTCCACTCCCAGGCTAAGCATGAAGTAAAATTTCGAGTTTAGAAAAGCCCCGTGAAAATTTGTCGAGGGTCGCGCAGCGACCCGAGACAAATTTTCGGGCTTTTCTAAACTCGAAATTTTACTTCATGCGCCACGCGTACAAAACACTGATTTGAAGTGGAGTTCAGAAACACACAAATACATCTTTAACCAGAGTAACAGGGAGTCAGATATTTAGTCTGTTATCAACGATGTTCAGTAATAATAAATAATTAGGTTTTGAATATTTTTGTTAAAACAACTAGTAACGATATTTATATAGTAATGGTTGCAAAAAAATAATAACATCAAATTTATTCGTAAAGGATTTCTATTCGTGATTCGAAAAAACAGGATTCGAATCTTCGATTCTATTCATATTTATCTCTTACGAATCCTTTATTCGAGTATTTGTAATTCGAATCATATCAGGTGATTCGGATTCGTGATTCGAATCCTTTTTACGAGGATTCGTCCCAGCTCTAATAGAGACACATTATTATATAAATTCCACATTATTTTTTTTTCCTGTGGGGGCCGTCTTCCTTTCGGATCCGGATGCACTGCAGCCTAGGTGACTTATTGTACTGCCCCAATATTATTACACTCACGCAACTATTCCGAACTCGATGCCCTGCACTAGCTTGTGCAGGTCCTTCAGAGGTTGCGCGTGGAAATCATTTGGTTCCATTTGTCTGTTCCCAAATATGAGCCGTCTTTTGCTCTCCAGCGCATTGCACCTGCACATAACGTGCATAGCTGTTTCCGGTGCCGTATTACAGAGGCGACAGTTGGTGTCGCCGTTGTATAGCCCGATTTTCCTAAGATGCTCTTTAACAGTTATGTGGCCTGTGAGCAGTCCTATGGTTGTTTTCAGCTGTGCCCTACTCAATGTTAGTAGTCCTGCAGCTTGGCTTGAGTTAGGCCCTTTTATAAGGGCCTTACTATGGTTAAGGCCTGGTCTGTTTTCCCAGTATTCCTTGTGTTTGTTGCGAGTCCACTTCCTGACTTCAAGGCGACTCGACTTTTTTGTTATGCCTAAGGCTGGTTCGGGTCCCATAAATGAAATGGTGGCTCCCTGCCTTGCTAGCTCGTCAGCTTTTTCATTACCCGCAATACCAGAGTGACCCGGCGTCCAGACAAGCGTAACCTTGTTCTGTCTCGCTAGGTCATTCAGGGTATTGAAGCATTCCAATACCAGTTTGGATGAAGTCTTTTGACTCTGGAGAGCCTTCAATGTCGCCTGGCTATTGGACATGATATAGATTTGCCTGTTTCGACAGTCCTTTTCTATGTTGGTTCTCGCACATTCTATGATTGCGAATATTTCTGCTTGAAAGACTGATGCCAGGCTACCCAATGGTTGAGCATAGCCTGTCCTCATGTTTTCATTATAGATTCCTGATCCAGTACCTGTGGTTGATTTAGAACCGTCCGTGTACCAGATCACACTTTGTTTGTGTATATCTTCCCTAAAGCCGTTCCATTCGTTGCGGTCTGGAATAGTGACTTTAAAGAGTGAATTTTCAAGATATCTGACTACCATATGATCCGACCTCATTTGCAGGAGAGGTCCCCCTATGTCTGTCAAGAGTCTTCTGTGTGGGGTATCAACTCTTACGTTGACCGATGATAATTGCAGCCTATAGAGTGCCAGTCTTGCCTCCCCCACTATCAGAATATGAAGTGGTGTGAGGTCTAGAACCGTCTCCATGGCTGCAGTGGGCGTGGTTCTCATAGCCCCCGTTATGCTAATACAAGCAAGTCTTTGAACCTTGCTGAGTATTTGTATGGTTGTATGCTGTGTGGCTTTAGGCCACCATACCAAAGCAGAATACATGATTGCGGGTGTGACCACTCTGGTGTACAGCCAGTATACCATTCCTGGTCTGAGCCCCCATTGTCGGTCGTACATTCGTCTAATTACCGCAAGGGTAATTTCCGATTTGCGTCTGATTTTTGAGATTTGAGGGGTCCAGGTCATTCCACATTATATTATGAACATAATGTAAATATGTTTTATTTCACAGATATATGGCGAGATGCCGTATACGCATTTTAATTGAACTGACGATATCGTACGATAGAAAAGAAAATACGTAACAACAATTAAGAAGTACAAAATGGATATTTGATTTTATTTAAAGAGTAATTATGAAATAATTTAAAATTGCCGCTAAATTTATATAGTGATATTTCTGGTAACTTTTTATAGTGTAAATTGGGCTTTGGCACTTATTCCTTCTAGTTTTTAAACAGACTATAGTAACGAAATTGTTTACCGGTTGTCATGGCAACTTTGTCAATGACTTTTTTTTGACAAAAGTAGCCATGTGGCACATCGTTGAAATCAGGGTTAAAAACTCTGTTTAATGATATGCATATCTTCATATGCGCCCATAAGAAAAATGTAATTTTGATATAAGAAAACAAAAACGAAACGTCCGTGAAATAAAACAGATACGTCATTTTAATGGGCGCAAAAAGTTGCCTCATATCCCCCTCTAGCTACGGCCTTGGGTCAGAATGTATCTAAGAGGTTTAACTGACATTTGAAACTCAATCTGTTAAAATATGTTAGCCATGAAAAACTGAAATTTAATAACTTTGATCAGATATTACTTAAAATCGATGACAGTAACAAAATTATGTTTTTTACAAAAGTTGCTTATTTTTTCAAGACCTTTTCAATGATACCACTTTTGACCTATCGTGCTATTTAAAAATCTTGAGTTATTGACATTTTTAAGAAAACTCTCAGGGATGCCAATTTTTTGCGTATCATCATTCGATTCTTTAATACGGCTTTTGTTATACATTTTTGGTCTTAACTCTCTAGAACTAGCCAATAAAAGGCTGATAATCGTGGTCTGGGACACCCTGTAAATGTTAATTTTATAATTTTTGATGAATTTTATCAACTTTATACCAACTTTGGTAAACATTAGCAAATTTTACTAATATAGCACCGATAACCTTTCTTCGCACTTTTATAAAGAGTGAAGAAAGGTTATTAGTGCTTTATTCGCCAAATTAATTTGATCTTCACGTAACTCACAATCAATTTATTTATTTTAACATTAGAAGCACGTAATTTCATTAATTTCGAGATATTTTATTTGTTCTGAAAACCTGAACGTATTTGATTTTAAAACTTGTAAAAACACTTACATATTTTTATATCTGCCTTTAACAATTTTAAATTGTATGACCCCTACGCCCATAAATACTAAACTGATAAATGAGACACAACATTGTTTTTATATAAACTGCCACATATAGACAAGAGCGACATAGGCATAAAATAGACATATACGTACTTTATCAATAACAACATAAACTCAATTGATTGATTTATAATAATGACTTACCAAAGTTTTCCAATTGTGTATTTACGAATGCAGTATTATAATCCTAAAACAAATAACTAAATAAGTACGGAAATATATCGTGTGTTCAATAAAATAAAACCTCCAGAGTGCTATGGAATATATTGTAGGTTGGCCACTCTGAAATTATACATTAAAATTATTATGTCTGACGTTTTATATGACAATTCCTAAAGCGTGTAGCCAACATAAATTTAAAAAAAGGTACTCTAGAGATTTTTTTATTGAACATATGATATTTTATAGAAACAATAATTCGAGAATATTTATAAACGTTTATACACATATTGGTTAACATAATAATGCTCTTGAATTGGCAATATTGATCAGGGTTATTATGTTTAAAACACTTTGTTTTAAAACAGTGTTTTAAACATGTTTAAAAACAGCCGTCGTGTTTAAGCGGTTTTGTTTTAAACATGTTTTAAATTTTAAATTTCTTTAAAACATCTTTTAAACGTTAAATTTGTCTAAAACTTTTTTCCGTTATTATAAATTTGCTAAATTATATTTTATACTAGTTCATTAAGATTTCTTGATTACATTTTTAAACTATAGCTAAATTAAAAATAAATGGCCTGAATAATTTGACCCAAATTGTTACATTTGCAGTAGGTTACTGTATGTAACAGCAAACTCTTGTTGTATAATTCAATGTCCGTCGGGGTATTAGCCCGGGAAGTAGTTGTTTCAATGAGTGTTTGATATAGTCTTTGTAAGACTAACTTGTAGATTGCGAAAAGAATCGCACTTTTAATGTTTGAAGTATTCTGCAACCAAGAATTGGCAATTTCATTTATACTTATGTTTGAACGGTAACGTGACCGCCAGTCTAAGGTGTCAAATTGTTTATAGGGAATGGCAAAGCTATACTGATGAGAGATAAATCTCGAAACGCGTCTATAGATGGCCTGACTAATTTGACTCAAATTGTTGCATTTGCAGTAGGTTACTGTATGTAACAGCAAACACTTGTATAATTCAATGTCCGTCGGGGTAGTAGCTCGGGAAGTAGTTGTTTCAATGAGTGTTTGATATAGTCTTTGTAAGACTAACTTGTTGTAGATTGCGAAAAGAATCGCACTTTTAATGTTTGAATTATTCTGCAACCAAGAATTGGCAATTTCATTTATACTTATGTTTGAACGGTAACGTGACCGCCAGTCTAAGGTGTCAAATTACTTAGAGGGAATGGCAAAGCTATACTGATGAGAGATAAATCTCGAAACGCGTCTATAGATGGCCGGAATAATTTGACCCAAATTGTTACATTTGCAGTAGGTTACTGTATGTAACAGCAAACACTTGTTATATAATTCAATGTCCGTCGAGGTATTAGCCCGGGATGTAGTTGTTTCAATGAGTGTTTGATATAGTTTTGGTAAGACTAACTTGTTGTAGATTGCGAAAAGAATCGCACTTTTAATGTTTATAGCTAAATTGTTGAAGATATTTCAAATTACATTATTAAACATAACATTTTATTACAAGAAAATATCAAATATGTGTGCATAAATGTGAAATTTACCTGAGAGAAAAATTAGTGCATACACTATAAATATAGCGACATTCGTTGTTTTCTTAAAAGATTTCAATTTGAATCTTTAAACGAGGGTTTTCCACTCCCAGACTAAGCATGAAGTAAAATTTCGAGTTTAGAAAAGCCTGAACATTTGCGCCACTCGTATAAAACGCTGAAATATCGCAAATTTAAAAATATACGGCTTTAGCAATCTAATATGTAGATGTGAATAAAACGGGAGTCAAATTCTGCGCTCAACAAATTGTTTAAAACAGTGATTATAGGCAACCCAATAACTCTAACGTATATTAGGTTGCCTATAATCGCTGTGTGTTTTTTAAACTTCACTGTAAATCAGTGTTTTTAAGCGTGGCGCATGAAGTAAAATTTCGATATTAGAAAAGCCTAATTTAGATTGGCTCTAAACTCGAAATTTTACTTCATTCTTAGTCTGGGAGTGGAAAATACTCGTTAAAAACCCCAAATTAACCGCTTCGAAACAACGAATTCCCACACATTAAAAAAAAAACGCTGTAATTATTGGGGTATATATTCTCAATAGAAAAAAGCCCTGTATGTTCTGTTTTAAACATGTTTTAAACGTGTTTTAAACATGTTTTAAACGTGTTTTTAATTGTTAATGTTTTAAACGCTGTTTCAATGGAAAAAACACGGTTTGTTAAAAAAACTGTTTGTTTGAAATAAAATGAAAAAAAAACACGTTTATTAACAACAAGTTTCTGATGATGGATTTCGTATTCAACATAGATCGAAATACCTAGTTGTTAAGCATATAATAAAAACAGTAATTCACGAGAAATGCATTTCGCTGAATAGTAAGCTTTTAATGACATCTTCTCCAAAAAACTAAATGATGACGTTTATAAAACTTACAATAACAATAAGACTATCAATTGTCTCTTCATTAATATTCAATCCCTCCGCAGCAAAATTAATCAAATTGATGCTGTATTAATTGACAAAGCACTGAATATCTCAATATTATGTATTTGCGAGCACTGGTTAACAGACGAAGTTGTAAAATCAATTATTATTTCTGACTTCCGCGTAGCAACTAGTTATTCTCGTAAAAAAACTACTGGTGGGGGTGTCCTAATAATGGTCAAGAATAACATAACCTACTCTGAGTTAAATTTAAATAGCTACTCTTCCGAAAAAGATTGTGAGATATCGGGTATTATAACACAACATAATATCATTGTCACTGTATACAGATCTCCCAGTGGACACTTCAATAATTTCTTAAGTAGAGTATCCGCAGTAGTAGACTCAATTGATATGAAAAGTAGACAAATGTTCTTAGTCGGTGACTTCAACATAAGACACAAATTTTCTGGGCTTTTCTAAACTCGAAATTTTAATTCATGCACCACGCGTACAAAACACTGATTTGAAGTGGAGTTCAGAAACACACAAATACATCTTTAACCAGAGTAACAGGAATAGTAATAGTACCGATCACCGCGCAGCTAGCTAGCAGATGCTCTTCTTACTTACGATCTAAAATTAATGATTAAATTCCCTACTCGTATCAACAACTGTATTGACAATATTGCCTCAAATTGTCATACTATGCCATCATACCCTCTAGAAACAGGATGAACTGACCATAGAGGAATTGTTTTCAACATTCCAGCACATAAATCACCAATTATTAGGGCTGAAAGTTCACCAATTCGAACTATTACGACTGTAGGTAAATTTAACTTCTTTAAACTGGTTGATGGGGAATCCTGGAGTTTCTTGGACGAAATAATTGACCCCAATGATTGTGTTAGTGAATTCCTGTCGCGTTTTCTCAGACACTTTCAATCATGCTTCCCATTAAAACCTAGGAAACTGAATAAACAAGGACAGAGCGTGAAATGGTTGAATAGTTCACTAAAAGCTATGATTAATTAATTGCAGAAGCGTACAACCAAACTGGTAATCCGGAACTTAAGCTGCTGAGAAACAGAAATACTTATAGACACGCTATTCAAAGGAGTAAGCTGGAGGTTAATAACTCTTACATTAAATACAATAACTTTGAGCCAAAGGCGATATGGAAAGTTATTAACTCCGTTAGACCGAACAAAACAAAAACAAATCCTACTATTTCTGCGAATATGTTTAATGCTCACTTCACTGATATTGCAAACAAAATTACTGATTCGTTACCTAAACCAGATGTGGACCCTATTAACTTAATGTGTATTAATCCTAAACGTATTTGTGATTTCTTCAAGTTTAAGGAAATATCAATGAATGATCTGAGAGATGTGGTGTTGAAGCTCCGTAATAGCTCTTCTAAAGATATCTTCGAACTTCTAATTGATCTAATCAAGTCCGTAATCAGCGCTATTTTATCCCCACTTACCAAAACGATTAATAAATGTATAAGAAACAACGTGTTCCCAGATGATTTTAAGCGAGCCATCGTAATACCAATTTTCAAGAAAGGGGAGGTAGACGATCCCGATAACTATCGTCTAATTTCACTATTGCCTCTATTTGGGAAAATATGTGAAAAAATTATGCTGAACCAATTACTTACCTATCTAGAAGATACGGGCATCCTAGAAAATGAACAATATGGGTTCAGAAAGGGTCGATCTACAGCGGCGGCGATATCCAATCTCGGTGAATCAATTACTGATGCATTTGAGGATGGCTCAGTATCAATGGCCACTTTCCTGGACTTGTCTAAAGCCTTCGACTGTGTCTCTCACGAAATACTGTTACGGAAACTGTATTTTTACAACATACACCCAGACAGCTGTAGGCTCTTACTGTCCTATCTCTCTGGAAGATCACAGAGTGTGTTATCCAACGGAAACATATCGGAAGCGTCAGCTATAGAACATGGGAGACCGCAGGGTTCTGTATTAGGGCCACTATTATTCCTACTTTACATTAACGACCTACCCCGTGTAATATCAGCCTCCAAAACGATATTATATGCGGACGACACCTCCATAATTACGAAAGCGCCAAATTTGACATCTGTTACCACTTTGCACAATCAATCACTTAATGAAGTCTCAAAGTGGTTCCTAAATAGCCGCCTGAAACTGAACAACAGCAAATCTGCTACGCTAACTTTCTCGCTTAAGGGTAGTGAGCGGCAGCAAGGTTCTACGAAGTTTCTTGGTGTTCATGTTGATTCATCTCTAACATGAAGTACCCACGGGGACACACTTGCTGCAAAGTTATGTTCCAGTATATTTCTTATATTCGCAGTCTAGTACCCTTGGTGTCTAAAGATGTTGTTCGGACGACATACTTTTCTCTTTTCCAAAGTAAGATAACATACGGGGTCATTGCGTGGGGACACTCCGCCATCCGACACCGTATTTTTGGTCTCCAAAGAAGAGCAATCAGAGTCATCGCTAGGATCAACTGTACAGTCGACTGCAGGCAAGCATTTATTGATCTGAATATATTGACGTTCCCATCACTTTACATACTTGTTTGCCTTTCCTATATTAAACTCAACATCGATGATTACCTGACATGCAGTGATATCAACCAATATAGCACTCGACAACAATCACATCTGTATTTAAAAGCTACGAGGCTGACTAAAGCTCGGACGGGAGAACGTTTCTACGCTATTAAATTTTTTAATGTCCTGCCAAAAATCATCCAGGAATTACCACACAAGAAGTTCTACCGAGTACTGAAGGATTTCTTATCAATTAATGCCTTTTACTGCTGGGAGAATTATCTTGAATTTAATTTCGCTGCATTAAAATGCAGTCTTTTTTACTTTTTTATTTTTACTTTGATATGTAGTTTATTTTTTTAATTATTATTTAGTTAAGAACTGACCTGTGTAAAACATGTACATTGTTGTTGCATCAATAAATATGAATATGAATATGAATATGAATATGAATATGAATATGAATATGAATATGAATATGAATATGAATATGAATATGAATATGAATATGAATATGAATATGAATATGAATATGAATATGAATATGAATATGAATATGAATATGAATATGAATATGAATATGAATATGAATATGAATATGAATATGAATATGAATATGAATATGAATATGAATATGAATATGAATATGAATATGAATATGAATATGAATATGAATATGAATATGAATATGAATATGAATATGAATATGAATATGAATATGAATATGAATATGAATATGAATATGAATATGAATATGAATATGAATATGAATATGAATATGAATATGAATATGAATATGAATATGAATATGAATATGAATATGAATATGAATATGAATATGAATATGAATATGAATATGAATATGAATATGAATATGAATATGAATATGAATATGAATATGAATATGAATATGAATATGAATATGAATATGAATATGAATATGAATATGAATATGAATATGAATATGAATATGAATATGAATATGAATATGAATATGAATATGAATATGAATATGAATATGAATATGAATATGAATATGAATATGAATATGAATATGAATATGAATATGAATATGAATATGAATATGAATATGAATATGAATATGAATATGAATATGAATATGAATATGAATATGAATATGAATATGAATATGAATATGAATATGAATATGAATATGAATATGAATATGAATATGAATATGAATATATGAACCCTGATATTGATATTATTAAAACATTGATTGATAAGGCTGATAAATGTTGAAAGTTCATATTCACTTTTATATAAATAAAACAATTTAATCACTTTCAAATATATATTGTATTAACGCTACAATTGTTAAATTTACATTTTTTTGAAAAACCCACCCCCCCATAAACATTGTATATTTACCCCACCCGACAAATTGTATTTATCATTTCTTCGCCTGAAGAAGCCACAGTGTGGCGAAACAATTGTAGCGTTAATACAATATATATTTGAAAATGTTTAAATTGATATTATTGTTAAATAATTAAACAATTTCATAATTTATTTTATAATATTGAAATTAACGAATGGTAAATATTATAAATTATAATTAAATATTTTTCGGTATACTCGACATATATATGTAATCGGAAATCAACAACTAACTAGTAAAATATATGAAAATGCGTTTGTTTTAATTAGACCAGTGCTCGCCAACTGGAAAACTTAATTAAACTTGAATAAATACAAACCCAATTTTATTTCATCAAGTAGGGGCAGCACTAATTGCTTATATTGGACATTTGAGTAGTTTGTACTCTGCCCATAATTAAGTAATCGATACTTCAAGTTTTATTATATTAAATTTCATTCCACAAGTTCTGTGTGCAAGCTTTAAATTGAAAATCAACAAATTACTAAACATAAATGAAATTGCCAATTCTTGGTTGCAGAATACTTCAAACATTAAAAGTGCGATTCTTTTCGCAATCTACAACAAGTTAGTCTTACAAAGACTATATCAAACACTCATTGAAACAACCACTTCTCGGGCTAATACCCCGACGGACATTGAATCCTACAACAAGTGTTTGCTGTTATGATTCAATGTCCGTCAGGGTATTAGCCCGGGAAGTGGTTGTTTCAATGAGTGTTTGATATAGTCTTTGTAAGACTAACTTGTTGTAGATTGCGAAAAGAATCGCACTTTTAATGTTTGAAGTATTCTGCAACCAAGAATTGGCAATTTCATTTATACTTATGTTTGAACGGTAACGTGACCGCCAGTCTAAGGCGTCAAATTGTTTAGAGGGAATGGCAAAGCTATACTGATGAGAGATAAATCTCGAAACGCGTCTATAGATGGCCTGAATAATTTGACCCAAATTGTTACATTTGCAGTAGGTTACTGAATGTAACAGCAAACACTTGTTGTATGATTCAATGTCCGTCGGGGTATTAGCCCGGGAAGTGGTTGTTTCAATGAGTGTTTGATATAGTCTTTGTAAGACTAACTTGTTGTAGATTGCGAAAAGAATCGCACTTTTAATGTAATAAACTACTAAACATTTATTTATAAAAATCTGCTTCGTAATTTAAATAATTTTGTCAAATATTAATATTCATAAATTTCGTCAATTTCGCGGTATATGTAATTTTTACAAACAACGAAATTTTGCTAAAACAAATTAGGAATTGTTTTTGATGTCGATAAAAATCTGATAAAAATCTCGGAAATTTTGTCTAATCAATGTTTGAAAAAGTCATAATTTGGTAATCATTCATAAATTTGATTAATTTATTTAATTTTTACTATTTTTGGCAAATTTTCAAAACATTAGACAACTTTATTTAACAGCTGCAAATTGAAAATCAACAAATTTTTGAACATTTATTTATAAAAATCTTCTACCTATTAGAAAAGATTCATTATTGAATAATTAAGTTTTTTTTTGTATTGTTTGAAGTGAAAATGATACCTGTAATGTTTTATATTAATAAATAATAAATACACCTACGCCCATTCTTATTAAAGGAATAGTTTATTGTGTACATGTTCAGTTTGCCACTTATAAATTATCATTGTGTTTGTAGCTTAGGAAATATATATTTTTTTAATTACGTTAGACTTATATGTACTTTTGTTAGTTTTAAGAATCACGAAGTGTAGTCTTGTTTTGTATATGGATCCCGTTGATGAATAAATAAATAAATATATTTAGAAAAGCCTGAACATTAGCGCGCCGGCAAATCCAAATTTTCAGGCTTAATTAAACTCAAAATTTTATGTCATGCGCCCGGCGTATAAAACACTGAGTAAACATGAAGTTCAAAAACACATACATTATTTTCAGTTATAAAAACACGGAAATAACTTTACTTGAAATCAATGTTTTATATCAGAGCTGGGCAGAATTCGAATCATTCAGGATTCGATTCCCGGATTCGAATCCTTTTAGAGGATTCAAAAGAGGTATTCGAATACTTTAGTGAAAACGGATTCGTGATCCGGATTCGTTACATTTTTTTAAAAGGATTCGTATTCGAATCCAGACGTAGATGATTCGAATCCTTATAAAAGGATTCGAATTCTTATAAAAGGATTCGAATCCTTATAAAAGGATTCGAATCCTTATAAAAGGATTCGAATCATTATAAAAGGATTCGAATCCTCATACACGGATTCAAATCTTCTCAAACAATTAGAATCTTCGCTATTAAGGCTGGGATTCAAATTCGATTAATTCAAATAGTTTAATATTCTAATATGAATATTTAAATCACTAAATTATTCATAATATAAATATTTACATTTTCAAATAATTCAAATATTTGTGAATGCATACTTGGTTACTTAAGCATGAAAAATTTCCAACCTTAATAGTATATTTTTAACTTCAATTGAAATCAGTGTTATATACGCGTGGCGCATGAAGTAAAATTTCGAGTTTAGAAAAGCCCCGTGAAAATTTGTCTCGGGTCGCTGCGCGACCCTCGACAAATTTTCTACGCGGGGCTTTTCTAAACTCGAAATTTTACTTCATGCTTAGTCTGGGAGTGGACAAGAGTCGTTCTTAGAAGTTTCAAATTAAAGGATCACTCTAGATTACTAAGTTTATTACCATTTTACAAAGGCTACAGCTCGAAGGACCAATCATGGTCTTCGGAGACCGAAGGATACCTGTAGTCCTTCAGTCTCTCGAAGTTTATTTACAAGAAAACAACGAATATCTAAAGGTTTACAGCATGGATAGGAAAGTAAACATCCAATTTTAAAAAAATATCGAAGTTGAGTTGGTTTTCAGTGCATTTTTAACTTTACTTTAAATCAGAGCAAATATTTGTCTCGGGCCGCTGCACGAACCTCGACAAATATTCTACGCGGGGCTTTTCTAAACTCGAAATTTTACTTCATGCTTAACTCTTTTATAAAATCGACGTATGTAATATAATAAATCATTAATTGAAATCATAGAAAAAGATGCTAAATTTTACCTAAAATTAACTATTAGAGTTAACTTTATAATTTGCTCGGCTCTTAATGGATGAATATTCTATTCCTAAGAAAAACCATATTTATTTAATATTAAAGTTGCATTTAATATAATAACAAACTGTGAATAAATCGACAAAAATCTAGAAATATCGAAAATCTCGACATGTAGAAAATCTTGACGGTCCACTCCCAGACTAAGCATGAAGTAAAATTTCGAGTTTAGAAATGTACCGCGTAGAAAATTTGTCTCGGGTCGCGCAGCGACCCGAGACAAATTTTCACGGGGCTTTTCTAAACTCGAAATTTTACTTCATGCGCCACGCGTATAAAACACTGATTAAAAGTGAAGTTAAAAACGCACTGAAAACCAACCCAACTTCGATATTTTTTCAAAATTGGATGTTTTCTTTCCTATCCATGCTGTAAACCTTTAGATATTCGTTGTTTTCTTGTTGAGACACTTCGATTCCTTGTAGTCCTTCGGTCTCCGAAGACCATGATTGGTCCTTCGAGCTGTAGCCTTTGTAAAATGGTAATAAACTTAGTAATCTAGAGTGATCCTTTAATTTGAAACTTCTAGGAACGAGTGTTGTAAACTCCCAGACTAAGCATGAAGTAAAATTTCGAGTTTAGAAAAGCCCCACGTTGAAAATTTGTCGAGGGTCGCGCAGCGACCCGAGACAAATTTTCACGGGGCTTTTCTAAACTCGAAATTTTACTTCGTGCGCCACGCGTATAAAACACTAATTTAAAATAAAGTTCAATAACACATACATCATCATTAATTAAAATCATTATTTAATTAGATATTTAGTCGGTAAATGAACATTTTTGTTAATAGAAACTGATCGAATAAAATTTTACTGGTTGCAAATTATAGATTCAAATTTATTTTTAAAGGATTTGTATCCGTGATTCAAAAATGAGGATTCGAATCTTTGATTCGAATCATATTTTTCACTTACGAATCCTTTATTCGAGTATTCGTGATTCGAATCATATTAGGTGATTCGGATTCGTGATTCGAATCCTGTTTTTGAGGATTCATCCCAGCTCTGTTTTATATGCATGGCACATAAAGTAAAATTTCGAGTTTAGAAAAGCCTAAAAATTATTGCGCTATTCGCTCTGCTCGAGCGCCTCGGCAATCCAAATGTTCAGGCTTTTCTAAACTCGAAGTTTTACTTCATGTGCCAAGCGTATAAGACACTGATTTCAGGTGAAGTTCTCTTGTTCACAATATTTCAGTGTTTTCAGTGTTTAATACGCAGGGAAAAAATTTGTCTCGGGTCGCTGCGCGACCCTCAACAAATTTTCACGGGGCTTTTCTAAACTCGAAATTTTACTTCATGCTTAGCCTGGGAGTGAATAACACTCATTTAAAGCTTCAAATTAAACTCTTTTAAGAAGCAACTTAAAAGAAAAAATGGTGATGTGTCCATCATAGTACTTTCCCCCGTAAATTGCGTATTAAATCACTTTTAAAATATTTGTAGCATTATTATTTTCAAAATGTCTTCAACTTTTTGATAACTACAACTTTTATTTGAAACATTTTTCAATTGGATCAACACATACTGACACAAACCAATGACTAGATAAAAAAACACTATTTATTGAATATCTCAAAAACTAAGAGTGCTATGACAAAAAGTGAAGATACAAAAAATCTTTAATATTTTATTTCCTACAACTTTTATTTGAAACATTTTCCAATTGTATCAACACACACACTGACGCAAATCAATGACTAGATAAAAAACACTATTTATTAAATATCTCAAAAACTAAGAGTGCTATGACAAAAAGTAAATAAACAATACATCTTCATTTTGTTATTATCTACAACTTTTATTTGAAACAATTTTTTGTTTGATGAACATTTATTGAAAAAATCTGAAAAAACTGAAAAACGCTAAGAGTAAAGTACCACTTCCGGTTTTCCGATTTTCACCAAAAGCTCGATATCTTTAGCGGTTTTTGCGGTACAGCGCACACAGACACACACACAGACACACAGACAGACTGACAGACAGACTGACAGACAGACAGACATTTTTTAAAAATGGTCTTATTCGACTCAGGGGACCTCAAAACGGATATTTCCGCAAAAATTTTTGATTCGAAAATTTTCACGAAAACAATACTTTCCCTTTGTATTACATACGGGGGAAAGTAAAAATCCCTGTATAAGTATATGAGATAATTGCTGAGTTACCATACATTTTTGTTTGTTTTTTGTAGTTGTTGTTGTTTTAGTTTATCGATGTTTCAATATTCTTGTTAACTGGGTTTTAAATATACCTATTATAAAAGAAACGAATAATTATTCAATTCATGGCCATCTAGAAAATCTTTTTTGTTTTTGTTTTTTTTTTGGTATTTTAGCTATTTAGGACAAAGCAAAATGTTAAGTGTTACATATTGTTGCAATCAAAAGAAAAAAATGCAATTGTTTGAGATACTTAGATACAGGGTGTCGTATTTAAGAAAATGTTAGTTTTGATAATATTTCAAAAATGAAAATATCTATACTGTTTCTAAGTACACCACTGGATTCTACGTAAAAAGTCAAGAAACCTACTTGTTTCAAATACTTTTTTATCTCCATAAATAACCGAGTCCTAATAGATAATAAAAACCAGCAGATTTTGAGAATCACCCTGTATCTTCTAAACCAATCTACTTAGCGTAGATCTGATTGCGCCATTAAACTAAACACTAAAAAAGAGAACGGGTCAAATATCTTTTAGTTTAGCCTATACCATATATCAACGAAAAAAACTACGCTGTACATAAAAAAGCGACACCGAAAAGTAAACGGTATTTGGAATAAGAAAAAAATAGAAAATTTAATAAAATATTTGCACAAAAGATATTCTTCTTGTGATTCTTATTATACAACATGTAAACAAATAGTTGTAAGACTCTGCTCGAAAAGTATGTTACAACATTCACATGAATCCTGTTTATTCAATGCAAACTAAGACTAAAACATGTTATATTGTATTATTCGCTCTAATGTTACAATTCTAACATTACCTTATTAATTAATCATATAACTAAGTTGTTTAAGTTTAAATTAAAACGTCACTTATAAATGTTGTTAGTTATATCGCTAACTGAATATTACAAGGTTCTATCTGAATTTTTTTTCAATTTTTAATTTGTGATGTCACAAGGCTCTATGTGCATACATAAAGCCTTGTAACATCACAAATTGAAAATAGAATAAAATTGTGTTGCTCTCCATTAAAATTGGCCGTTTATTCAGTTTCATATACTTGAAATTCAATTTAATTAAAAGTCTGTATAAAGTGGTAGATGAAAACTTGGGTAAATCGGCAATATCTTCTTTCAGTTTTTCATGAACCATTTGAACGGATGGAAAAGACTATTCCAAATAGACACTCATCACAGTACGTCTAATAACTCCTTGCAAAAACTCATCAAACACAATGGGTTTGCGTCCAGGTGATGTGCGGGAGGAACATATATCTTTGAATTTTCTTTGATCAGAACTAACACGACAAATACTACGAACTGAAATAGCTAAACACGAAGCTGTTCTATTTACGACAGATTCAATGTCAATGTTTTCCTTGCCGCATCGTTTCTCTTCTTCAAAAAACTTTCGCGCATTTACTATCATTTTTTTCTCCTTACTTGAGAACGGTGATTTTCGTTTATCTCCATTATTAACAATTTGTTCGCTCTGCAATTGTAGTTGTATATTAACAAAAAGTCTAAGACTGAATAATTATAACGAAAAGGGCAATACTTATAGAAACATTTAAACATAATTTACCTCCCACCTTCATAACAAAACATTTCTTAGTACCTCTTGTCAAAACAACCAATAATCCCTTTATAGCCTTTTCGAGAATTAACGAAAGTGTAAACACAGAAATAGAACCCTTGATTACAAACATCCTTACGTACTAGACAAATAGGTCGTCTAATCCCTTAATCCCTTTTCGGCTAATTCGATATAACCCTTAATGGCTGTAATAAATTGTGGAATTTTTACGGTGGTAAAAATAGTTATTGCAGTTTTGTGATCGGATTATGTCATTCTAAATTTTAATCCAAGTAAAACTGTTTACAAAAAGTAGGCAAGTACCTATTTTTGTTTATATGTATATTACAGGCGCGCACCCAGGGGGGTGGCTGTTTACAAAAAGTAGGTAGGTACCTATTTTTGTTTATATGTATATTATATGTATATATAAAACCACTATAAAGTTTTCCAAAACATAAACTTATAATGTATTTTTTGAAGATAACAGACAGACAGAATTTTGTTACACACCTTAAAACAAGTTTGAGACCCCCCCCCCCCCCCCCCGACAAATTTCTGGGTGCGCGCCTGTGTATATTCATATTTAATATATTTTATTTTCATTCCCACCAACAGAACACATTAATAAAATCATTTTAAAATAAATGAATTAAATATTTCATATGCATTTCAATACTTATTGAGAATCGTATATAGAAGGAATTATATAAAAATGTTCGTGTCAGTGCGGTTTGCCGCTTAGCATTAACGGCAAGCGTATGGTCGCCGTACGAACGCTGAGTTAGCATACTCGCATCTCTCTCTACGGCCTGAAAACTGATTTCGATATAAAAACACCTCGATTTTAATGATACACCTGTACTTTTTTTAAGGATAGTATTCAATTATTCATCACATAAAATGTACACATACGTTATGCCAAGTCCCATTTTAATCCGATTTTTAATAACCGAGATTGTAGATTTTCATATTTTACGCTAATAATTGTGGTAATAAAAATATTTAACATATTTTGTTTAATCCATCACATTCGAAATAGATTCTAGTAACCACCTTATTTTTTTCATTAATCTTAAATATTTTATAACGGAGATACACGCAATGAAACTCGACCGTTTGAAAAGTTCATGAAAAAACACTACCTTTTTTTGGTAAACATACGCCGAATATATATTATCTTTGACATTAAAATTCGAAAAAAAAATCATCACATGTACAAATGATGTATCTTTATGTGGTTTAAATTTAAAACAATCGACCCCATCGACTTCAAAATATTTAACTTCAAAGTGACATGCCTCGCTTTTTGAAAAGGATAGTATGCAGTTGCAAATAACTTAAAGTTATATTTTATGTTGCTAGAATTTAACTGTTTGTCTACAATATTTTAAATAATAATATGAAATATCGAATTCAAATCATTAATGGGTTATGCACTTCGTTATGTAGTGTACACAACTCTTCATATAATAATAATTATTATTATTATATCGTATCCTATATTTATATTGTCAAACTATATTTTATTTTTGTTTTTTCTTTAGTGATTTATTTGAAATATAGCTTAAAATTGTGAAGAAATATTTGAATAGAATCCTCAAAATAGTAGTTGCTGTAACTATTTATAGTATGTGTCATCTAAATTTATTAAAACACAAAACATTAATTGAATTCAACATAAGTGTTCATACCACAAATGAAAAATATCAGATCATAAAATGGACTTTTGCTGGACATTCTTCGCGTGCTAAGTATTTCTGACTTATTTAGTATCTATCAACAATTACCAGAGCTGGGACGAATCTGAATCACCTGCTATGATTCGAATCACGAATACTCGAATGAAGGATTGGTAAGAGATAAATATGATTCGAATTAAAGATTCGAAACCTGTTTTTTCGAATCAGGAATACAAATGCTTAAAAAATAAATTTGATTTTTTTGCAACCTCTAACGTTTAAATATCGGTACCAGTTGTTTTAACAGAAATGTTCAAAACCTAATTATTTATTATTAACACTGAACCTAGTTGATAACAGAGTAAATATCTAATTCCGTGTTACTCTAATTAAATATGTAATTGTGTGTTTTTGAACTTTACTTACAATCAGTGTTTTATATGCGTGGCGCATGAAGTAAAATTTCGAGTTTAGAAAGGCCTGAACATTTGGTTTGGTCGCTCCGCTTCGCTACGCGACCAAACCAAATTTTCAGGCTTTTTTAAACTCGAAATTTTACTTCATGTTTAACCTGGGAGTGGAAACACTCGTTCGAAACTTCAAATTGAACTCTAGCATAAAATCGACGCATGCGTGAAAATTACTTGAAATAAAAATTACCTGAATATCAATAAACGCGAGAAAGTCCATAAAAAGTCAGGTAATTCGATGCAAATTGACCAAAACCCTAAAAAACGCTTTTTAAATAAATCGCGAAATGCAAATAAAATATACAGAAATTATGAAACATACCAAAATTATTGGTATTTAACAAGAATCATGAAACAATAAAAAAATCAATATTATCAAAATAAATTAATATAAGAAATCATGAAAAAATACTAACAATCATGAAAAAAATTGAATATCAATTGTGTAATGTTTAATTTTGAAGATTTCTATTTCTAGTTTATTGTATCAATTAGTTTTGTAAGCGTTGACATTTATTCTTGTCATTAATAATTTTAAATGTTGACAGTCTTTATTAATATTTTATTCCCATCATAAATTATACATATAAATTTAGACAATAACAAATTCCATAAACATAATTTATATTGGAAATAATAATTACAAATATCAACATCGTAATTGATCAAATAAACTAGAAATGACAGAAATCTTTTAGATTCAAATAATATTTATTTTAAAAAAAAAGGTAAAATTGAAAAAATTATACAAAAAGTTGGTTTGAATGAGCACACATTGTCAATATTGGCAAATTTAAGATCAATACGACGTCAAAAATATTATTTAATAATAGTCAACAAACAAAATTGAAAAAAAAACAAACTTGTAAAAAGTTAATTAGCACCAAAATTGACAAAGGACGTTAGAACACTGCACGGGCCGGGTTTTGGCCTGGCCCGGTCGGTCCGGGCCGGGCCGAGCCTCGAATTTTTTGAGACCGGGCCGTTCAGAGTCGGGCCTGACTGACTTTTTCAAGTTTGTTTTTATTTTAAATTACAAACTAAATAATAATATAAACAAGTTAATATGCTTATAATTACAAAGTGTGATAAATCTTCATAAGCTAGAGTTCAGTAACTTTCAATTATTCAGACTAAAATATTTACCGGGCCAGGCCTGTTCTATTATTTACCCGGGCTGGACTCAAAAAAATCATCCCGCGCAGGGCTTTAAAAGACGTAACACTCAAAAAATCATCAACATAAATAAAAATTTATAATATTTTTAATTCATAATTTTTCTAAATCGATAAAACTCATAGAAGTGATTCTAAACGAATCGTCTAATTAATAAGAAAACCAAATCAAAATCAATAATATATATATATATACAAATATTCCAGAAATTGGCGAAAACATAACATTCTATAAAATTCTCAATATAAACAAACATTGGCAGATACGTGTCAAAATCTTCAAAATCAACAATACAGTATAATTATATTTTTTCGATTTCTGATTTTTTTTTCATATTTTGGTAAATAATAGATATTTAGTTGTATAAAAAAACAACATTAATATGAAATTAAATGTAAGAACCTATATCTCAAAAATTACAAATTTTGAATATTTTTTTTTTAATTTATATGAAATTTTTAAAAGCAACAAACAATTATAACCATTGAAAAATTCTTAAAAATTGATAAAATGAACATAAAGCAAATATTTACTAAATAAAAATATAACCCTTATTAATTTAAATATTTCTACAGAATGAAAAATACATAAATAATAGCCAAAGTTAACAACAACAAAAAAATAGTAGTTACTCAATTGACAAATTCAATAATAAACAATACAAAAAGTAATAAAGTGGATGACATAATAAATAAAAAAGTTTCAATCGTTTGATATTTTTTCTGTTAAGAAATATACATAAGCTGTTTTTTAAGAGTTTAATTTGAAACTTTAAACGAGTGTTTTCCACTGCCAGGTTAAGCACGAAGTACAATTTTGAGTTTAAGCCTGAAAATTTGGTGGCTTTTCTAAACTCGAAATTTTACTTCTTGCGCCACGCGTATGACACTGATGTAACTTGAACGTTAAAAACACAAAACAATATTCATGCGAATCCTAAAAATTAATTTGAGTTATTTTTGACGATTCGAATTATTTTGTCACATAGTACCTTGTAATATTAAGCCAGCGATATGTGTGCACAATTACGTCGTTAGCTTATTATTATTTTGTTTATATTTTCTTAAATTTATTAAATTACATTGTAATTTTTATGTAAAAATGGTGTTTTACCATTAATAAATTTACTTTATTAATAAAAAAATAAAATTATTTCTAATTATTAAATTGTATTCCTAAAATTCATATGAAGTTATTATTAAAATGTTTATTGCTTTTGTTGCATTCTGGTACGTTTATTCTTTATTTTACGACTGAACTTTTTAATTTTATTAGTATTAGAAAATGTATTCACACGTAACACAAAAATATTAATAAAAAAAAAATATATATATATATATATATATATATATATATACTCACATTTGGGTATCCCTGCAATGTACTAACCCCCAGGAAAAGGACCACCATACAAAATGACAACATGTTTAGCAACTTCGAGCAGATGATTTCTGTATAACTAAACACTGGACGATGAATGCTGTTTAGTCCTGGGGGTGCTTTTATATCCCGCGGGATCGGCCAGGGGAGCCAGGAGTAGGATCTGATAGCTAGAAAGCAGGCGTGGCCAAACACACACACACCAACGTCACTCACCGTCACAAAAAAAAAATGCAACTTGTTGATAACTTGATGGTGCTGTTATTTACTCCCACGCACATCATTTCTGTTATTTCAAATACGAAAACACAACTTGTATGAGTCGATATTGAGAAAAATTATTTCGATAAATGATTAAGAAATAAAAATGGTTTAGTAAAATTAGTTAATTTTCCTGTAATATTGTATAAAGGTTTTGACACACATTAAAAATCGCGAAAATACTACAAAATATATTATATATATATATAAATCTTTATTGGCAGATTGTACAATAACATAATTAACATAAAAATAATTCTGATGGCTAAAATAACAAATAAATTCTTCTGCCAATTGGCTATCGACCATTGGTCTTTCCGCCTGAATTTTAATTGTTTGTCCTTGTCCGTTCTTGTGTAAAAAACCTCTTGTTTGTTAGTGTCGTCCAATGTCTGTCAGATGATTACTGTTCACAAATCGTCATGATCACTAATGTCATGGAATGATGCAATGAAATCATGAATGGTGATGGTGAAACGTTTACGCTTGGGAGTGATGTTTTGGTTTCGAGGGATACATAAAGGGTGAAGGAGATTGTAGAGGATAGGATTTGAGGCGAATTTTTCAGCTTAGTGTGATAGTCGGGTTTCGATGGGAGTGACTGCTGTTAGTTCATAAAGTAGGGTATTGGATGGGTTATGTAGGGGGTTTTGGGGGTGTCGGATTTTGGTCAACACTCTTAGGGCCGATCTTTCGGCGACTTGCAAATTCTTTAGGGTGGTAGGATGGGGGTTGTGATAAAGGATTGAGGCATAGTCAAGTAAAGGGCGACAAATCATTTTATATATATGTACGGCTGTGTTTGTACTGATGCCTTGTTGTTTGAAGGTCAGACTTCTAAAGTGGGCCGCCCGATTCTTGACTTTTGTTTTAAGGATTGCGGAGTGGGTTTTGAATGTGAATTTGGGATCAATGTGAATACCTAGGTACTTGCAGGTGGCGGAGGGAAAGATGACTTGGTCGTTTATGGTAATTGAGAAGGTGGAGTTGTTTTGTCGATGGAAAGGAATCAGGAGCTGGGATTTGTTTGGGTTTATGGAAATTCGCCACTTCGCGAACCACGTTTGAATAGTGTCGATTAGGCCCTGAAGGGTGCTGAGAGCTTTAGGGAGAGTGGGGGCATGTGCGATTAACGCAGTATCATCAGCGTAGAGGAGAGGATAAGCAGATTTATTTACGTGATTAGGATCAGGATTGTAAATGTCATGTACTAGGAGATTATAAAGGAGTGGTGATAAAGGGGAGCCTTGAGGTAAACCTTGTTCAGGTGTGAAGGAACTGGGAAAGGATTGGCGTATTTTAACTTGGAGGAATCTATTGTAAAGGAAGCTGTCTAGGAGATTAATCAGATGTGGGGGTATATTGAGGGTATTGCATTTAAACAGCAAGCCCCGGTGCCAGACATAATCAAATGCTTTTTTGACGTCTAAGAATAATACAGCAGATTTGCGGCCTTCGAGGCTCGCTGTTTGGCAGTTTGATGTTAGAATGGTTAGAGGTAGTGCTGTGGAACGATGTTCAAGGAATCCAAATTGGTAGGGAGGGATAAAGTCAGAAATGTAGGTCATGAGCTTATTTTTTATAACGGATTCAAATAATTTTCCAAGGACAGGGAGGAGGGTAATGGGACGGTAGTTGCTAGGTTCTAAGGGATCATTTCCGGGTTTATGAATGCATGTAATTATGCCACGTTTCCACTCACTGGGAATAACCTGCGTGGAGTATATGTGGTTAAATATTCTGAGGATATATTCGTGGATGCTTGGTGGAAGGGATTTTAGGATAGATCTAGGGATATTGTCATGACCGGGCGCGGTATTCTTGCCTTTTTTGAGAATATCGAAGTATTCTTCATTCGTTATAGTATCATTGGGAATTTGCGGGATTTGGGTAGTTTTGAAGGACGTGTACCAGGAATTTACATTGCTGAGGAAGTCGTGATTGTTTGAAATGTGTTGCAAATATATTCGTAATAATAATAATAATAATAATAATAACAGTTCTTTATTCCAATGTTAATATCACATACAAATTTTGCACATATACATCTACACGGAATAGGGTCAAATCAAGATTAATACATATTATGTTTCTCTAGAGAAATATTCATGCATATTATATGGTTCTAAATCATGTAAGAACTCTTTAATAGATTGTTTCCAGCTCGAAAAGGTATCCGATTTTTGTGTGTTTGTGGGCAGACTATTGTATATTTTTATATAAACATATAGTGGATTCATTTCAAAGAAAGTTAATCTATGATACGGATATTTAAAGTCAATCCCGTGTCTCGTGTTATGAGTACTTTCCAGTTTAAATTAAATAAATAAATGTTTATGCTTCCACATAAATTTCATCGCTTCGTAATGTCAGTATCGTCCGTCGCTGTATTTTTAGTCGTGGGGTCTGTAATTTTTTGGATACAATCTGTTTTTCGATATTTGCTGAGTGTCTTTATCTCGTTCCAGTACTGTTTACCGTGCATATCATTTATTTCCTCACATGATTTTATCCAAAGATCACTTTTGTATTGTCCGATTAGCGAATGAATGTCTATTAATTTTGTTGAATTTTTGCTTAAGGGTCGAGTCGTCAGTCTGTCTGAAGTCCCTGTATAACTGTCGTTTATATTTTATTAGACGGAGAATGTATTTAGGAAGAGGATATTTGTAGGGTTTTTTTGTAACGGTTGGTGTGTTTTAGTGTATTGATTTGGAAAGGGTCTCTAGGAAAAGGGATATAGTGTAGCGGTTAATTGCTGGATTTGCTGTTATATGTGTTGTCATTTCGTCAGTCACTTTAGTAATGTCGCACAGTCTGTAGTTCAGAATTGTCTTCGGTGGGGAAGGGAGAGGGGAGCATATGTTGAGGGAGAATTTAATTGCCATGTGATCTGAACCTAAATCAGGGACGAGGGTAACATTTTTTATAAGGTGCTGGATATTACTTGTACACAAAAGGATATCAGGAGTGGTGGATTGGCTGTTAGACATGATAAATGTAGGGCTGGTATGTATTCGTATAAAGTTGGAGTTGGTTAAAAAGGTGGAGAGTTGCCTCGATTTAGTTTTATTCATGTTGAAGTCTCCAGCTACAACAACATAGTCATACAGGGAAGCCTTGGTGAGGATTGTGTCTTCTATGGACGAGGAATTATGGATATATACCAGGAATATATGGAGTGTGACTTTGGATAGCTCAATGGCGCAGTGCAGGCATTCGTTCTTATATTGTTTATTTTAGGTGGGTTTGCTTTTATTAATTTTATTTCAGGTCTAGCTGCTACCAGTGAGCCGCCTCGTTGGTTATGAAGAGGGATTGAAGAAGGGATTTGTATAAAGGACCAGTTATTAAATGAAAAGTTTTTGTTTGTTTTTGTTTCCACCATTAAGATGATGTAGGATTATTAGTTAGGTAATTGGAAACAAGATAGGATTTTGAGGAGAGGGAGTTGACAAAATATATTATTTGTCTGACAAAAATCTCAAATATTTATAAGGTTCCTCATAAGAAGCCAAGGGGTATAAGTGCAAATGTATGAAATTCATGCATTTGTTGGCAACAGGATATTACTGATATTTGTAAATAATTGGTAAAACTACTTTAATATAAGACGTTGAGTACAGTTTTTTGTTAAATTAATATATTTTCTCACCAATAAAATGCATTTTTTCAAGCTTGAGGCTTTGTGGGCCCAAACAGAATATTTAAAGTATACGCTGTTATTTAAATAAAACGTAATAATATAAAGGAACGTAATTATAACGTCGAAGATACATCGCAAAAGGCCATTGGCAAAAAATGACCTTCTTGTCTTCTACGTCACATATCTAACTGAATATATTATTATCCTTTTAGTCAAATTATTGTTACACAGTGCAGCATTTTCGAGGACATCAAATATAAACTAAATTCTGATTTCAGTGTCAAAAATGGATGTACAAAATTATCGTCCTATAGCTATTCAGTCCTGTATCCTGAAACTGTTTGAAAAAATTGTTTATAAATATCAGAGCTGGGCAGGATTCGAATCATTCAGGATTCGATTACCGGATTCGAATCCTTTAAGAGGATTCAAAAGAGGTACTCGAATACTTTAGTGAAAACGGATTCGTGATCCGGATTCGTTACATTTTTTTAAAAGGATTTGTATTCGAATCCAGACGTAGATGATTCGAATCCTTATAAAAAAGGATTCGAATTCTTATAAAAGGATTCGAATCCTCATACACGGATTCAAATCCTCCCAAATAATTCGAATCATCGCTATTAAGGCTGGGATTCAAATTCGATTAATTGAAATAGTTAAATATTCTAACATGAATATTTAAATCACTAAATTATTCATATTTGAATATAAATATTTAAATTTTCGAATAATTCAAATATTTGTGAATACATATTTGGTTACTTAACCACGAAAACATTTCCAACCTTAAGGGGATTATTGCAGTGTAACACGCCGATCGTGTTGGAAAGACCCACATAGTTTAGAGTAGCTCATCCGATGCCAAATTTACAGCACAAGTGGGGAGAATACAGTCAGAGAGAAAAGCGGCAGTTCGCTGTGCATTTGTGCATTGCTCCTTGGCATGAACGGATGGGGTCTCGCGTCGCGTGGAATAGACGAAAAAAACAAAGCGTATAAAAAAGACGGATCGAACGAAAGTGTCGATTCGTATTATTTAAACACGCTGATAATACATACAAGCTATGTATTGTTTTCAATTCGTTAGAAAGCGTTATCGGATCCTGTGTTATTTTTCGGTATTTACAAAACTGATGATTCTTATTCTTGTCATTATAACACATTATTTTTACTTTTAAGACTCCAGTTTCGACAGCCGAACAAACTATGTGTTTTATTTTATTAAATTATAGATTATTTCTTAAAAATATAATAATAAAATAATTCATGTTCATAAGCTCATTGTGAATATTTATATGCCGCACATATATGAAAAAAAACATAGGATTTTCAATCATATTTTTTAAATGGGAATATTATCTTCCCTAACTGCTATTGCCATGAAAATAATGTGTATTAATTTGGCCTCTGCCCAATTGGGTAAATACCCCCAATTTTGGGGAGAATTTCAATTTATATTCGGTCAAATATTCTAGTTTTTATGAATGCAACAAATAAATAATAGATTGAAAAAAATTAAACGGAAAGCTGCCCTGTTTTTTTTTATGTTTAGTACAGGGTTTACAAAATGATGATGTGTATAAATAGGCTCAGTCAACTTAGCCCCCCGAGGTTCGACTTTTTTGAAAAAAGCGATTGCGCTAGACCGGCCTTAGCTAGCGCCACAAAAATTAGAGCTAGCGCCATTTAGACAAGAAAACTACGGGGATTTGAACTTTCGGGGGGCTAGGTTGATGCTAGCCCCCCGAGTTTGGGTTTTTTAAGTTTTTTTTACACTATTCGGATTCCTCAGAGCTAGCGCTACCAATTTAAAAGCCAACGCCACTCCCACAGCCCCAAAAAATGATAAAACATTTTTAACCCTGGCCCCCTAAAATGAGATGTTTTTAATCAAATTGGGTGGAAAATATAACTTAGAGCTAGCGCCAACAGAATATGACAAAAATATTCTCTCAAAAATATCAGGTAAAAAAAAGTTCACGTCCAAATTTTGATGCAAGAGCTTTCAGATCCTGTATGCGTATTACCATTTACTTCCTGAATTTTAATACAAAATGATGTTTGGCATATAATATACCGCTTTCAACAAATAGTTCGGCGTTGTAATTACTTTATTTATGTTCATAGACACTGGCTATTAGAAACATGATGCCTAGTAGAGAGTAGCGTAACTGACAATTGTGTTTTCACTCCTAGCTAATTTAAATCGTTATTACGCAAGAACTTACCGTACGATTTAAGAAACTCTTTTGGCATTGTAATTACTATACTAATATTTATAAACACTGGCAACGAGATAGCTTGCACTAGTAAGACAGTGGCGTAACTGACGATTGTTTTTGATAATTGAAATCGTTATAACTCGGAAACTAACCGTACGATTTCAAATTTTTTTTTTGGCATTGTAATTGCTATACTGAAGTCTATAAACACTAACAACGACATAGCTAGTGATATTAAAGGATAAATTAAAATCACTTGCTTTGTTTCACTATTTGTTTCTATTTACTCGACTAGTTTCGCTTTTTACGGCATTATCAAAGTTCACTCTTGATTCACTCTTGATTCACTCTTGATATTGCCGTAAAAAGCGAAACTAGTCAAGTAAATAGAAACAAATAGTGAAACAAACCAAGTGTTTTTAATTTATCCTTTATTATTATTTCAAAATGTTTCACCAAGTGATAAATGAGAAAGTTATTCAAGAGATAGCTAGTGCTAGCAAGACAGTGGAGTACCTCACGGTTGTTTTTTTTATGATAACTTAAATCATTATTACTCGGTGGAAAACACTCGTTGGGAGTTTCAAACTGAACGCCTTTCAAAAACAATGAATGCCTGAAAATTTACCTAGTACACATCGGGTTATGTATGTACCTAATCAAAACATGGGTATCTTTTCGATGCTACAAAATTGTGATTAAGCTCCTTTCGTTGCTATTCAATTGACTTTATTTTCATTCTAACACAATCTATCTCAATATCCTGATTCTACGATATACAGGGAGTTTTTCTTTAAAGTAGACGTATTCCAGATTCACTTTATTTTGTTTAAATCTTTAGATATATGTTGTTTTTACAGGAATTTAATTTAAAGCTTTAAGCGAGTGTTTTCCACTCCCAGACTAAGCATGAAGTAAAATTTCGAGTTTAGAAAAGCCCCGTGAAAATTTGTCGAGGGTCGCGCAGCGACCCGAGACAAATTTTCTGGGCTTTTCTAAACTCGAAATTTTACTTCATGCGCCACGCGTATAGAACACTAAAATTTTGTGAAATTTGTGTATATTTGAACCTTACTTGAAATCAGCGTTTTATACGCGTGGCGCATGAAGTAAAATTTCGAGTTTAGAAAAGCCCAGAAAATTTGTCTCGGGTCGCTGCGCGACCCTCGACAAATTTTCACGGGGCTTTTCTAAACTCGAAATTTTACTTCATGCTTAGTCTGGGAGTGGAGAACACTCGTTTAAAGCCTTGAATTGAACTTTTGCACCCAATTTGATTAAAAAAATCTCATTTCGGGGGGCTAGGGTTTAAAATGTTGTATAATCTTTTGGGGTTGTGGGAGTGGCGCTAGCTTTTAAATTGGTAGCGCTAGCTCTGAGGAATTCGAATACTGTAAGAAAACTTGAAACATCCAGCATCAACCTAGCCCCCCGAAAGTTCAAACCCCCGTAACTTTCTTGTCTAAACGGCGCTAGCTCTAATTTTTGTGGCGCTAGCTAGCGCTAGCTATTTTTTAAAAAGTCGAACTTCGGGGGGCTAAGTTGACTGAGCCGTATAAATAGAGGATTGCAATAACATTCAATTTCAATTCATTTATTCCTTATTTACTTACTATCAAAATATGACTCATCATAAATCAGCCAAATTTGAAAAAAATATATTGGGCTCGGTGCAATGTTGAGCAAGAAGCTTATTATTTGAAATGCATTATAATAACTACCTTATTATTATTATAGTTCTATTTTTTCTAAAATAATTAACAATGAATATGCACGCAGTTAAACCTTACATTTTTTTAAACATTCGTCAAACAAATATTACCTGTGCTCAGTAAAAAATAGTTGATTTGTAACATTAATCTACGACAACGTCATATTGGTGTTATTCTTACTATTCTTATAGTTTTGATATCATTGATTCGTTGATGAAGTCGCAGTTGGTTCAAATAGGTCCGATTGCTAGAAACTTTACAATTTACTTTAATAGTTTTATTGCGAGAAGTTTAATGGCATTTAAAAACTGCTTTAATAACGAAAGATTTAAGACGAAATAATGATTTGAACAAAACTGATTGTTATTCGATTGCTTCTGGCTTATTAATCAGCGTAAAAAACTTAATAATTTAATAATACCGACACTGTCAAATAATAAGGAAAGCCAATATTAAAGGTATATTACACATCTTTATTTAAATTAGTGAAACATTTCGTGTTTTCTATATTAGTGAACATGCAGTATAAAAAAATACTTATTCCATTAGTAGTCAGAAAGCATGAAAATAAAACACTAGTACAATAAAATATCGATTATAATTGGGAAATATTAATTTTACGAGAATAAATGCTAACGACGCGAGCCGTTTTTGTTAACTATGATTGAAAAAAGAAAAGAAAAACAAACGCGAAGCCGCACAGCGTTCACCGGCCCAGAGATAAACGCTGGCCGCATGCTGCTCGCCCATCCAATAATTGTGCAGATAAGTGTACAACGCGTTCAACTAGGAGAAGATCCGCAAGGCGGCGGTATTTTACGGTCTTATTTTTCAAGATTTTTATTTTAACCTGACTCGGGCATGAGCTATCGCATCCTTATGAAAAGTTCACATTATATTCCTTATAGTATAAAATAGTAAGATATGGGAATATTTTTTTTAATTTTGAAAAATTTAACATTATTTTTTTCATACCTCTGAAAGCAAATTGTTTAAAAAAAAAGTACTTCGATATTTTACTAGATAATTGGGCTTAATATACGCTGTCAAAATTTCAACTTTCTAGGACCTTTAGTTTTTAAATAAACCTAACATTAAATTTCAGACCACTGTTATATTCCCCTTAATAGTATATTTTTAACTTCACTTGAAATCAGTGTTTTATACGCGTGGCGCATCAAGTAAAATTTCGAGTTTAGAAAAGCCCCATGAAAATTTGTCTCGGGTCGCTGCGCGACCCTCGACAAATTTTCTACGCGGAGCTTTTCTAAACTCGAAATTTTACTTCATGCTTAGTCTGGGAGTGGACAACACTCGTTCTTAGAAGTTTCCAATTGAAGGATCACCAGATTACTAAGTTTATTACCATTTTACAAAGGCTACAGCTCGAAGGACCAATCGTGGTCTTGGGAGACCGAAGGACTACAGGGAATCGAAGATTTTTTACAAGAAAACAATGAATATCTGTAGGTTTACAGCATGGATATTAAAGAAAACATCCAATTTTTAAAAAAAATATCGAAGTTGGGTTGGTTTTCAGTGCATTTTTAACTTCACTTTTTTTTTTTTTTTGTTTGGTTATTCACCAATTTTATATAGAAATTGATCTCCAAACAGAAATTGATTATATAAATCAATTCTGGTACTGGAGAATTTCAATAGTTATTGGAGGTTACTAACTTTTAAATTAATCAATTATTGACGTTGCATAAAATGTTGTTTTAAACTAATTTTAAATTTATTAATGTCCGAGATTTTCCTGACTGATACCGCTAAATTATTGTAGCATTTCACGCCTGATACAAAAATACTATTTTTCAAGACATCAGTTGTGTTCATTTGGATTAGTAAATTACTACGCCTACGCGTGTTATGGTCGTGAATTTGTTTGAATTTTTTGAGTTGAATGTGTGAATTAGTACTATGCATTATTTTATGTATTACTAAGCATCGTTTAAGGTTGATTTTATTTTTTATTGTTAGTTCTGGGATTAATTTATATAAATCTTTCCTGGGGGTAAATCTGTTAAGGTTATAAACTATTTTTAAAATTATATTCTGCTGTCTCTGTAAAGTATTAATATTTTGTTCACTTGTTCCGCCCCATATGCTACAGAGATAATTTATATTAGATGTGAATAGTGTGTGATATAACAGGTGTTTACAATGAGTTGATATTAATTTACCGACTCTGTATATTGCACCTGTTACTGCACTAGTCATTTTTGTTAGATTTTCTAAGTGTTTATTCCATTTAAAGTTTTCAGTTATTGTTAGTCCTAGGTATTTCGTTTCGTTTGTTTTTAATAAGTTAGTGTTATCGATTTTAATGTTTAAGTCTTTAATGCTTTTATTTTTCTGTGCTATAAGCATATATGTCGTCTTATTTTCATTTATGGTTAAGTGATTTTCTGAGAACCACTTTGTTAGTATTTTTAAATCATTATTGGCTAGGTTTTCTAATTGAGATAAATTTTGTCCGCTATACAATATACACGTGTCATCGGCATAGATATATAATTTTCCACTGAGTTTCAATTCAAAAATATCATTTATATATGTGATATATAATGTGGGGGGTAGTACTCCACCCTGTGGCAGCCCGTATTCTGGAGTTAATGAATTACTGAGTGATTTGTTTATTTTAGTTTGCTGTTTTCTTTGTTTTAAATAGCTGTCAAATATAAGTAGTTCATTTTCTCTAATTCCTAGTTGTTCCAATTTGGTTATCAGTAGTGAGGTGGAAATTGTATCAAAGGCCTTTTTTAAGTGTATAAAAATAATGAGAACATAATTGCGTTGGTCGAGTTCAATCTGGGTGTTATATACTTAAGTGCATAGAAATCGGCCCACCCATTTTTTTTTAAATTTTTTATAATAAAATCACTGTCGCAATACTATGAACAAAACTTTTGGTATTTTACGATAAAATAGACTATCAAATAGACACTCTGGCCTATACCACTGGCTTCGCCAATCTTCCAAAAAATACTACAGCTTTTGCACAATCTACAGCACTTGAAACCATGATGAACACAGCAACCTTTAGTGGGTTAATTCTCCCACATCCACTATGATATGTCTAGGCATGCCGTTGTGGTTCCGGTTTTAGTTTGATAGGCATATTGATTTGGATGTATGATTTTATTAAGTTGTAGATGGTTTTGCAGTCTGGTTAATATTACTTTCTCCACAATTTTTGATAGTACAGATGACACCGCGATAGGACGGCAATTTTCTGGGAGTAGTGGGTTTCCAGTTTTATATATCGGTGTTATTACTACTTCTTTCAATTCAGTAGGGTACAGACCTGTTACTAATATGTTATTTATTAATTTACTTAATGTAGGTGTTATTTCATATGTGATGTATTTTATTAGAGTGTGTGTTATGGCATCTTTTCCTGGGGATGAGTACTTTTTTAGTTTGTTAATTATTGATTGTATTTCTTCTTCGGTAGTTGCTTCGAAATTGGCGTTTAATAATACGTTTTTATAAAGAGTATTTGTACAACTCTGAAACTTTTCTGCAAGGTTCTTCCCAATTGTGGCGAAATAATTGTTGATTGTATTTGCATTGTATTTGCTATCTTCAGTGATATTATTGCTTTTTTTAATTTTCGATTTGTTTAGAATTTTGTTGATCTCAAACCACATTTTCTTTGTATTGCCTTCCGCAACTTCTATTTTGTTTTTATAATAAGTCAATTTTCTTTGTTTTATTAGTGCGTGTGTAGTGCTCTTTTGTTAAATGTACAAATATTTTAAATGTTGGTTATTTGGATTATTCTTGTGTCGTTTGTATAGTTTTTCTCGTTCTTTAATACTCATTACTATTTCCTTATTGACCCATTCATGATCTATTCTCCTTTTGTAAGTAATTGTTTTAGTTTCATTTTTAATTAAGTTTGATAAGCAGTTGATTAAATCTTTAAATGTTTGTATTTTATCTTTGTTTATGTTTCTGAATTTAGTTTGTATATTTTCATGGATTATTTTTATTTTACTTATTTTTTCATATTTTATTTTGATTACGTTTGTTGGCCATTCACATATTATGGCTATGTGATCTGATACTGGCGTTTCTTCTAGGTTGCTCTTTATATTTTGATTGTCTACTGTAGATAATATGTGGTCTAATATTGCATTATGTCGAGTCGTATGATGTAAGTCAATAGTATTAACTATTGTGTATCCTTGTTCCTGTACAATTTTTGTATACGTTTTGGTTGTATAATTATCTTGTAACAGATTGATATTGAAGTCTCCTATTATTATGTGTTTTGTTTTATCTAGTAGGATATGCTCTTCTAGCAATTTCCATAAATTGTTGGAATTAATAGATGGTGGTTTATATATTATTGTATACGTTTTGGTTGTATAATTATCTTGTAACAGATTGATATTGAAGTCTCCTATTATTATGTGTTTTGTTTTATCTAGTAGGATATGCCCTTCTAGCAATTTCCATAAATTGTTGGAATTAATAGATGGTGGTTTATATATTATTGTTATATGTGATTTATTTGATTTTAAAGATATTTTTATTATTTCAATTCCTGATATTGTGCTGTTTATTACTACATTATACCGTATATTATCTTTTATGTATATTACTGTTCCTCCTCCTCTAGTTTCCCTGCAATTGAAGACTGCTTTATAGTTGGCTAAATGAAAGTATTGGGTTTCTTCTTTGTAAAGCCAACTTTCAGTAATACCTATTATATCTAAATCGTTGTATAGTCGTGGTAATGCTTTAATATAATCGAATTTATTTTTTAAGCTTCTTATGTTTTGAAAATATAACTTAAGGTTAGCCATTTTGATTTGATAATTTATTAATATTGTAATACATTTTATTTTGTTATATAGATATCAGTTAGCTATTTTTTCAATGTCCTCTTCGTTTCGGATTTGGAATATTTTACTTTCTTCGTCTTTTCTTACAAAACTTTACCATTTTTTATCCAAACGAATTTGAATCCATCCCTTTTCAATTTCATCGTTTCATAAAATAATTTACTGGTATAGCTGGTTAAAAATTCATTAAAGTATATTAAATTATTGTCTTCTTTTAAATTACATTCCGCTACTTTTACTGATTTTATTGTTTTCTTTTTTCCAGCACTTTGTTTCTTATTTCTTGTGATTTGAATGTTATTATAATGGTTTCATCTTTGCCCTTTCTGTACACTTCCTCTATGTCGGAGTTAACAATTTTATGATTTACAGCTTTAGTTACCTTTTTTATTATATCTTCCAGTTCCTCATCTTTTCCTTGGTTTGGTATTCCAACTAACGTCATAGATTTATTTAGTTGTGATTATTCTAGTTCCCCGCATCTACCCTCTAGTTCGATTACTCTTTTCTTTAATTTTACATTTTCAAGTTTGAATTCCTTTAATAAATGTTTTAGTTCCTCATTTTGTTTGGTATTTTCATCAAATTTTGCTGACATATACTCCACACTCTCCTTAATTTTTTTTAAACTCTTTAATTAGCTCTTTGACATTTTTTATATCATCATCATTTAAATCTTTATTTTTTCCTAGTCCACCCATGTTTTTTTTTTCTAAATAGTATTCTATTAGAAAATTTCGTTTTTGAACTTATTAAAATTACAAAATATATTTTTTAAAATTTAATTTGGATAATAGGATAATAAAGCAATCAGGTTCAACAACAGACAATTTTTCACGTTACGCGGTCTTTCGCAACGGCTTAGATTTGAGACACACTTCGGATAGCAGACCACGGTAGGGTTTACACAAGAAGACAGAGGTTATATTTACTAAATTGTTACTTTTATATTTTGTATTATTTATTATTACTGTTCACTATTTATTTGTTCGCTGCGCCCCAATGTCCGTGAATGAACGTCCGCGGTCAAGATAGCCTTTAAATCAGTGTTTTATACGCGTGGCGCATGAAGTAAAATTTCGAGTTTAGAAAAGCCCCGCGAAAATTTGTCTCGGGTCGCTGCGCGACCCTCAACAAATTTTCTACGCGGGGCTTTTCTAAACTCGAAATTTTACTTCATGCTTAGTCTGGGAGTGGACAACACTCGTTTGAACTTTAAATTTAACTCTTCTATAAAATCGACGTATGTAATATAATAAATCATTCATTGAAATCATAGAAAAAGATGCAAAATTTTAGAGTCAACTTTATAATTTCCTCGGCTCCTAATGGGTGAATATTCTATTCCTAAGAAAAACCGTATTTATTTAAAATAAAAGTTGCATTTAAAATAATAACAAAAAAATCTAGAAATATCGAAAATCTCGACATGTAGAAAATCTTGACGGTCCACTCCCAGACTAAGCATGGAGTAAAATTTCGAGTTTAGAAAAGCCCCGCGTAGAAAATTTTCACGGGGCTTTTCTAAACTCGAAATTTTACTTCATGCGCCACGCGTATAAAACACTGATTTAAAATAAAGTTCAATAACACATATAATATCATTAATTAAAATCATTATTTAATCAGATATTTAGTCGGTAAATTTACATTTTTGTTAATAGAAACTGATGGAATAAAATGTTCTGGTTGCAAATAATAGATTCAAATTTATTTTTAAAGGATTTGTATCCGTGATTCAAAAATGAGGATTCGAATCTTAGATTCGAATCATGTTTTTCACTTACGAATCCTTTATTCGAGTATTCGTGATTCGAATCATATTAGGTGATTCGGATTCGTGATTCGAATCCTGTTTTCGAGGATTCATCCCAGCTCTGATAAATATATGTTGCTGCACTTTACACCCACAATAATTGATCAACAACATGGATTCTTGCCTTCCGGATCTACAGAAACAAATCTTTTTATTTATTCAAACTTTATATCGAATACATCGGAAGAGGGCTTGGTTGTGGATTCTATCTACACCGACTTCTCCAAAGCGTTCGACAAGGTCAATCAAACGAGGCTTTAGTATAAACTTTGCTCATATGGCGTTGCGGGACTCATGTTGACCGTAGTCATGGTTCTTTATTTGTGGCAGGAAAATGTTAGTGAAAGTAAATACTATTACCTCTGATATTGTAACTAACGCAACCTCAGGGGGGCTATAAGGCTCCCATTTAGGACCGTTACTTTTTCTTATATTTGTAAATGATATTGGTAAAAATCTTGCTTCAAATATTTTTCTAAATGCAGATGTCATAAAAGTATTTTGTAATATAAAGTCTATACATGATTGTAATACTCTTCAAAACAGAGCAAATAGCTACACTGAACTGGGCGATTGAAAGAGCACAGGGTAAGAAAGAGAGTGTATGCTTTGTTTGCGGACCTTAAGGTGGCGTATGACTCAGTAGATAGAAGAATGAAAAAAAGGCTGTGTCAGAACGTCTGGTGAATTGGATAGAAGAGGTTTATAAAGAAACATGGTGTAAGGTAAGAGTTGGAGAGAACGTGTCTGAACGGTTTTAAGTAAGACAAGGACTAAGGCAAGGCTGCCCCCTCGGTCCCCTATTATTTAATTTATATGTGGCAGATATGGAGAAAGTTTTAGAACTAGGATAAGCAGGGGGAGTGATAATAGGTACATCCAAAATTTGGAGCCTGGCCTACGCAGATGATGTGGTAGTGTTAGCTAAATCGTTCAGTGAACTACAAGAGATGAGCCTTTCTACCTTTTCCTCTACACTTATACCCCATACTTCTGCTCCATGCTCCATACAATACTATTGTCCTAATGAATGCATCCCACCAAATCATTTGCATTCTCACATTGTTTCCACGTTCTCCTCAATGGCTCCATCGCCACTCTCGTTTTCTAACAAACATACTCTATATGCCCTGTTTACTACCCGTCTCCGAGAGCTGGAAAGGTACTTTGACAGGAGAAAATTAGTTATGAATGTGAAGAAAACAAAATGGATAATATATTGGAATGCGGGAAGAAGAGGGAAAGTAGACGAATTGTTATGGAAGGGTGAGAGTATGGAAAGAGTGAAAGAGTTTAAATACCTAGGCTTTATCTTCTCGGAGATGGGTAGTAAAGCAGGGCATATAGAGTATGTTTGCAAGAAAGCGAGAGTGGCGATGGAGCAATTGAGGAGAACGTGGGAAGATGCGTTAGGAAACAATGTGAGAATGCAAATAATTCGGTGGATGCATGCATTAGGGCAATAGTATTATATAGAGCAGAAGTATGGAGTATAAGTGTAGAGAAAAAGGTGGAGAGGCTGCAACTGCAGTACCTCAAAAGGTGCATAGGGTTGGAGAGGACCACACCCGAATACGTGGTGCTGCAGGAATGCAACAGAATGTCTGTGGCGTGTATGGCAGCAAAGAGAGTGGTAAAGTTTGAAAGCAGGTTAAGTGAGATGGAGAATGGAAGATTAGTGCAAGAAATTTGGAAAGTGTGCGATAGGGAATGGAAACAAAAGTATGAGAGTACGAAATGGATGCAAAAGAGAGCCAAACTGTATGAATGAGCTGGAATGTCTGTGATGTATGTAGAGGAAAAGCTAGCGCGGGGTTAGAAGTTAGAACAAGAAGTAGTAGAAAAACTAAGGGCAGAAGAACAACAAATTCGACAAAACAAAATAGCAAAGAGTCGGACCTGCCCGAACTACAAAAATCTGCAGATCTTTGGAACAACCCCGCGCTACTTTGACCTAGAGAATAGAGAGGATGTAAGAATGCTAGGCTAAGGTGTGGGAATGAAGATAGAGGAAGATAGGTATGGTTGGGAACGTAGTACACGGTGTGCGGATTCTGTAACATAGGAAAAGATGTGTGGGAACATTGGTGGTATGAGTGCAGTTAAGGACCTAGTATTAAGAGTAAAAGTTTAAATGAAGTGTTGTGTGAGAGTGAAAATGGGATTGTAGAATGCAGAGAATTGATGAGTATGAGATCAGTAAAGTGAAGCTATTTAAAAAAATGAATTATAGTTTTATTTATTGTTTGTATTTCTGTTGAGTTTTTACTATTATTTCATTGTATATAGTTAAAGCAGATAGTGTATGTCGAGAAGTGTAATATTATGCTGAATAAAGGTTATATATACAGAGAGTTTTATGTAACACCGAACATGCTAAAATGTACTCAACCTAATTTTTTCTATGTTCGATGTGTACTGGGACGCTTCAAAGCATTGAATGCGATGTGATTGGCTACGATTTTTAGTGGTAATATAGTCAACCCAATTTACACTCTTCCCGTCAAAAATAAATTAAATTTGTCAATTATTATGTCAAGTGCAATATGTTGTATTATGGATATTTTAGTTCATCGGAATGCATAGCAACCTCTCTTATATTTTTAATCAGTAAAATACTTAAAGAAGGCATAAAGAATAATTTAAAAGAACCAAATTAATAATTCTACTATTCACCTTTTGTTGAATATTTAGCCAATACGTTAAGGAATATAGTTTATTAGGAACAAGTATTATTTATAATAAATTTTCAAAATGACCTCCGTCGCGGTCTAAGCAATATGCTAGGCGATGATAAAATGATTCTACGGCATTTCTTAGAAAGTTTTTATTCATTTCTTCACATTCTGAACGTGTTAGAGTCTGAAGTTCTTCCACATTTTTAATTGGAATATCACTAAACATTATTGTTTCCATATACCCTCACAGAAAAAAATCATTTGGAGAAAGGTTGGGCGAACGTGCAGGCCAAGATATAAGACCATATCTTCCTATCCACCGACGAGGAAAATGCTGGTTCAAAAACCGCGTTACCTCATTCGTAGAAGGTGGAGGAGCTCCGTCCATTTGAAAAAATGAGTTATTAATATTTAAATTCTATATGCCTGGTAAAATATGACTTTGAAGAAGTGTTAAATTTTATCAGAATTTAGATTTCAGTTAATAAAAAATGGGCCAATCAAGTGTGTGTCAATAATTCCAATCCATACATTAATTTTCTTGTACTGAGTATGAGTTAAATTTTGAAGGTGGGTATTACTAGTAGAGCAATAACTAAAAGAAAAGGAATAATGGGTCTAAAAAGAATACAATTAAGTAGGAATAATGACAAAAAGACGCTTCGGCAGTACTATTTTCCGCAAAATGTCGTTATTTTCATTTACCATATTAAATATAATTTCACAAAAATTTGATCGCTACATCTTCATACAGTAACTGGTGATTTTAAATTTGTAGGACCTAAACTTAAATTCTCGTAGAACTCTTATGTACGGAGGATTCTGAAATATGAAATGATTTTGCAATGGTATTTAATGATACTATTGGACATTCTTTAACATGACACAAAATGTTTAATTTCATCTCTCTCGATAATATTAACGGTCTTCTTACTGTTTGGTTGTGAAATTTATGTAAACAGCCGGTACTATTAAATTGTTTTATGAGGTCCGAAATGGTTGAAATGGATGGTATTGGGCAATCAGGAAATTTAACAGAAAATAAATCTCTCGAATTTCTTAAGCTGTTTCCTTCATGATACAAGTTTACCAGGAAAATCTTCTCCTGCTTTGTATACATTGTCTAACTATCCGTTCTTCTTCTGAGTCTGTTTTAAATGCCAGAACAGCAAATATTACTTGCTTGAGATAAATGACAGATTTAATTTGTTTTTGAAGGAAAGAGTGTACATTGGGTTGACTATATTACAATAAAAAAATCGTAGCCAATCACATCGCACTCAATGCTGTAATGCGTCCCAGTACACATCAAACATAGGAAAATTAAGATTGAGTACATTCTAGCATGTTCGGTGTTACATAAAACTCTCTGTATATACCGTTCTACAATAAATTGACGCAGCATAGCTATTATTCTGTTGAAGAGTAATAAATATACAAACAATAGGAGGAAGCAAAATAGAATATAAACAACAATCTGATTCCCTTGAGTACTTGATAATACTTTCAGCTATCAATTGCGAATGACAGATATTTTGATTAATTGGTTCAGAAAGGGATTTGCAGAAAATAGATTTACAAATAATTGTTGCAAGATTTAAACTGCACATTCGAAACTAGCATGAGTAAAATTTACATGTTTAATAACTGGGTTTTAATAACCAACAAAAACATGTTTAAATAGAGATCCTTGCACCGCCAAACAGTGCTCTAATATGTCATAGAAGTTCACGTTATAAAGCATTAGAGGTGTAACGGTTTCAAACACATTGACAATCCTAAGGCGAAGCTGTTCTAAATTTTCAACTCTTACATGATTATACACTTTCTGCTTTACGTATGATGAAATAAAAAAGTCAATTACAGGCAAATCGGGAGACCTGGCTGCCCACCTGATATCACTTCTTCTACCAATTACACGATTCGGAAAAGTAGTATTTAAAAATCCACGCACATTAACCATGTCAATATGACATTTATTGTAATACATCCAGTCTGTTAAAAAGCACGAACAATTCTTGAAATTGTTGAACAATGTGGAATTCGCCGGTTCTCAAAATTTGCCAAAAATAACTGAACAGTATTCCTTATCGAATTGCCATCGTATACCCATTTAATAACTTGTATTCTCTCTTCCAGAGTATAAGACATCGCGGCAGTTGACAATTGCAAATTTGAAGTAAAATTTGACAAACAGGATAACATTTGTTTTCGAATACGTAAGCATGGTAACAATAATTATCACGATTCGTCTGCTATATATTTTGTCTTTCTCTTACTTCAGAAAATCCTATTGTACTGTATTAACCTATTAATTTTGCTATGCTGAGGGCAAAAAATGTTGAACGGTATATACTCTTCAAAATGATTAAAATCAGATCATGGTTTGGTGTAATTATAATAATCTATATTTAAATATAAGTAAATGTAAGTTCATGCGTTTTTCGAGTAAAAAAGATTTAATACTACCTTTTGAGTATTCATTAAATAATCTTAATCTTCAGAAAGCTGACTTAATAAATGATTAAGGAGTCTTGTTTGATGACAAACTTCAGTATAATAATCACATCAACATAATCTCGGCCAAAGCGTTGCAGATCTATACGTAGGTTTACTTCAGATTTTAATTCTATTAGAACTTTTGTATCTCTATATATCTTTTGTAAGGTCTATTATAGATTACTGTGCAATCATATAGTCACCTTATTATAAAATAAATGTCACTTAGATCGGCTAGAAATTGTACAACGTAAAATAATAAAATTGATTTGTTTTCGCTGTCTTGTATATTGTCATGATTACAATATGATACTTAAATATCTTAGGTTCCTTCATTTAGTTAAATAAAGAATCTACTCTTCATTATGTTTTCCGTATCGCATATTAAATAGCAGAATTAATTGCTCTGTGATACTCTCATCTATTTCATTATATGTTTCTACGTGCATTACTAGGCAGCAGCAGCTTCTTGCTAGCAAGTATCACGCAACAAATTATGCTAACAACAAACAGACATGTTTAAATTAACAACATTAATATGTATTGTAAATTAATTGATGTTTTTCATGTCAATTTACAACGCTTTAAAAGTAATTGTAAATTTTCTTTCAAATCCTGTATGCGTAATTCCATTCATGTATTTAAATTATTAGGCTACATGCGTATTTTCTAACAAATCACAATATTTCAACGGATTTGTTGACAATTACTTTGCCATATTCTCAACTAAGAGTTCAAAACATTGCTTTCCAATGCTGTGACCAGGAAAACAAGCACATTAAAGACAGTGGCGTAGTGAGTGATTAATGACTAACCCTCGAATAATTTAAAATGTAATAACTCCACCAAATACCAACAGATTTCAAAAATTCTTCTAAATTATAAATCACAAACGCATTGTTAATTGATGCGGTGACTAATAAAGCTAGCACAAAATAAACAGTGGCGTAGTAAGTAATCAACATTTAACCCTCGAATAATTTAAAATGTAATAACTTTTCTAAATACTAACAGATTTCAAAAATTCTTTCAAAATATAAATAAATAATGCATTGGCAATAAATGCTGTGACTTAAAAAGCTGGCACGATAAAGACAGTGCCGTAGTAAGTAATCAATATTTAACCCTCGAATAATTTAAAATGTAATAACTTTACTAAATACTAACAGATTTCAAAAATTCTTCCAAAATATAAATGACTAATGCATTAGTACTAAATGCTGTGACTGAGAAAGCTAGCACAAAAAAGACAGTGGCGTAGTAAGTAATCAATATTTAACACTCGAATAATTTTAAATGTAATAGCTTCACCAAATACTAACATTTCAAAAATTCTTCCAAAATATAAATAACTAATGCATTGGTACTAAATGCTGTGACTGAGAAAGCTAGCACAAAAAAGACAGTGGCGTAGTAAGTAATCAATATTTAACCCTCGAATAATTTAAAAAGTAATTACTTCACTAAATACTAACAGATTTTAAAAATTGTTTCAAAATATAAATGACTAATGCATTGGTAATAAATGCCGTGACTGAAAAAACTAGCACAATAAAGACAGTGGCGTAGTAAGTAATCAATATTTAACCCTCGAATAATTTAAAATCTAATAACTTTACCAAATACTAACAGATATCAAAAATTCTTTCAAAATATAAATGACTTATGGATTGGTAATAAATGCTGTGACTGAGAAAGCTACCACAGAAAAGACAGTGGCGTAGTAAGTATTTAACCCTCAAATAATTTAAAATGTAATATCTTCACCAAATACTAACAGATTTCAAAAATTCTTTCAAAATATAAATGACTAATGCCTTAGTAATAATTGCTGTGACTAAAAAAGCTGGCACAGAAAAGACAGTGGCGTAGTAAGTAATTAATATTTAACCCTCGAATAATTGAAAATGTAATAATCACCAAATACTAACAGATTTTAAAAATTCTTTCAAAATATAAATAAATAATGCATTGGTAATAATTGCCGTGACTGAAAAAGCTAGCACAATAAAGACAGTGGCGTAGTAAGTAATCAATATTTAACCCTCGAATAATTTAAAATGTAGTTACCTCACCAAATACTATCAGATATCAAAAATTCTTTCAAAATATAAATGACTAATGCATTGGCAATAAATGCTGTGACTGAGAAAGCTAGCACAGAAAAGACAGTGGCGTAGTAAATAATACATATTTAACCCTCAAATAATTTAAAATGTAATAACTTCACCAAATACTAACAGATTTCAAAAATTCTTTCAAAATATAAATGACTAATGCCTTGGTAATAATTACTGTGACTAAAAAAGCTGGCACAGAAAAGACAGTGGCGTAGTAAGTAATTAATATTTAACCCTCGAATAATTTAAAATGTAATTACTTCACCAAATTCTAACAGATTTCAAAAATTCTTTCAAAATATAAATGACTAATGCATTGGCAATCAATGCTGTCACTGAAAAATCTAGCACAGAAAAGACAGTGGCGTAGTAAGTAATCAATATTTAACCCTTAAATAATTTAAAATGTAATAACACCACTAAATACAAAGAGATTTCAAATATTCTTTTAAATTATAAATCATTAATGCATTGTTAATAAATGCTGTGACTAAGAGAACTAGCATAAGAAAGACAGTAGGGTAGTGAGTAATCAATATTTAACCTTCGAATAATTTAAAATGTAATAACTCCACCAAATTCCAACAGATTTCAAAAATTCTTTTAAATTATAAATTATGAATGCATTGGTAAAAAATGCTGTGACTAAAAGAGCTGGCACAATAAAGACAGTGGCGTAGTAAGTAATCAATATTTAACACTCGAATAATTTAAAATGTAACAACTTCACCAAATACTAACACATTTCAAAAATGCTTTCAAAATATAAATGACTAATGCATTGGTAATAAATGCTGTGACTAAGAAAGCTAGCATAGAAAAGACAGTAGCGTAGTAAGTAATCAATATTTAACCCTCGAATAATTTAAAATGTAATTACTTCACCAAATACTAACAGATTTCGAAAATTCTTTTGAAATATAAATGACTAACGCATTGGTAATAAATGCTGTGACTAAGAAAGCTAGCACAATAACGACAGTGGCGTAGTAAGTAATCAATATTTAACCCTCGAATAATTTAAAATGTAATAACTTCTCTTAAGAGTGAGATAAAAATATGATTTATACCTCTACTTGTACCTAGAGGATGCCTCTATGAGTAAAATAATTGGAAACTGTCAATTTTGACAATAAGTGTTCTTAAAATGTCAATATCGAAGTGCAAATGGTACGATTGGGGGGAAGATTTCCTACAAAAAAGTATTAACAACTATACTCCTAAAGCAAGTGGTTATCGAATTATTACGAAAATTCGTTTTTCGTCGCATTTATGCAGGGAATAATGTACGCATAAGTTGCAACTGAATGTTAGTAGATAAGTAGTAACGCTTTTGTTTTGTCGCGTATGTAATTCGAAATGTCAAATAATAAAAATAATTAGTACAAAGTTATACAGAAATCAACAAAATTGATAAATACACCCATCAACAAATTATCAATTTATTCTTTATACATGGCAACTGCGATAGAATTGTTACTTGAACATGTAGAGTATTTAATGAAACTTATCCACATTTGCCGCCGATGAATAAAACAAGGTTTAGAAGATTAGAATCAAATTTTGTTCAATTGGCAGTCGCCATGTATAAAGAGTAAATTGTTAATTTGTTGATTTGTGGAATTATTCATTTAGTTGATTTCTGTCATTCTTTCTATTATTTGACATTTCGCAATACAATCGCGACAAAACAAAAGCATACTACTGGCCTACTAAAATTCAATAGCGACTAATGCGCGCTTTATACCCGCATAAATGCGACGATAAACGAATTTTTGAAATAATTCGAAAACTACTTACTTTAGGAGTATAGTTGTTTGATACTTTTTTTGTAGAAAATCTTCCCCCCAATCATACCATGTGATAAAAATTGGGGCATTCCATTTAAAAAAATGGAATTACTAGATATTGAAGAGGGCACTAGGATATTGACATTTTAAGAACACTTATTGTCAAAATTGACAGTTTCCAATTAATTTACTTATAGAGGCATCCTCTAGGTGCAAGTAGAGATATAAATCATATTTTCATCTTATTTTGAAGAGAAGTTACAGACAGATTTCAAGATTCCTTTTTGAGGTCAATTTTTTTTCTTGAAAACTATAAGAGAGAAGTGTACATATGTTCGAATAAAATATGTTGCAATTTAAACGATAAATCTAAAAAATTACTAATATATAGGGTGTTCTATTTGAAATAACAAATTTGGTGCTACTTCCGGTGGAACCGGAAGTGATATAAAGTTGAAAATATTTCACATGAGGATAACTGATTCCAACCGTTTGGAGTAAACATAGGTCATTTGAGTGCAACTTCTCACCGATGTCAAATTGCATCGGTACTGTGAATACGGGCCCAGATCTGGTTGGCTAATAAAAAAAAGAATATACCCACTGAGCAACATTAAAACAACGTTTAATGTTGCTAGAATGTTGATATAACAATATTTGTTTGTTTTTTGCTCAGTAGGGAGATAGGTTACAAAATTTGTTATATAAATGTAGATACAGTACATTTACATAGCAAATTTGGTAAATATAATATTATATTTGTATATTTATATAAATAAATAATAAACAAAAAGCACGAATTCTCCCAAATATTTATTATTATCCGATGTGGTGCTTAAATTTGAATTTCCGTGTGTGTTGAATTTCTGAATATAATCGTATTTATTTAACGAATGTTTTAATTCATTATGGCAAATGCAATGATCTGTGCTCAAATATTTGTACTCAAAACCGCACACGTATGTTATCGTTGGAAAATATTGTGCTGTTTATAGTTAATTGTTATGTTCACTACTTAACACACCATATGCCATCCCTATCACGCATATGCACACAAACATATTTGTACATTGCTGCGAAAGCACTTCAGTCTCAAGAGGATAGATTTATGTAGTTTAACTATGATTTCTAGTAACATGTGAAAAGTCTGAACTACTGAAAATGTATAATTTTGATTCACTAAATGTTATATTTGCACGTTAGCCACAAACAGAATACACGTATTGCAACGATTTAAACAAACATTTTTAATGAAAGTGATTGGCAAAAATCTCATTCCTAAACTCCAAATGTTAGTTCATGCTTAATCTGTGATTGTAAACACTCGTTAGAGGCTTCAAACTGAAAGTTTTTAATAAAACAACAAATGTCTAAAAATGTACATCGCTAAACCGTAAAAAAATTCGCAGTGTTTATCTTTTCTTTTTATTGATTTCAAGTTTTCCCTACAATTTTGATCTATAGTTGTTACCGGAGCTGGGCAGGATTCGAATCCTTTTAGAGGATTCAAAAGAGGTATTCGAATACTTTAGTTAAACTGGATTCGTGATCCGGATTCGTTACACTTTTTTAAATGGATTCGTATTCGAATCCAAATGCTAGTGATTCGAATCCTCATAAAAGGATTCGCATCCTCATAAAAGGATTCGAATCCTCATAAAAGGATTCGAATCCTCATAAAAGGCTTCGAATCCTCATAAATGGATTCGAATCTTCATAAAAGGATTCGAATCCTCATAAAAGGATTCGAATATTTATAAAAGGATTCGAATAGTTACAAGGATTCGAATGGTCAAAAATAATACAAATTAATCGTAAGGATTAACATAAAAAATTTCTTTTATATGTTTTTAAATTTAACGTTAAATCACTGTTTTATACACGTGGCGCATGAAGTAAAATTTCGAGTTTAGAAAAGCCCCGTGAAAATTTGTCTCGGGTCGCTGCGCGACCCTCGACAAATTTTCTACGCGGGGCTTTTCTAAACTCGAAATTTTACTTCATGCTTAGTCTGGGAGTGGACGACACTCGTTTGTAAGTAATAAAATCAATTAAATTAATGATTTGTGTCAAATTTGACATTTTGATAAATTTTGATGATATTTGCCAGATTTGAGATTTTTAATTGTTTTTCCACTTAACATGTCGATTTATAACATTTTTATAAGATTTTCAACAAATCGATATTTTCATAAAATTATCATCATTTCGACAATTTCGTCGATTAATCAAATTTTTATCAGATTTTGCAATATTTCCTCAATTTTCCTTAATTTATCGAATGTTGCTGAAATTTTCAATCTTCTTGACATAATTACTGATTTTAACAGAAATTTTCGTTTTTGTAAGAACGTTTTTGTCAAACTGTCACGTACTGACATAAAATGTTAATTTTAACGTAAATCGATTTTATCAACACGCCGAATTTATGACGTTTTTGATATTTTTTATATTTACGAGAAGACATTTTGGTCATTTTGATGTTTTTGGCAATTTTAAATAATTTTGCTATTTTTTGATAACTTTTAAAACTGAAAACAGTTTCAATATGTTTTTATATTTTTAACTTTACTTGAAATCAGTGTTTAATACGCGTGGCGCATTAAGTAAAATTTCGAGTTTAGAAAAGCCCCGTGAAAATTTGTCTCGGGTCGCTGCGCGACCCGAGACAAATTTTCTACGCGGGGCTTTTCTAAACTCGAAATTTTACTTCATGCTTAGTCTGGGAGTGGAGACACTCGTTCGTAAATTTTCGAATTATCATAAAGTTGTGTATTTATTTTCAAAAAAATCTTTCTCGGTTTATTGTGTAAAAACAAAAGAGCTGAGGTGAAAAGTGTTTAGGTAAAAGTGGTTTATTTTTTCGTTGGCTACAACTTTTGTCTGAAACATTTTTTCATTTAGACGTCGAAAGCCATAATCGGTGAGTTGTTGATGTCCACTAGATTTTTTAGTTTCTACTTCAAAAACAAAAGAACTGAGGTGAAATGTGTTTAGGAAAAAGAGGTATATTTTTTCGTTGGCTACAACTTTTGTTTTCAACATTTTTTGACTTAGACGTCGAAAACCATAGTGAAATTCGTTTAATAAAAAAACATCTAATGATTTCTAGTGATTTTTAACGCAAGACTTTTAGACATTTGATGGTGTAATTAATATTGAATTACTGAAATAAGTATTTATTTTTAATAGAGTCGTAAATATACGGTAAACAATGTAAAATATTTATTTAATTAAAATATTTAGAAAATAACAATACAATAAATTTTATATTATTATTATTATTATTATACTGGGTGTCAGTTTTTAAACGAAATGTATGAGGATCTCGGTTATATAAAGAGATAGAGAGGCAAAAGAGAGAGAGGGGCAAAGTTGCATAATTTAGGGCCCAATAATAACCCAAAAACAAGTTTGAAATATCTTATTTCCTTAATGAGATATTGTCAAAAAACGTATTTTTGAAAATTCGTTATTATTTTTTTATTCAAAAACTATTGAATCCAGACAATTACAACTTTGACATTATAGGCACTTTTTAACGATAAATCTAGTAACATATTTTATTTTAAGATAACTGTAACATTTACCTAGGGACCATAGCTAACTTTTGTTTTTCTTATGGGCGCCATTTTGGATTTTGATATTTTTTGGAAGAATATTTTTTACTGAATTCAATGATGCATCACACTTATAGTTTATTGTATATTTTATATGTAAAATTTTAATCTTTTTGTTTTTCAAAGAGTGCCTTGGAAACAGTTAAGTAACTCACTTATTTGGCAACTCCTAGGACCCATAATTTGCTTACATATTACCCCTGAAGACGGGCATCCGACGATACATACTTTAACAGTTGTGACATATTTTAAAGTAACGAGTGTTTTCCACTCCCAGACTAAGCATGAAGTAAAATTTCGAGTTTAGAAAAGCCCCGCGTAGAAAATTTGTCGAGGGTCGCGCAGCGACCCGAGACAAATTTTCACGGGGCTTTTCTAAACTCGAAAATTTAATTCATGCGCCACGTGTATAAACCATTGATTTGAAGTGTAGTTCAAAAACACACAAATGCATCTTTAATCAGAGTAACACAGAAATTTAGTCTGTTATCAACGATGTTCAGTGTTAATAATAAATAATTAGGTTGTGTATATTTTTCTTAAAACAACTGATAACGATATTTATATGTTAATGGTTGAAAAAAAAATAAAATCAAATTTATTCTTAAACGATTTGTATTCGTGATTCGAAAAAACAGGATTCGAATCTTTGATTTGAATTATATTTATCTCTTACGAATCCTTTATTCGAGTATTCGTGATTCGAATCATATTAGGTGATTCGGATTCGTGATTCGAATCCTTTTCACGAGGATTCGTCCCAGCTCTGGTTGTTACCGTATTTTTTTTATTATGATACCAATTTTTTTATGAAAATATGGGTCTCGAAAATAAATATATAATTTAATTTGATTGATTTGTACAAAATTATTACAGACAAAATAATTATAATTACATTTTTTTGTTGTTGAAATTGTCAACATTAATATTATTGATTGGTAAATTTGTATGTTTGTTGCTTTTGACAATTTCATTTAAAATTGATGTTTTTTGACAATTTTTAAAAATGTCAGCAAAAAATTACAAAACTGACAAAAAAACGCCAACATTTTAAAAACAAATTAAAATAATATTTGTGTTTTATAATTTTTCTATGTCGATAGAATTTAAAGGGTCCAATGCAAGAACCGGTTAAGTCCAATATAACAAATTTTACAGAAAACAAAAAAATTGTTTTATGCTTATACTGTAATTAATGAAAAATTTTTGAGTGCATCAATCCACAGGTGGAACCATGCATGACGTGGATGATAATTTTGGTATTTATGAGATTTGAAACCGTCAAGCTATTTAAAAAAAAATGGTGGACTTAACCTGTTCTTGCACAGTTTTTGAATAAAAACAAATAGAAAAATAAAATAAAATCCACAATGAAAATAGTATGTATTTCTTACGAATGGTTTATAATAATAATGAACACAAGTTACATTTCTATGCAGGGTGTCCCCGAATGGTCTGTACAACGCTCTACCACATATTCTCTGAAACAAAATAAGACGATTTAACTAAATTTATCTCTATCCAAAAGTGGCTCCTAAGACATCTACGAGGCCTCAAAGATATATTTTTTTTTTCATTATTTTTCAAATATTTTTATTTTGGACTTAGGTAAGAAAACCTAATTTGGCACATTTAATTACATTGATACCAAGCACTTTTTGCGATATGTTTCTTTATCCTACGTTTAAAGTAAGTGGTCAAACTAGGACCATCGACTTCTTAAGATACCTAAATATTTGTATTCAACAAGTCAAATCATAAGGTATACTTTTTTTCTGCAAGATCATTCAATTTTACGTATTTTTTGTCTCTTATAAAATGTTGCTATTTTCCCCACAAAAAAAATATTTTTATTTGTCAAAAAAAAGTAATAAAATTATGAACAATATTTTGCTTCTCAAAACAATTAACAAAGTAGAAATAAAGATAGGTACCTACCAATAAACACAAATTTATTAGTTTCACAACAAATGTTCAAACTGATTGCCATTTTCAGCAATACAACAATTTACACGTCGCAAAAAATTAAAATGGACACGTTGTAAAACACCAACATTGTTTTTAACTGTTTGAAACGCATTCTGTATTCGCGCTCATAATTCGTCGTGCGTATTTATGGGCTTACCATAAACAATAGATTTAATAGTTCCCCACAAAAAAAAGTCCATTGGGGTGATATCCGGGGAACGTGGAGGCCAAGGCACTGGTGCGTCATTGCCTCTCCCAATCCATTTACCGGGATACTTTTGGTTTAAAAAAGTACGCACTAGTAAAGTGAAATGAGGTGGAGCCCCATCATGCATAAGCCACATATCACGCCTAAATAAAAGCGGCACATCCTCCAGTAAGACTGGCAATTCCTGAAGATGTTGTAAGTACTGTTCTCCGTTTAAATTTTGTGGTAAAATTACTGGTCCTACAATAATATCATTTACTATACCGGCCCAAACATTTATTTTAAATTGCCGTTGGAAATGCACGGTTTTAGTTGCATGTGGATTATCTTCGGAATAAACATGCTCATTTTTAAGATTTGTTATACCTCTTCGGGTAAAACACGCTTCGTCTGTAAACAAAATTGTCCTGGCGAAATTCAAATTGTCAATTTGGTTATTAACAATAAATTGGCGAAACTGAAGTCGCTTATCGTGATCCTAAGGCATTAGCTCTTGAACTTTTTGAATGTGATATGGGTATAGCAGTTGCTCTTTAAACACCTTATGCACAACATTTTTAGATACGCCTAGTTCAGCACCTAAACGCCGGGTACTTTTAGATGGATCTTCATCTATCCGTTCTAAAATCTCTTCTTCAACATCCACAGTTCGTACAGTGCGTCTTCTACCACAATCCCTCGCAGAGTATTCTAAGCGGCCAGTTTCTCGAAGTCGCCTTTCTACGGAAGCAAATGTTTGATGGTTTGGTATTCGGCGATTTGGAAATCTTTCACATCTTACACATTTGCGGCCATTACCTTCACAAAACCCAAAAACTAAAACAATATCAGTTAATTCATTAATTGAGTACATGACTGACGTTGTCACAAAATTACCGATAACAGAATTTCACAAGTGTTTCAATTTCTATTTTTGTAAATAAAGAATCAGTTTTTTTTTAGAATTTTATTTGTTGTTTTGACAAATAAAAATATTTTTTTTTGTGGGGAAAATAGCAAAATTTTATAAGAGACAAAAAATACGTAAAATTGAATGATCTTGCAGAAAAAAGTATTAATTATGATTTGACCTGTTGAATAAAAAGATTTAGGTATCTTAAGAAGTCGATGGTCCTAATTTGACCACTTACTATAAACGTAGGATAAAGAAACATATCGCAAAAAGTGCATGATATCAATGTAATTAAATGTGCCAAATTAGGTTTTCTTACCTAATTCCAAAATAAAAATATTTGAAAAATAATGAAAAAAAAAAATAATATCTTTGAGGCCTCGTAGATGGCTTAGGAACCACTTTTGGATAGAAATAAGTTTAGTTAAATCGTCTTATTTTGTTACAGAGAATATGTGGTAGAGCGTTGTACAGACTATTCGGGGACACCCTGTAAATATTTTCGGTATTTTCCTTATTCGGTTTCGCTAAATTCGGATGCCGATGATTGTTTTTCGTCTGACTTAAAACTTCGATGGTACTTCTCTATGTCGTCATAAAACCACATGTCACTTTTTGGTACGTAGTTTTGCGCTAGACTCATTACATGCTCAAATTTCTTCTTCTTCAGTTGGCGTTTCTCAGTGTACAGCCTCTTTTCATTACTGGGTAAGGATAATGGTTCACACACTCTTTTATCCCGTATAACAAATTCGGAGAATACTGGAAAGGAGACACTTTCACTACATTGTAGTAGTGTAACAGCTTCTCGTTGCTCATAATTTATCCTTCGATATTTAGATTTGGTGAATTTGTTGTTCTTTTTGGAGGGATTTTCTACAAAAAAATTCATAAAGTGTTCGTAAAAATTATAAAACATGTCTTGTGATACTTCAATGACATGAAAGTTCTTACTTGATGACTTAATAATGTTCATATAATCTCGAGGTAGATAAACTCGATCATATTTACGTTTCTGAATTTCAACTAGACCAAAACTACGGTCACAAGGCAGAAAACTATGACCAGGTTCAGGGTACCTGTGATGTATGACTCTGAATCTTTTGTTTTCCACAAGAGTGTAAAAAACTGCAAAAGTACATAATTTTTGTTTTGTGACGAACAGTTGTCTGAAAAAATATATAAATCAGTAACTTCCGGTGCCAAAAAGTTATCAATGAAATGCATTAACATGCTGGCTACTTCATTTCTTCCCTTTGCCCCTAATGTTTCATCATAGACGTAAAAAAAGCTTTTCCCAGAACTACCCATAAAAATACAAAAGTTGTATGCCCAAAGTTGAATTTTATAGAATACGTCGCCACTTGGTGCGACAGGTAGTGGCAAATTCTGTTGAAAATCGAATGATAAAACTTCGACTTTTGTATCAGTTTGTGCTAAAGTAGTTTTTTCTTATAAATCTACATAAAATGTGTCAGCTTTTATTCATATTTATATTCATATTCATATTCATATTTATTGATGTATTAACAAAAGTACATGTTTTACATATGTCACCTTATCCTACGAGTATATAATAATAAAATATATAATAATAATAATAAAACCTTATGAGCTAGTTTGTATAGTGAGAAACATCGAAGTAAATAAGTAAATAGATCTATAGTCACATATTTAAATAACTTATTAAGAAATAACATATTAAAATAACATATTAAAATATCATATTAAAACAACATATTAAAATACCAGATTAAAATAACACATTAAAATAACACATTGAAGTAACATACGGACGTTCACAATTTAAAATGAGTTAAAAAATCAAATTTGAGGAATTCTTCCCAGCAGTAAAAACCTTTATCCTCAAGTAGCGTTTTCAGACGATTTGCAAATTGCTTGGGAGGCAATTGCTGTATGTTTTTCGGTAGTGCGTTGAAGAATTTAACAGCGTGGAATCTAGTACCAGTCTTCGCTTTCGAGAGTCTTGTTGTTTGTAGATATATGTTTGATTCTTGGCGAGTATAGTACTTATTGATGTCGCTACAAGTTTGGTAGCTATCCAAATTGTGTCTAATATGAGACAAGCAGGCAAGAATAAATAGTGATGGGAATGTTAATATTCTTAAATCAATGCAAGCTTGTCTGCAGTCATCACAGTAGTTCAGGCCAGCTAACACTCTTACTACCTTTCTCTGAAGACCAAATATTCGGTGTCGAATAGCGGCATGACCCCAAGTAAGTATCCCATATGTGATGTTGGACTGGAATAGCGAGAAATATGTCGTACGAGCTACGTTCCTTGATACTATGGGTGCCAGGTTGTCTAATAAGATATATACTCGAACTAAGCTTTCTAGCGAGTATATCCCCATGAGTAGTCCAAGATAGAAAGGAATCAATGTGAAAGCCAAGAAATTTAGTTGATTCATATTTCCTTAATGTGAACGTTAGGGAAGCAGATTTGTTGATATTCAGTTTTTGTCGATTACATATGAACCACTCCGATACCTCCCCGAGTGCTTTATCATGCAAATTATTAGCAATAGAGTAATCTTTAGATTTGTTAATAACAGTGGTATCATCTGCGTATAATATTGTATTGGTGTTTGGCGTCGCATTAGGTATGTCATTGATGTATATCAGAAACAACAGAGGCCCAAGAATAGATCCCTGTGGTACACCGTATTTAATGGGCAAGGCCTCAGACATGATTCCATTTGATAGTACCCTCTGAGTCCTTCCAGTGAGGTATGAGAGTAAAATCCTGCAAGTGTCTGGATGAATATTGTAAAAATAAAGTTTGCGCAGTAAAATGTCGTGAGATACGCTGTCAAAAGCCTTAGACAGGTCTAGAAATGTAGCTCTTGCTATAGATCCATCTTCGAAGACATTGATAATTTCTTCAACTAATTTCGATAAAGCGATCCCCGTTGAACGTTCTTTCCTAAAACCATATTGCTCGCTTCTTAATATGTTTGATTGTTCTAGGTAAGTAGATAGTTGATCTTGCAAGATTTTTTCAAATATTTTGCCAAACAAGGGCAGCAGAGAAATTGGACGATAGTTGTCAAGATCGTTTGGATCTCCTTTCTTAAGGACCGGTATGACCAAGGCTCTTTTAAAAGCATCCGGAAAGGTGTTATTTCTAATACACATATTGAGCATTTTTGTGAGTGGAGATAAAATAGTGTTCAATACGGATTTGATGACATCAATTCGTAATCCGTAGATGTCCCTGCTTGAACTGGGTCGTAATCTACTTACTGCATCTCTGACAATATTCATCGATATTTGACTGAAACTAAAAAACTGAGTACTGCTATTAAATTCTGAAGACATTAAGGTTATGGGGTCTGTATTTGAATGAGGTAAGGATTATATAATATTATCAGCAATTTCAGTAAAGTGCTCGTTGAAGGTCATAGCAGAAGTGGTTGGACGCGTAATTGATTTCGAGGGTCTTGAGCAATTAATAATTTTCCACACGGCTTTTGGTTTAAAGTTGTTCTTTACAATGTACAAGTTATTGGCCTGCAATTTGCTACATTCTATTGCTCGCCTGTAACATTTCCTATGATTGTTCCTTAATACACGTACTTCTGGATCACGCGTGGTGTTGTATATTTCGGATAGTAGCTGTAGGTGTTCTCTCATTTTTTTAAAGAATTATTATACCATCTGATATGATTTTCCTGTATGTCCGATTTGGTTGTTTTGAGTGGAAAACAAGACTCAAAATATACAAGGAAGACAGACAAGAAGTTGTCCACACATTCGTTGGTATCACTTATTATATTCAGAAAGCTCCATGATTCCTCTTCCAATAGTTTAAACAGGGTATGTTTTCCAGCCGCAGTGATTTGTCTGATCGGTCTGTTATGTTTGGGATTCTGATTTTTGTTTAGTGGAACGGTAAAAATAATTCCTCTGTGGTCTGATAATCCTGTTTCAAGAGGATAAGATGACATAGTATGAAAGTTCGTCGCTATGTTGTCAATGCAGTTATTTAAGCGTGTGGGAAAGTTAATCATGAATTCTAGATCATAGCTATGAATAACATCCACGAGGCTCTCTATATTGCGATTGGAAGTATTGATGTTAATATTGTAGTCGCCAATCACAAATATGTGCTTTTTATTTTGCTTGATGGAGTCAAGTACAACAGATAGTGTATTCAAGAATTGGCCTTTTGGCCTTTTGTTACATGTATAGCTTCTTCTTGTTGCAACTGTTTTTTCCTATTGGCAGACTGTGCAGCACTAATTTTATTTTCTAGTTTGTCACACTTTTGGCAGGTATCGGATTTTGGCCTTCCAAAAGATATAAAATTTTCCGCAAAAAATGTCCGGAAATATTCATACTTCACCATTGGATTACCTATAATAACATTAAAGATAATAGTACTGGTACTGTAAAAAACATAAACAAATCTTTTAAATTGCCACGTTTCTTTTGCAATAGAAGCTGATGTTGTTCAAGTTCGTGCTTTTCCAAATACATAGCATGCATTTTTGTTACACTCAGAAGAGGCGATAAATAATGGTGTTGAATATTATCCTTCCTGCTGTAATGGGATGTGTACTTAGGAAAACTAAGGATGTGTTCCCTTATTGCATCATTAATATTTGCTTGTAATTTGTTGGGTCTAATATTATGTTTACCGCGTTAATCAACCGGAGGAGTTCCATATTTGCCTATTAAATGTTCTTGCAAACGAGCAAGCCTACTTGTTGTTAATCCATGTAAAGCTAAGAATGCTTTTTTACAAACTGTTAAACATTTGCTATCGTGCCGAATCTAAAATCAATATTTTGGTAAAACAAAGAACAAGCAATATGCCGAATAATTTACCTGGTATATAAAAGATGAAGCTCTGGCATTAGCATCTTCAGAACGAGGTCTGTGTCGTGCAACAATACGTTTTCGAACAAGCCCATACAATTGTGCATCCTGTAGGTCTTTTGTGGCAATGTCGTAGAAATCTTGAAAAATTTTACTGCAGCCTGTAGCTCCGATTTTCTCGAAACATTATATTTAACAGTAGCAGTTCCTTCCAAGTTGATTTTTTTGCAGTTAATCTTCCAGCAGTATTTACGTATGCTTCCCCTTTGGTTCGTTTTTCCTTACGGATGTTCCTCTTCCAAAGCGATTGGCGTACCCGCCGCTTTTTACCTGGATGTGCTGTACTGGTAGAAGTTCCAGGCTGTGATAAATCTACAGTGTTTTCGGAAAAATTATCCTCAGAATGACCTGATGAATTTCCCGAAGTTAATAAGTTGAGGTTATGTGACTCACTATCAGGAAAATAACCCTCGTCACTATCGGTATGAGTTCCTTGAACTTCATCTTTACTTGCACTAATTGACGACATGATATTCTGTTGCGCGATTCTTCGTAAAACACTCACAAAAACTTTGAAAAGCAACGGAGAACTTACAGATTTGTTTATCACTTCTGAGTGCAAGAACAGGCTAAGTCCAGGACTTGGCCTGTTATTGCATAGGAACCGACAATAGGCTATCAAACAATCTCTGCTGTAGTGCGGGTTACATAAGATAGGGAACCGGTTCTTGCACAGGACAAAAACGGACTAAAAACTGTGCAAAAATCTATTAATATCTAATTTTGAGCAAAAATGGACTTAACCGGTTCTTGCATTGGACCATTCATTTGTAGAAATTAAAGGAAGTCAATATTAAGACACCCCCGCAAATACGTCAAAATCTTAAAAATCAACAATAATTAACAAGTTTGGGGGAAATGTCCCCTCCCAAATGGTCAGTCGACAATTAAAAAATATTGTATTTTTTTGTTAAGTTTATAATTATCAGATGTAGATTAATAGACCCTATTTTATAATAATGGTAACAAATTAGAGAATAAAATATGTATTTATATATAATAAATACATATTTTAAAACAGTTTTTAAAATTGCTTTCGGGATCCGCCACTGATTTCATCACAAAAAAATATAATTATACTTTAACTATTTCTGTATTTATCTCGTAAATGAATATATTTTTCTCGTAAATCAATCCTAAATGATTCGAATCCTGCCCAGGTCTGCTTCGAAATTGAAAACTGGTCAAACTGGAAGGAAAATCGTATACGCCAAAAGTTGACTAAAACTAAAACATTTTATTTATTTTAGTTATAAATTATACAATAAAAAAAAACTCAAAAATAAGTTTATGATTAATCGTCTAACGAGTGTTTCCAATCCCAGATTAAGCATGAAGTAAAATTTAGAGTTTAGAAAAGCCTGAAAATTTTGCTTTTCTAAATCGACACTTTACTTCATGCTTAATCTGGAAGTGGAAAACACTCTTCTAAATTGAAATTGAACACTTTTAAAAAAACAACGAATATCTAAAGATTTACAGCATATAATTGGCATATGTATACTTAAAAGAAAAACTCCCTGTAAGTTCAATGTCCATTAAATGTCAACCTTAATCCTGCATTAAAGCAACAGTTTTAACAATTATACAATGTTAAAAATTTCATGTTACCATTTTCAATATTTTTCCAATGTTTACCATTCTATTGTAAACATTGGATAAATATTGAAAATGGTAACATGAAATTTTTACATGAAAATCAAATTCTAATGATTATACAATTGTGTTACTTTGCCGCAATAATTTTGAAACATTAGAAAACAATGTTGAATTTTAGTATCATTTTAAACATTTGGGTAATATATATAAATCAACATTGCACGGAAAACGTTTTTACCATGTTTGTAACGTTGCAAAAACTTCGTTGTAATATTTTTTAATACAATGTATTATTTTAGTATCATGTTCAGTATTCATGTAATGTCAAAAATGTTTATGTGTTCAGTGGTTAGCGACGATGAATTCGGAATATGACGAATTGTCAAAAAACAAAAAATAATTTTCCTATTAAATATGTATTATTGTTCAAAATTTAATTATATATTCATATTTTTGTAGTTTTTTATATTGCAATTATACAGAGAGTTTTATGTAACATCAAACATTTTCATCCAATACAATTTGACACTTTTAATTTTTAAGTTATGTGTAAATTGGGTTGCCCATATGACTATTAAAACGTGTAGCCAATCAATCGCAGTTAATGTCTTAACTTGTACATACAGGGAGTTTTTCTTTCAAGTATACATGTCACAATTACAGCGTATATGCCGTACATCTTTAGATACTCGTTGTTTTTTAACAGAGTTCAATTTGAAACTTAAAATGAGTGTGTTCCACTCTCAGACTAAGCATGAAGTAAAATTTCGAGTTTAGAAAAGCCTGAAAATTTGGTTTGGTCGCGTAGCGCGAAGCGCGGAGCGGCCAAACCAAATTTTCAGGCTTTTCTAAACTCGAAATTTTACTTCATGCGCCACCGGTACAAAACACTGACATAATACGAAGTTTAAAACACACTGCTAAACTCTACATTGCATCATTCGGGCCTTACATTTCGTCTATAAGACGAAAATGCAAGGCCCGAGTCAATTGATATTTTTTGGGCCAGTCGAAATTTTAAATACCGCGTTAGCTAACTCATTTTAAATGGGGTGGGTGTGAAAGGACATACACGGTCCGAATGTCCTAGGACAGTGATGGCAAACTGTGAAGGACGATCGCACATTGGCAGCAGGTGTTTTAAAGATCACTCGTCTTATTAAAGTGGATCGTATTGCGCAACAGTTTGTTTATTATTGGATTATCCGAGTGATTTCTGTTTGCAGTAAATGTATACTGCTTTGTTGCACGTTTTAATCCTTTTTAATCAATAAGAAACATTTCCTATTTTAATTTTAATTCTCGTTGTATGTCTAACGTTGAAATTAGGGGCGCAGACAAGGGAGGCTGCGTAAAAAAAGTTAAAAAAAATGTTTTTATATTACAAATAGAAACTGATTTATTCCTAAATAATAATAGTAAATATACGATAAAAATAATTTAAAACACTTTGGCTCTCTATAAAAGTAAACTTACACATCCTAAGCAAAATATTTTGAAATTTGGTTAAAATAAGTGTTTTATACGCCTGGTGCATGAAGTAAAATTCAGTGTTAAATAAACCTGAAAATTTAAATTTGCCGGCGCGGTACGTCTCGCTTCGCACCAGCAAATCCAAATTTTTAGAAATTTCTAAACTCGAAACTTTACATTATGCCACAGAGGAAAGAATAACCAGAGTAATCACGCCTGTAACTCGGAATCCACAGTTTGCATAGTGTAGCCATCTCTGAGGCAATTATCAAAACATCCACCTATTAAAACCTTTAACCAAAACAGTTTCCTGTAATTTTGATGGCGATTTAAGGCACAAAAACATATGTTAAAGGATGATTCGTTCATTGGAATGTTAATGTAAACATAAATCTTTCAATAGACCCATACACCAATTTACTGCTGATTGGCAGATGTGAAATAAAAACATTATTGTTTTAATGCGTTTAGTTTATAGATAATTTGATCTTTTATATCTCCACTAATATATAGCCACAGAGTAAACAATAATATTGTTTCCTCTGCGATTAAGCAAAGTTCTCCGCCACCGCCGAGGTATTACCTGAGAACTAATTATGTCAATCAGGCACGGATCCACGGGGATATATTATATAATATAATATTTGAAAAATAAAAACGTGTATTTTAAACGGTTTATTTTATTATTATCGGTGTTCATGAGAGAACAAGAGTGATTAAAAAGAATACGTTTTTTAAACATCTCATTAAATCAGTGTTTTATACGCGTGGCGCATGAAGTAAAATCGAGTTTAGAAACGCCTGAAAATTTGGATATTTTGTTTATTGTATAATCAAATTTAATAAATAAAATTGATGATTATTTAATACATATATTGTCTTTGGAATTAACGCCTACAATTTATTGTTCCTATATAAATATTCTTGTAATGAAAAATATTAAAATTAAGTAAGTATGTAATATTTAAGTACACATTTTTCGACTTTCTATTGTTTATAAAAGTTCAATTTGAGGCTATAAACAAGTGTTTTCCACTACCTGATTAAGCATGAAGTAACATTTCGAGTTTAGAAAAACGTGAAAATTTGGATTTGCCGGGAGGCAAACACTGAAATGCTTTTTGTAATATTTTTAAGTTTAAAATTGACATTTAAACGAATTCCGTGAAGGTTTACTAAATTAAAAAAGAGTTAAATAATCTATACAGGGTGTCCCGATTAAGCAGCCCATGCATGGGTATCTTCTAAATGGTAAGAGATAGAGATTTGGATAAAGGGGAGAAAATATGCAGGACGATGAGTACTAGCTATATCCGTTACATAATTAACAAAAAAGTTGAAAGTTCAGACCATACTTATTATTGATAATAGAAGGATAATATTTTGACATTATTAGGGCACTTTTTTATGCTTTTTAATAATATGTAGTCAGATTTATCATAAAGCAAATATATTCCAATATATGCATACTAACTTAATTTTTTTATATGGGCGTCAAAGTTGGCCATGAGCTAATTTTATACATTTTTAATTCTCTTTAATTTGGTATATCATATGATATGTTTATTTTTTCAAAAACAAATAACGCTTTATGCTAGTATTGTTATTGTTATTATTTCATTTATTTTGGTATATTCATAGCCAACTTCAAATACTATGAAAATATCGTCCAGTTTTCCTATTAATGAAAACAAACCTACCATATGATACATCAAATTAAAAAAGAAATGTCTACAAAATGATATCATGGCCAACTTTGACGCCCATATAAAAAAAATGGTGATGTGTCCATCATAGTACTTTCCCTGTTTAGATTTAATATTTTTGAATTAAATGTAATTAAATATAAATTAATAAAAAAGAAAAAGCAACCGGCGACTGCATTTCAACCCGGGACCTTACGATTATGAGTCCGGCGCGTTACCGCCTGCGCCACGATACTTCATGGTCTATCGGTGTTATAACCAACAATAATTATCTAAAAAAACACTATTTTTAAATAACTCTCAAACTAAGAGTGCTATGATAAAAAGTGAATATACAATATATCTTGATTTTTTATTGTATACAATGTTTATTTGAAACATTTTTTAGTTTTGTGAATATCTGGAAAAAACTAAAAAACGCTAAGAGTAAAGTACCACTTCCGGTTTTCCTTTCAAAAAGCTTAAGTTTTAAGTTTCATCTCGATATCTCAAGCGGTTTTTGCTCTATATCGTTCTATCATCAATAATAACCAAGTTATAAAGGAAAATAAAAAAATCGCAAAAATCAGTTTTTTCGCAATGTGCTCTGATGGTTCAACTTTTTTGTTAATTTAACACCGGGTATAGTTGGTACTCATCGTCTTGCATATTTTCTACCATTTAACAGATCTGTATCTCTTGCCGTTTAGAAGAGACACATGCATGGACTGCTTAACCGGGACACCCTGTATATTGAAACTATTTTTCAATCGTAAGTATATATGCGTCTTGAAACGGACATACTGTATTTTCTTTATAGAGAGCAATGAATTATATTTTTATCACAACTTTTATCGATTTATTTAATGTAGTTAATTTTTTTAGTAAAAATAATGCATCATACGACTGTTTGGAAACTCATAAATCTACTGATAATTTGGTTTAAAGTGTTCACTCGCCCCACAGATGATCTAAAAAAACAGTCAAAATTCGTACCCTTCTTATCTGCCTTTGTCCTTAAGCCCTAGAAATCAATTACTAAGGATGTAAAAAATACATAGAAAAATATTTGTAAAAGTACCCTCTTCAAAGTACTTATAGGAAATCGTCAGTGAGAAATATTTTAAGAAAAATAATCAGTATGTTTTTCGCTCTCCAGTGTGCACGTTAACGGTTTCTAATTTCATACGGACAAACTATAATTTAATTAAGTATAGTGAACATTTAGTGTTTTTACATAATAGTTGTAGTTCTAGTGATATTTAGTTGTAAAAATATAGCTAATTATTTAAAATGCGCCCATCGTGATTGTGGCGCGAGGAAAACCGAGGATGTACACTTCTTTACATTTCCTGTAAATAATAGCGAAAGATGTGATCATTGGTTAAAAAATTGTGGTAATATGGATCTCTTTATTTTGTCCGAAAAGAAACTTTCTTCAATGCGCCTGTGTAATAAACATTTTCGAGCAAGTGATTTTACAAATTACTAATAAAATAGACTGTTAAAATCAGCAATTCCAAAACCATTTGGCATAGTATTAAGTGATTCGGATTCCGATTTAGAAGTGTTAAAGCCCTTTCACATGTACACCCGAAAATTGGAAGAGGATTTGCCATCTACATCAAAAGAAGTAAGGTTTTTAACCCCAAAAAAATCAGCCCGCAAAAAATTATCCTATCATGATAAAAAAAAAGGAAAGCATTGAGACGGGAATATCTGAAAAGTCGTTCTATTCTTAAAAAAAAAATGATAGGCAAACAAAGAATGTTATTGAAGCAAGCTCGCAAAGAAAATATTTTATTGCAACAGAAACTTAAACATTATAAAACCGCCAAACTTCTAACATCAAATCATCGTTCTAATGTATTTATTAAAATGTTGACAAGAAGAACAAAAAGGCAGCCATGAACAAAATCAGAAAGAAACTTAGCATTAACATTATATTTTAAATCTGCCAGTAATTATAAATACAGGGTGAGTCGGGAGGAGCGCACCAAACTCTAGGAGTGTATTATACACGTGAAAATAATGTAAAAAAACTCATTTGTTCTTATCCGATTTTCATTTGTTTTCAAGTTATGGCGTAATTAAAAATGTTCATCTAGCTTTCCACTTCTATCTGAATGTTAACTTTATCAAAGTATGCCATGTTCGAGGCTTATAAACATTTGATAATTCTGACGTTTTGATGAACTATCAGTGTACGGTGAACAGTAACTGAACGTTTAAGTTCGAATTAATGTGATTGTTAGTGTTGCAAAATGCCACATACTTATTCAAATGTAGAATATGCAAATATGGTGTTTGTATATGGTTTCTGTAATGGAAATACTACAGCTGCTGTTGAAGAATATCGTGAACGTTTTCCACACCAAAGACATCCTGATAAAAACATATTTATTAGAGTTTTCAACAAATTGTGCGAGACTGGTAAGCTTCCCAGTGCTAACATAACATATGAGCGCGCTGCTCGACAAGGTTTTGTAGAAGTAGAAAATATTCTGCATCTAGTAGAAGAAGATGCAACTACTAGCTCACGGAGAATTGCCACTCAATTGGCAATTCCACAAAAAAGAGTGATGAACACGCTACACGAGCAAGGCTTATATCCTTATCACGTTCAGAGAGTACAGCACCTACAACCAGGGGATTACGCTAACCGTACGGAATTTTGTCGGTGGATAAATAATAATCATCGTAATGTATCGAAGCAGAAAATGTTTAGAAGTCAATGGCGGTATTTTTGAACATTTGTTGAAAGAACGCTATGATTAAGAAAATTTTTTTGTATAATAACTTGTTTATTTGTTAATATGCTATAACTTGAAAACAAATAAAAATCGGATAAGAACAAATGAGTTTTTTTACATTATTTTCACGTGTATAATACACTCCTAGAGTTTGGTGCGCTCCTCCCGACTCACCCTATATATGCGAAACATTTTAAAATTCAATATCCCGGCAACAACAACAATACAAAGATGGTGTCGAATAGGTCAACTGAAAGCGGGGTTAAATGAACATTTTTTTAATAAGTTTAAATTAAAAATAAATACTATGAAAGATTTGGAGAAAGAATGTGTCCTTCTTTTGGATGAAATGCACATAAAAAAAGGGCTTGAATATAATTCATACCTTGATATTGTAGAAGGATTCGAGGATTACGGTTATTTAGGACGACATAGTAAAATTGCGACAATGACATTAGTAGTTATGCTTAGAGGACGTTTTTCTTCCTGGAAAATGCCAGTGTCCTATTATGTTTGTTCTGAGACAATGAAAGGACATACATTGAAAGATATTTTAGTGGCATGCATTAAAACAATTAATAATTATGGATTAAAAATAAGGGCCATTACATGTGACCAAGGATCAAATAATCGAAAAATGTATTCTTTATTAGATATTTCAGAAAATAACCCTTATTTTATATTAGAAAACAGCAAAAAGAAAATTACACATTTTTAAAAGATAAATTCAAATTTAAAACTATTTGAGTTCGAGAAAATAAGCTTACGCTTCTTATAGTTTGCACACTTTAAACATAATATATAAAATTAAGAAAAAACTATTCGTGAAAATGCAAACAGTGTCTTAATTAATAAGACAATTTAAGACGATAAATATCCATTGAAACAACTACTTCCCGTGCAAATACACCTCCGGATATTGAATTATACAATGAAATATTTAAAATCTTATTTAATTTGAATAGTTTTTTTCGTAATTTTATATATTATGTTTAAAGTGTGCAAACTATAAGAAGCGTAAGCTTATTTTCTCGAATTCAAATAGTTTTGAATTTGAATTTATCTTGTTTGAACTGTACCGTAAGGTAAATAATAAGGTCTCACATTCTTCATACCTGCTAATGACATAATCCCCTTTTTTACCTATAAATACCGACCATCATTTTCACTCATTCCATTTCTGTGTACCTATTCATTCCACACACAACACTTTTTCCAAGTAAGTTTGTTTTAATTTAATTCCTAATTTTTTAAACGTACGCAAAGCTATACTGAAGAGAGATAAATCTCGAAACGCGTCTATAGATGGACTAAGACATTAGTTTTAATCCAAGTCTATTCACTTCTAATTTGTTGCTATCTCCTTTTATTTAAAATTGTATTGTTAGTTGGTTTGAAGAGAATTTGACCTAAACGTTACATATACTTTAATAGAGCGTTGTAACAAATCAAATTAAATAAGATTTTAAATATTTCATTGTATAATTCAATATCCGGAGGTGTATTTGCACGAGAAGTAGTTGTTTCAATGGATATTTATCGTCTTAAATTGTCTTATTAATTAAGACACTGTTTGCATTTTCACGAATAGTTTTTTCGTAATTTTATATATTATGCGTAATTTTTTTGTGTATCTATCTATCTAGAAGATGATACTTCAAACTGCATAGATGATGAAAACATGTATCTGGAGCTGGAGCAGCAAAATCAATCATATACTGCCTTTCAAACAAATCAGAACACAAAGTATTTATTGGACGATTTTAATGAAATTTACAGAATTTGATCATGTAAATGAACTGCATCAATGATCAAAAAATCAATTGTTTTGGTTACTATTTAATGGTATTTTTCCTTGATTTCACCATTATGAAGAGCTGTTGATTTTTTTATGTAATTGCTTCTAATATCCAAGTAGCCTCTGAGTAGTTTGACGTTTCAGTTTGTAAAACATAAAAAGATGCCCCGTGTTCGTCGGCGTGCACAATATCATCATCTAAGTGAATTTGAAAGGGGTCGCATTATTGGAATGCGAGAAGCGGGTTTTTCGGTTCGTGCTATTGCTGAAAGGGTAGGCCGTAGTGTATCGGTGGTCGTACGCTGCTGGTCTAGATGGTCCGAAGCTGGGGAGAATCGACGTAGACTTGGATCAGGACGTCCAAGAAGCACCACTGAGCGTGAAGATCGAGCTCTTCGTCTTACAACTTTAAGGGACAGATTTACAACGTCGCGGGCATTGGGAAATGACTGGTTGGCTCTAAATGGCCAAAGAGTATCCATGGCTACTGTTTACAGAAGAATCCGCAGTTTTGGTATAAGATCCTACCGTCCACAATTGTGTCTACCTCTTACTCCGCAGCATCGCAGAGCAAGACTTGATTGGTGCAGGGAAAGACAACATTGGACCCATGAATGGAATAACATTATCTTCAGCGATGAGTCTCGGTTCTGTTTATGGGCTCATGATGGTCGCAGAAGAGTGAGACGTCGACGCGGTGAACGCAGAATTTTACAATTTGCTGGTGAAAGACATACGGCTCTTACACAGGGAGTTATGGTTTGGGGGGCGATAGCATATGGTAGTCGGTCTCCTCTAGTTTTTCTTAGAAGCAAGTCTTAGCGCGATTCGGTATATTGACAACATTTTACGGCCAGTGTTAGTGCCCTATGTAAATGGCTTGCAGAACCCCATTTTTCAGCAAGATAATGCTCGACCTCACACAGCGGCCATTACAAGACAGTTTTTTGATAGTGCCGAAATCAATTTGTTACCTTGGCCATCTCGTTCTCCAGATCTATCGTCAATAGAACATGTTTGGGATATGATAGGTGTTAGAATAAGTAACTTACAGCGCCCCGCTAACACTGTAATGGAACTTAGAGGTCAAATTATCGAAGTTTGGAATGAAATACCCCAAGTCGATATTGACAGCCTGATTTCTAGCATGCCTCGACGTGTTAATGAGTGTTTGGGAAATCGTGGAGGCCAAACACATTATTAATTTCTATTCATTTGTTTTTTTGTTTTTCAAGTTGATTTTTTGATCATCGATACAGTTCGTTTACATGATCAAATTGTGTAAATTTTATTAAAATCGTGCAATAAATACTTGGTGTTCTGATTTTTTTGAAAGGCAGTATATATCAACATCAACAGCAAGGTGCAAAATATTCTAAATATCCAATTCCATCACCTACATCATCATTATCATCTTCTTCTTCAAACGACGAATCGGATTCAATATCAATGAATCATTTAGGAATTAACAGTGCCGTGTATTAATAATAATAATAATATTAATAATAATAATAATAATAATCTTTATTTCTTACCAAATATTACTGTGGATATGTAGTTAATAAGTGTATAATCAAATTTAAGTGTATTTCATGTAAGACAATTTTGCAAACAGATAGAAATCTAGATGATCCCGATCAATTGTTAATAATAAATCATGATTTGGGCACTAAAAAGCAACTACAGTATTTAAAGGTTCCAACAAACCCCACAAAAAAATATGTTTCTAATGTGTATAAATATTTTTCAAACAGAATTCGATAAAAATAAACACTTGGCTCATATAAAGTCCAAAATAATAAATAAATGTCTTGAAAAAATTAATCAACAATAGTCAATGTGGTTTAATGAACCCGAGGAGTGCACCGAACACAAATCTTTTATAGTGGAATTTGGCATTTATCGGCTATTATTAAAGACATTACTATAGATGAGTAAAGAACTAACAAATTCCCGAAAATCTAAACGAAAATTAAGTAATTTAAAAAACATTTAAATTTAGTGTAAAATTATATTATTAATATTATTTATTTATTGGGTGTACATTTTATACATATACGAGTACATTAATTGATTAAGGAATATATGGTAAGTTCAACAATTTTATATTGCACGTTTTAAAGGTTTATTCATTTGTGATTTTCGAAAAGAGAGCGAAGTGTTTAATGAGATTTAGTTTTTAAAAGTTACGACTTTTATTCGTATATCAGATCGTTGGGAAAAGAAACGCTATCCAAAGTCATATTTACATGTATTTACTACCCTATATTTTTTGTTTTTAATTATACGGGTTACATTTATTTTCAAGTTCTCTTTGGAGAACTCGGACACATTAATAGATAGAGAAACGGTTAAATGAACAAAATAATGCAGCTTAGCGAGCAAAATAAAAATCCACTTGTTTTTTTTTTGAAAAATTAGATACTTTGAAAAATGTCAATAGTGTCAATTTTTGAAATAGATTTTTCTTGGTTATTAAAAGAGAAAGAAAAAACTAGAAAGGATGAAGTTTTATATAATATTACACTAATATCACAAACTTACGTTTTTTAAAATGGAAACTATAGTTGGCTATTTCATTATTAAAAAGGTATTTTTTCTCTTTAGATATATCACTTGACCTACTTATTTATAAAATCAACTGAATTTTAACAATTTTCTATTTAATTTTAAACCAAAATATAGTTATCCTTGACTTTTTCGAAGTATTTCAAAGTTTATTTTTAATCAGCTCGTAAAACTGCACTACTTTGCCCATTTAACCGTTGTTGTAAATTTCAATCATCACATATTAGTAATTAGCGTTCATCGGCATTTAATGTATATGCAAATATTGTGATGCACAAAAGGACATTAATGATTTCTTTTGCACACGTCTTCTCCCCACTTATAATGTTTTTGAGTTTACTTTTAAAATTTTAATTGATTTTTGAGAACTGATTCAGCCTTTGGGGTGATCAGATGTCTTGCCCTTTTTGTTAATAATGACAAATGCAATACTTGCGTAAAATTTAAAAACAAGTCTGAGTTAAAGTTTACCTACAGGTTTGTGTCAACGTGACCCGCACCGTATCTCTATCTCTTAGAGTTTCCGAGATCCCCATAGAGAATATTAAAAAAAACTCATCCTGTATAGCAGGTATGGGCAACCTTTGACATGTTGAGGGCCAAACTTTCGCGTGCAAATACGTTCGCGGGCCGCGTTTAAAAGTACTTAGTGCATTTTAAAGTAGTGATAATATTTTTTGCGATAGATATTAGACATGAAATAATACGACAATGTTATTATAGTACAATTTATTAAAATAACAAAATGAAAATAAAAAAATGGTACATTATAATTAAATCGTTAAATTTGCAATTGTTACAACCTACAAAAGTTAAATACACCGAAATCAATGAGACACTTGGTCTTGAATTTGGGAAACTAATCCATCGATATTTGGATTAATTCCACTGACACAAAGACGTAAAGAATTTTCCAAATTATCGTCAGTCAGTCTTGTACGATGTGTTGATTTATTAACTTTCATCAATAAAAAGAACTGTTCGCATTTATAAGTACTGCCAAACGCACAAATCAATCTTCTTGCGAATTTTCTAAGCTGCGGAAAATTGTCTTCTTCTAGGTATTTTTTGTAGAAATCGCACAACTCTACGTCTTCAAATTTGGATTTTAGGAGTGAGTTTTCTTGAATCTCGATCAACTCCATTTGTAAGTGTATTGGAGCATTTTGTACAATATATGTTGTAGGAGTAGCAAATAAACTGAAACAGTCTTCCATGTTTTTGAAGTCGCAAAATCTGTGCGAAAATTGTTCCGAGAGTAACTTGAGTTCTTCAGCATATTGAGCATAAGCAATATTTTCATACGCAGAGAGCGTGTTGAAATGGTAACTGTTACCAGACAGCATCTGTGACTCCCACAAGCGTAGTTTGATCTGAAACGCATTTAAATGGCTGTACAAATAATTTACTAACTGTCCTTGTTTTTGAAGTTTCAAATTTAAATCATTCAAATAGCCTGTAAGATCGACCAGAAATGCTAAGTCACATATCCATTTTGGGTCAGTTAATTCAGATTTAATTCAGATAGTGGTTTATCTTTTATTTTCATAAAGTCTGCTATCTCATTTCTAAGCTCGTAAAACCGTTTCAACATTTTTCCTTTGCTCAGCCATCTGACTTCACAATAATATGTTACGTCGCGCGTCGTTATATTCAGCTGATATTTCATCCAAAACGCCTTGAACTGACGATGGTTAAGCCCTCGGGATCGAATAAAGTTGACGGTTTTTACTACCACATTCATAACATTCTGAAGTTGAATGGACTTAGAACACAAGTTCTGTTGGTGGATAATGCAATGAAGGACTATCAAATCATCTTTTTGCACATTTAATTCTGTTGCTTTTTCATTCAAAATTCCGATGAAGCCTTTACGTAAGCCGACCATAGAAGGTGCACCATCAGTGCATACTCCAATTAATTTTGACCATGGCAAGCCAAAACTTGTGAATACCTTTTGAACTTCAATAAAAATATCCTCTCCTGTAGTGGTTCCTTTTAGCGGCTGTAAAGCAAGCAATTCCTCATTAACAGTGAACTCCTTATCAACACCTCGAATAAATATAGCCAGTTGAGCTGTGTCAGACAAATCGGTGCTCTCGTCTAATGCTATGGAAAATGATTCAAAACCAGCCATACGGTCAGTCAATGTTGTTTTGAAATCATTAGCCATCATTTCTATACGTCGAACAACAGTTCGTCTTGATAAACTCATTTTTTCAAATTCTTTTTCTCTTCTGGACACATAATACCGCAAACTTATAACATACATTCCTTGATAAATTCTCCTTCGGCAAATGGTTTTAATGCCTTTGTCAATTTTGAGCTAACTATAAAACTAGCTTTCACAACATTATCAAGTTGTGTTCTTTGTTTATGAAACATTTGTTGCTGTTTTTCCAAATTTGCGGTAAGCTTCTGGATTTTTTCTGTTCTTAATTGTCCTGTCAGTGAGTGCAGCGTAGCATGCTTAGTTGAGTATTGCCTTTGCCTCTTTATATTGAATTCTTTCATTACTGAAATGGATTCATTACACAGCAAACAAATAGGCTTACCATTGTGCAGGATAAAAAAGAATTCTTCAGTCCATTTTTCTTGAAAATGACGACCCTCTGTATCTACTTTTCGTTTCTTTCCACCAGACATCATTTTTGTTTATTTTTCGTTCAATAAACTTAATAACAAACTATAGTTAGTACCCACTCAAGATGCACACAAAGTCACAAAGCAAGTTGACGGCTCGAGCAGTTCGCTAGGATATCGCTTGTCCAAGTTATCACCTCGGTAGCTCAAATAGAACTGAACTAACGTTCAAGTCATCCACCCGCTTATATAGGCAAAATGAACGAATAATCTGGAAAAAACTAGTTTAGAATAATTGAGAAGCAATAAATCTTTTGATGTGTCGCCCGTGAGGCGGCAAACCTCAAAGAATTTGATCGAGCAAGTCGAGTGGCGTCGATTATCAAAGAGTGAGCCGGCAAACATCAAAGACTTTGATGTTTGCCGCCTCACTGTCACTCCCGTGAGTATAAGTACCTAATGTAATATTTTTTTAATTGGGTTTTTTCAAAATGTCTCGCGGGCCGGATCATATCTTAAAGCGGGCCGGATCCGGTTTTGCGGGCCGGGGGTTGCCCATATGTGCTGTATAGTATAGTAGATTTGCCTAAAATATTTCCACAAACGTACATTTTTTTAACCAAATATGTGGATTCAAAATCATAATGAAATTTCTTTTTTCGTGTTCTTGATTTTCAAAATAAATCCAAACCGCACTTTTAAAAATACAAATTAATTTATGATTAAAATTGGGTCAAAATTACAGAAATATCAGCCTATGTATTTTAAACATTTTTAACATCAATAAATTGATAAGCTTAAAGAAATTCGTAAAAGTTTAAAAAATAACTTGCACAAAGCCTGCATTCAATGCATACAAAGTGAATTTTATTTATAAAATCTTGGCAAAAACTTGAAACCTGTTACAACATTTCAAAAGAAGTGGATTAATAAGAAATCGTGGAAATTAGTGAAAAACCTATTTAAAAAATCTATAAATATAAAACATGGATTTCTGTGAGTGTTTTCCACTCCCCGATTAAGCATGAAGTAAAATTTCGAGTTTAAAAAACCCTGAACATTTGGATTTGGCGGCACGAGCGAAGCGAGTTGAGGCTTTTCTAAACTCGAAATTTTACTTCGTGCGCCACGCGTACAAACACTGATTTATTATGAAGTTCAAAAACGCATAATCGATCTACTATTTTGTCAAAAGTATAGATAGTTGAAGATGTGAAATAAATGTACACAATGTTGATATGATTTACCAAAATACCCGTACATTTTGAAGAGCAATTTTTGCGATTAACCGGTATGCCGGTATTCCAATCCCTACCTGTATCATATAACTGTATTTATTTTAATTTAAATTGCATTACATGAGAGTAAATCTAGATTTCAATATTATATGTGGAATTAAAAATTGAATGGTGTAGATTCACGCTCGATTTGTTTATTTTGATAAAATAAACAAACCAAGCGTCATCATTTTTCGTTCCGACGCACAATGTGCCAAATCCGAGCGCGAGCGCCAGGGGGGGATTTGGAGGAAAAAAATTAAATTAAAAATTTCGAGAAAAAAACATATCCACTCCATTGTAGATACATGAAACCCTTATAATCTTGCATGTTTATATTTTTTAACCCCCTATATTATTAACAATTAACGCTTAAAGTTGAGCAATTTAGAAAACATCGATTTTACGGCATTTCATTCGCAAGTTTAAATAATTTATTACATGGATAGTAGGCGTACTATAAATATAACATTATACACTATTGTTTATAACATAATACTGTATATTATGGTTGAAAGATCAACTCTCTAAATATTTTAGAAAAAAAGTTAAAAAAATTTGAATATGAAATATATTTTAAATATAAATTTTAACTTTAGAAAGTGTTATAAAAAAAATGCCAACTCGATGAGGTCTGTGACTATCACTAAAAATTAGTTCTATGTTTTCTCTAACTACCCTCAAAATTTCGTATCTCCACCGGTGCGTTTTTGGGGTCTTTTTAATTTTTTTATTCGACGCCACCAATTATTGGGGTCGGGCGAGGCCCGTGTGCGGTGGCATCGCGGAGTCGAGCTCGCTATTCTCGAGCAGCACGCAACATTATTTCTACGTTGGCCCCGAACAAAAAAATAATAAAAACGCACTTAAAACGCACATGTAAAAATTCAAAAAAATTAGGGCTGTTACAGAAAATATTGACAAATGTTTACATAATAGTCATAATCCTCACAATCTACAATTTTTCTAATATACAGGTATATATCATAGGGAAATTATTTCTTCTCTGAGTATTTTTTGCAGCATTTAAATCACATTTACAAAAATAGTTTTATGGGTTTTTTTCTTATTGATATATAAGGGTGTACATCTGTTACTGATAAAGGTCATCTGGTTTGTGTTTACATTTTTATTAGGGGTCCGATTGAAGCTGTCATTTACCGTAACAAATGGCATTCTTGTCACACAGTTTTTACGGTTTAAGTATCTGAAATGGATTATTCTTAATTTTCTTGAAAGCAAAATATGCGTTTAGTGTTGAACGAAGTCTCCAACAGTTCACATATTTTTCTGATCCCTAAGCGAACGATTGAACATTATAAAGTAATTATTAATTAAGTTAGTGTTAAGTGTTATTTAATTTGTTGACTATATACTCTTTCTTTGATGTAGTGTTTTTTTGTGTATAAAATAGTTTACTTTAATTAAACTAGTGTTTAGTGTTAGTGTAATTTAATTAATCCAAAACGCTGAGTGATAATGGAGAAAATTAAAATTACAAACGGTGATTTATATAAGGTATGGTACGAACTAAAACCTAAAAACCTTATTCAGTCAAGCAATACCATTGATTATTTAATAAAATATATTGAAAATGTTTCGACGAAAAACAATAGTGAAAATGATGACATTCTTAAAAAAGTTAAGGGTTTCTGCAGTACTCTTAATAGAAAGTGGAAAATGTGCTCAAGATCTCATATCAATTTCATAAAAAAAAAAAATAGAAACTAGGAGTAGTGTCCATAAAATTTTAATTCACGGGAGCAAAATAATTGGACAATGTCTTTTACCAATCGGAGAACTTTCGGAAGAGGCACAGGAAGCAACCAATAAAATATATAAGAGAGTTAGAGAAAACCATACTAGGAAAAACTCTAGGCTTAATACAATTCGAGATTTATTTAATATGCTTCTTGTATGTTCTGATCCAATAATTTCTTCTTTGAGAAGCGATGTAAAAATTCATAAAAAACAACTACCTGCAGACGCTAAAAAATTAGTTATTTGTGAAACGGACACAAGTGACAGCGAAGACGAACAGACTGATGAGGATACTGACAATTTTTCATTTTAAAAAAGTAAGTAAATAAAACAGTATAAAATACATAACTTCGTTGTGCAAAATCAGAAAAATGTAATGTATATTCTGATTAAAAATTCATATTTTAAACAACAGATTAAATTATTTTTAAACTACATTTTACAAACTACATTTGTACGTTTTTTTGAGGTGCTTTATTTTTTATTAGGCGCAACCGATAAAAATCGACTCGGTCATTCGCAAAAACCTGACACAAAACGCACATGTAGAGATACGAAGTTTTTAGGGCATTTAAAAACATACCACAGTTTTTGGTGAAAGTCACAACCTATGTAATGATTATAACAATTGTATATAATTTTGCTGCCTTGAATTATTATTATATTATTTTTCTAGAAGATTGCAAACCGGAAGAACTGTGACTATCATATAAACATTTGTTAATATTTTCTGTAACTGCCCTAATTTTTTTGAATTTTTACATGTGCGTTTTAAGTGCGTTTTTATTATTTTTTGTTCGGGGCCAACGTAAAAATCATGTTGCGTGCTGCTCGAGAATAGCGCGCGCTCGACTCCACGATACTCACCGCACACGGGCCTCGCCCGACCCAACTTTAATTGGTGGCGTCAAATAAAAAAATTAAAAAGACCCCAAAAACGCACCGGTGGAGATACGAAATTTTGAGGGTAGTTAGAGAAAACATAGAACTAATTTTTAGTGATAGTCCCAGACCTCATCGAGTTGACATTTTTTTTATAACACTTTCTAAAGTTAAAATTTATATTTAAAATATATTTCATATTCAATTTTTTTTTAACTTTTGTTCTAAAATATTTAGAGACTTAATTTTTCAACCATAATATACAGTATTATGTTATAAACAATAGTGTATAATGTTATATTGATAGTACGCCTACTATCCATGTAATAAATTATTTAAACTTGCGAGTGAAATGCCGTAAAATTGATGTTTTCTAAATCGCTTAACTTTAAGAGTTAATTGTTAATAATATAGGGGGTTGAAAAATATAAACATGCAAGATTAGAAGGGTTTCGTGTATCTACAATGGAGTGGATATGTTTTTTTCTCGAAATTTTTAATTTGATTTTTTTCCTCAAAATCCCCCCCTGGCGCTCGCGCTCGGATTTGGCACATTGTGCGACGGTACGGTTAGAGAGGAAGAAATATAAACATTCCTCTGCGGATCCGATATACAAATGAATTGGGAAGAGTGGGGAAACCTAGTAGTTACTCTAAATCGCACGCCTGCTGGGTGAGCCACCTAACAGAGCCGCCCCCCCCCCTGACCCCGCACAGCCAGCGTGAATACTCTGTTACTCCATACTCTGTGATTATGCTTAATCAAAGAGAGGAAACACGTCTTAGAAGTTTTTTTCCAAAAAGTATAAATAGGTTCCTTGAGGAACCCCAGGAGTTACGGAAATTGGTTTCGAAAATAAGGTCTATTTTTCACGATTTGAAGGGTAATCTTTATTAGAACCCTGCATGGGCCAATTTTTTGGCCCCGGCCCGGCTCACTGGGAAATTTTGCAAGCCCGGCCCGGCCTGTTCATGAAATAATTGACTGAAGCCGGGCCCGGCTCGGCCCGGGTAAATAATAGAACTGGCCCGGCCCGGTCAATGTTTTCATTGGTTTATACAGATTTATCACCCGTCAGAGCTGGGATGAATCCTCAAAAACAGGATTCGAATCACGAATCCGAATCACCTAATATGATTCGAATCACGAATACTCGAACAAAGGATTCGTAAGTGAAAAATATGATTCGAATCCTCATTTTTGAATCACGGATACAAATCCTTTAAAAATAAATTTGAATCTATAATTTGCAACCAGTAAAATTTTATTCCATCAGTTTCTATTAACAAAAATGTTCATTTACCGACTAAATATCTAAATAAATAATGATTTTAATTAATGATGATGTATGTGTTATTGAACTTCATTTTAAATTAGTGTTTTATACGCGTGGCGCATAAAGTAAAATTTCGAGTTTAGAAAAGCCCCGTGAAAATTTGTCTCGGGTCGCTGCGCGACCCTCGACAAATTTTCTACGCAGGGCTTTTCTAAACTCGAAATTTTACTTCATGTTTAGTCTGGGAGTGGACAACACTCGTTCTAAGAAGTTTCAAATTAAAGGATCACTCTAGATTACTAAGTTTATTACCATTTTACAAAGGCTACAGCTCGAAGGACCAATCATGGTCTTCGGAGACCGAAGGACTACAGGGAATCGAAGTTTCTTTACAAGAAAACAACGAATATCTGAAGGTTTACAGCATGGATAGGAAAGAATACATCCAATTTTGAAAAAATATCGAAGTTGGGGTGGTTTTCAGTGTGTTTTTAACTTCACTTCAAATCAGTGTTTTATACGCGTGGCGCATGAAGTAAAATTTCGAGTTTAGAAAAGCCCCGTGAAAATTTGTCTCGGGTCGCTGCGCGACCCTCGACAAATTTTCTACGCGGGGCTTTTCTAACCTCGAAATTTTACTTCATGCTTAGTCTGGGAGTGGACCGTCAAGATTTTCTACATGTCGAGATTTTCGATAGTTCTAGATTTATGTCGATTTATTCAAAGTTTGTTATTGTATTAAATGCAACTTTAATATTAAATAAAAACGGCTTTTTTAAGGAATAGAATATTCACCCATTAAGAGCCGAGCAAATTATAAAGTTAACTCTAAAAGTTAATTTTAGGTAAAATTTTGCATCATTTTCTATGATTTCAATGAATGATTTATTATATTACATACGTCGATTTTTTAAAAGAGTTAAATTTAAAATTCAAACGAGTGTTGTCCACTCCCAGACTAAGCATGAAGTAAAATTTCGAGTTTAGAAAAGCCCCGTCTAGAAAATTTGTCGAGGGTCGCGCAGCGACCCGAGACAAATTTTCGCGGGGCTTTTCTAAACTCGAAATTTTACTCCATGCGCCACGCGTATATGTTATATATGTATATATGTATTAAATGGTTATTATTTTATTTTATTTTATACTGTATATATTATTGTGTATTGTTCTACAGAAAGAGTTTTTTGGTATATCTGTAAGATAAGCCGCGTCCCAGATGTTCTCGGACGCGCCAGTGTGAATTAGCGAGTAGAAGAATAAACACCTTAGCATATTATAAAGTGATTTATTTACAACGTTAGTGATTCCCCACTTACTAATACTAAATTCGCGTACATTAAATTTGCGGATTTAACAGTGGCGACGAGGATATTTAATTATTTTATCATATTATAAAATAATAAAAGAAACGCGTGAACAATAGCGGACCAAGGAATGGCACACGGGGTGATTGGACATTTACGTGAGTTTAATCACACTTTAAATGATTGGACAATTTTTCAACCGCGCCTGTTAAACTATTTTACGGCAAACTCCGTAAAGGATGATCTAATGAAGAAGGCAATATTTTTAAATTTATTGTCGGAGCAATCGTACAAACTGATCTACGATTTATGTTTACCGGATAAACCGGAGGAAAAAACATTCAAGGAATTAGTGGATATATTTAATAAACATTTTGGTGGCTAAAAATCAATATTTGGTGAACGATTTAAATTCTACAACGCGAGACAAGTGACTGGTGAATCGGTTAAGGATTGGGCAGCAAGAGTCAGAAGTTTGGCTGGTCATTGTGAATTTGGTAAAGAATTGCAAGTTTGTCTGCGAGATAAATTCATAATGGGTCTCTGTGAGAAGAAGATTATGGAAAGGATGTTTGAAGAAAAGGCCGACTTATCCGGGGAGGACGCAATTCGCATAGCAAGTTGCAAAGAAGCCACATGGTCAAATCCGGAAATGGGGGAGCCATCTTGTTTCGTCAAAGGAGAACCCATCCATCACGTTAGATCATCGGGAAAGACGTCATCAATGGTTTCGCCATCTTGTGACGTGTGCGGAAGAAAGAATCATTCATCAGTAAAATGTCGGTATCGTGAGTGCATATGTCATAATTGCAATGTTAAAGGTCACCTTGCGCCAGTATGCAAAAATAAAGAATCAAATTTAGCTAATAATAATAATAATAATTATCATCAAAATAATAAAGTAAACAAAAGTAAAAAGAAATTTCATAATTATATTAATGAGGATGAAAACAATTCACTGTTTACTATATTAGGAAATTTTAATGGAGGAAAACCGTTTTATGTGGATGTACTAATTAATAACTTAGAGTTAAAATTCCAAATTGATACTGGTGCAAGCGTATCTGTTATTTCTGAAAACATGTTTAATAAATATTTTTCTTTTATTAAGTTATGTCCACCACAAAAAGAATTATTCGCTTATACAGGAAGTAAAATAATTCCTATAGGCAAAGTTGAATTATCCGTTAATTTTCAAAATAAAATGTCAAATTTAGATTTTTTTGTAATACAAAACGGTGGACCGCCTCTCTTAGGCAGAGATTTTTTAGAGAAATTCAACATTGGTTTAGAAAAAATAAATTACTTAAATGGAAATAATGAAGTTAAAAAATTAAGAAGTAAATTTAAATCTGTTTTTAAAAACACAACTATAACTCCAAAATTTTTCAGGGCAAGACCAATTCCATTTGCACTCAGAACAAAAGTGGACGATGAACTAAATCGACTGCAAGAGATGGGAGTCATAGTTCCAGTTGATTTCTCGGAATGGGCAACACCAATTGTTCCTGTTTTAAAGGCAAATGGAGAGGTTAGGATCTGTGGAGATTTCAAAGTAACAATTAATCAGTTTTTGGAAACAAATAAGTATCGCTTACCTCGACAAGAGGAGTTATTTTCTAAATTAAGCGGAGGCAAAGAATTTACAAAATTAGATTAACTAATGCCTACCAGCAAATTAAATTAGACGAAAAATCAAAACAATTAGTTACTATTAGCACCCATAAAGGGTTATTTCAATATCAAAGATTGCCTTTTGGTGTAGCATCTGCTCCAGCCATATTTCAAAAAACAATGGAGGCACTTCTTGTTGGTATCGAGGGGGTCGTTTGTTTTCTGGACGACATTTTAATTACCGGTAAAACAAAACAAGAACATGAAAAGACATTGATTAAGGTGTTGTCGAGATTAGAGGACTCTGGCTTAAGAATTTCCTTAAATAAATGCTCATTTTTTAATAAATCCGTTACTTATTTAGGTTTTGTCATTGACAAAGATGGTTTGCACCCATGTAAAGAGAAAATTAAAGCAATAAAGGATGCACCAATACCTCAAAATGTTTCTCAATTAAAGTCATTTTTGGGGTTGGTAAATTACTATGGTAAATTTTTTAGAAATCTGGCTACACTTTTACATCCACTTTACAATTTATTAAAGAAAAATGTAAAATGGCAATGGTCTGAAGATTGTCAAGAAGCCTATAATTTAATTAAAAATAAATTGACATCTGAAGATGTCTTAGTGCATTTTGATCCGAAATTACCTGTAAAATTAATCGTAGATGCTTCAAATTATGGAATAGGTGCATTAATTTGTCATGTACTACCAGACAAAACAGAAAGACCTATTGCGATTGCATCTAGAGAGCTTTCAATTAGTGAACAAAAATACGCACAAATAGAGAAAGAGGCTTTAGCAATCATATTTGGTATAATAAAATTTAATGAATATTTGTATGGATCAAATTTTACAGTATAAAACACTGATTTAAAGTGAAGTTAAAAATGCACTGAAAACCAACCCAACTTCGATATTTTTTCAAAATTAGATGTTTTCTTTCCTAACCATGCTGTAAACCTTCAGATATTTGTTGTTTTCTTGTAAAAAAACTTCGATTCCCTGTAGTCCCTCGGTCTCCGAAGACCATGGTTGGTCCTTCGAGCTGTAGCCTTTGTGAAATCCTTTAATTTGAAACTTCTAAGAACGAGTGTTGTCCACTCCCAGACTAAGCATGAAGTAAAATTTCGAGTTTAGAAAAGCCCCGCGTAGAAAATTTGTCTCGGGTCGCGCAGCGACCCGAGACAAATTTTCACGAGGTATTTATAAACTAAAATGAAGTTCAATAACACATATATCATCATTAATTAAAGTCATTATATAATCAGATATTTAGTCGGTAAATGTACATTTTTGTCAATAGAAACTGATGGAATAAAATATTACTGGTTGCAAATAATAGATTCAAATTTATTTTTAAAGGATTTGTATCCGTGATTCAAAAATGAGGATTCGAATCTTTGATTCGAATCATATTTTTCACTTACGAATCCTTTATTCGAGTATTCGTGATTCGAATCATATTAGGTGATTCGGATTCGTGATTCGAATCCTGTTTTTGAGGATTCATCCCAGCTCTGGTGTTTGCCAATTTTTAGAATATCCATATTATTAATTGTGATTTGTTTAACTATTTTAATTAGGACAACTTATTATTCTTGAGTTTGTCAATCTTGATGATTTGTTGATCCAATTAGATTTAATGATTTTTTCAATATTAGCGTGTTTTGTTCTTTTTTTTTTGTTTGTTTGTTTAATATTATTTAATGTGCCAAATTCGTGCTTCAAACAGAACAAATTGTCAATTCTTTAATCGTGTTATTTGCATATTTACTATTATTATTTACTTGAAAATTTTCCAACTTTTCGTTAAATAGGCCCAATTTCCGTGACTTTTCCCGATGAACAAAATCCCCTGACTTTTCCGTCTAGTCGCCACCCATTTTTAGGCAACAAAACCTTGTGCTACATAAAACTCAAGGGTGTCCAAAATACCTGCATTCAATTAGCTCAGCATTCAATAAAAAAATCAATATATCTTACGTTTACCTCTTTATGCTGGAAATAGTAATATAGGTCTCTCTCACTCTAGTTAACGGCTGGAAACAGACTCTTTCCAGCCGTTAACTAGAGTGAAAGACTCTAGTAAACCATAACCAGAGCTGGCAGGATTCGAATCATTCAGGATTCATATCCTAAATTCAAATCCATTTAGTGGATTCAAAAGAGGCATTCGAATACTTTAGTTGAACTGGATTCGTGATCCGGATTCGTTACATTTTTTTTAAAAGGATTCGTATTCGAATCCAAAGGTGGGTGATTCGAATCCATATAGAAGGATTCGAATCCTTGTGAAAGGATTCGAATCTTTATAAAAGGATTTGAATATTTATAAAAGGATTCGAATGTTTATAAAAGGATTCGAATACCCTCAAAAGGATTTGAATCGTCAAAAATAATTCGAATTAATTGTGAGGATTAACATAAAAAATGTCTTTTGTGTGTTTTTAAATTTCTCGTTAAATCACTGTTTTATACGCGTGGCGCATGAAGTAAAATTTCGGGTTTAGAAAAGCCCAGAAAATTTGTCTCGGGTCGCTGCGCGACCCTCGACAAATTTTCACGGGGCTTTTCTAAACCCGAAATTTTACTTCATGCTTAGTCTGGGAGTGGAAAACACTTGGTAAAGGTATATCTTTAAATTCTATTAATTACCCACGTAACGTACTTAATGAATTTTATCCCTGAAACAACGATATCATGATTTCCCGGTGAAATATCGGTAAACCGGCTTAGATTCATTAATTTATTGAACACCGGGTAAGTTACCCGTATAATTAGCCTGTATAAAAAATGTACCAATCAAGTTAAAGCGTATTTAGTTATTAATCAATAAGTTAAAAAAAATTAGTAAGCGTTTATTTTGAAGCTTAAACGAGTGTTTCCACTCCCATGAAGTAAAATTTCGAGTTTATAAAAGCCTGAACGTCCAAATCCAAACTCAGGCTTTTGTAAACTCAAAATTTTACTTCATGCACCACGCGTACAAAACGCTGATTCAGTGGAAAGTTTAAAATTTAGATCATTGCGATTTATGGCGCCCAGGTTGGGCGCCAAAAAACCTCAAATGCAAGCGTTTTAAGTATTTTTAAACAAGTGTTCTCCACTCTTAGCTTAAGCATAAAGTAAAATTTTCAGTTTAAAAGCCTGAGCGTTTTGATTCAGACCCGTAGCGTCCAAACTCAATCTTATCTAAACTTGAAATTTTACTTCATGTGCCACGCGTACGAAACACTAATCAGTGTGAGTTTTTAACTTTTACTTTCACAATTTATGGCGCCCAACAAGGGCCTAGCGTTAGCATGGCCCCAGGTTGGGCGCCAAAAAAACCTCAAATCTATGCAAGTATTGGACAATTTCTAGATAATTAAGAACACACTTACACCGCTTTACCGTTTTGTATGGCATAATCTGAGATATGTAATTTGTTTTTCAAAGCAACCGAGATGCCGACAGTTTATAGACATTCGTTATAATTTCATTGCTATCATTTCCAACTACTTCTAGCCAACGTTTTGATAAAGTTTTTATTTCTCTATTATAAAATTCTTCAAGTTTTGATTAAAAAGCAGTTGGCAAGCCCATTTTTAGTGTCTCTTCATTATGATTATTTGTTCAGTTTACACTGGCATGGCTGGATACACTGCAATGGTTGCTTTCATAATCTAATGAAATTTATCTGTGACGAAATTTCTTAAACCAACTTTGACATTTTCAATTGTCACCTTCATCGAGAGGACTGCAACTATTTTTTTGCCAATTTCATTTTTTTCCAATTGGAAAACTTATACAGCGTGCAAATATTAATGTGTTTATTTTCATTTCGAACATTTTTAATTGTTTCAACTGAAAAATTGTTATCATTTATCTACCTGTGTGGCAAAACAAGTGTTGCAGTGTCAACTAATAAACAGTAAAATCTTAACCAAGTGTGTTGTTTACTAAAAGTGTTTTAAATTGTTGTTGTTACGCAAAAATCGTGCTCACTAAACTTTAAACTCTCTGTACATATAAAATGTTTTTATGTTATAATGCTTAGATTATTAACAAACTTTATCATATCTATCAACGCGCACAATAAAAACGACATTAAATATTACTAATTACTAATGATATATTTTTTCAGTAGTGTGCAAAATCAAGTTCTTCCATGATTTTTAAAAATTATAAGTTTTTAAGAATCTTTCAACAAACTGTTATTGTTCTCTAAGAAAGAAGATAGTTACGAAAAAACTTAAAGATAGAAAAATTGTCCAAAATGTTCTTATCTAAAACTTTTGTTTGAACGATTTTTTTTATTCCCATTAGTTATTGAGTTATTCGCAACTTTTGCGAAATACAAAAAAGCGTAAATTCTCGACTTTTCTCAATTTTGACAAAAAAACGTTATAACTCAAAAACTATTCCAGCTACAGAAAAGTATAATACATACATTTAGGCTGCTGCGACGAGATCTACAAGATGGGCGTATTTGTTTTTATACAGGGTGATCTATCTATCTAAAAGAAAAAGTCGATTGTTTTTTTTTCTACATCAAGAAGGCGAGTGTTTGTCAAAAGTTATCAATCTTATATACAAGACTGTTTTCCACTCCACTCCCAGGCTAAGCATAAAGTAAAATTTAGAGTTTAGAAAAATTGAAAATTTTCAGTCACACACGAATTCACACACAAATTCCAATAAATAGTTCTAAGAAGTTATTCCATGATTTTGTGAAAATTATAAGTTTTTTACGATGCTTTTTCTCCAAAAAATAAAATAGCTACGAAAAAACTTGAAGATACAAAAATTATCCTAAATTTTATTATCTAAAACTTTCATTCCAACAACTTTTCTGCATTCCCATTAGTTATTGAGTTATTCGCAACTTTTGCGAAATACAAAAAAAGCGAGCGCGCTCGCGTAACTTCTCGGCATTTTTCAACTTTGACAAAAAACGTTATAACTCAAAAACTATTCGATCTACAGAAAAGTATAATACATGCATTTAGGCTATTGTGGCGAGATCTACAAGATGGGCGTATTTGTTTTAATACAGGGTGATCCATAAAGTATCTAAAAGAAAAAGTCGATTGTTTTTTTTTTCTAAATCAAGAAGGCGAGTGTTTGTCAAAAGTTATCAATCTTATATACAAGACTGCTTTCCACTCCCAGACTAGACATGAAGTAAAATTTCGAGTTTAGAAAAGCCTGAAAACCAATTTTTCAGGCTTTTCTAAACTCGAAATTTTACTTCATGCGCCACGCGCGTAAAACGCTAATTTATCCCGAAGTTTAAAAATACACACAAATTTTAATAAATAGTTCTAAGATGTTATTCCATGATTTTGTAAAAATCATAAGTTTTTTACGAAGCTTTCAACAAACTGTAGATTTTTCTCCAAGAAATAAGATAGCTACGAAAAAACGTGAAGGTAGAAAAATCATCCTAAATTTTATTATCTAAAACATTTATTCTAACAACTTTTTTGCATTCCCATTAGTTATTGAGTTGTTCGCAAATTTTGCGAAATACAAAAAAAGCGAGCGCGCTCGCGTAAATTCTCGACATTTTTCAACTTTGACAAAAAACGTTATAACTCAAAAACTATTCGAGCTACAGAAAAGTATAATACATGCATATACTCTATTGCGAGGAGATCTACAAGATGGGCGTATTTGTTTTTATACAGGGTGATCTATAAAGTATCTAAAAGAAAAAGTCAATTGTTTTTTGTTTTAAATCAAGAAGGCGAGTGTTTATCAAAAGTTATCAATATTATATACAAAACTGTTTTCCACTCCCAGGCTAAGCATGGAGTAAAATTTCGAGTTTAGAAAAGCCCCGTGAAAATTTGTCGAGGGTCGCGCAGCGACCCGAGACAAATTTTCGGGCTTTTCTAAACTCGAAATTTTACTTCATGCACCACGCGTACAAAACACTGATTTGAAGTGAAGTTCAGAAACACACAAATACATCTTTAATCAGAGTAAGAGGGAATCAGATGTTTAGTCTGTTATCAACGATGTTCAGTGTTAATTAAAATAATTAGGTTTTAAATATTTTTGTTAAAACAACTGGTAACGATATTTATATATAAATGGTTGAAAAAAAATAATAAAATCAAATTTATTCTTAAAGGATTTGTATTCGTGATTCGAAAAAACAGGATTCGAATCTTTGATTCGAATCATATTTATCTCTTACGAATCCGTTATTCGAGTATTCGTGATTCGAATCATATTAGGTGATTCGGATTCGTGATTCGAATCCTTTTTTCGAGGATTCGTCCCAGCTCTGACCACAACTTTAACAATCCATACAATTTTTGATACAATAGTTTAAAAAAACATAACATAAAGGCTAATAAAATCGAAAAACTAATAGAAAATGTATTTATTTAAATTCAACGATAAAAAATTACAATTTATAAAATTTTATCATTGATAACTGCAAAAAATTATTTTATAACATCTGACAACATTTTTCTTGGTCGTGTGTTTTATATAATTACAACCGGGAATTTTACTTAATCTCTGTAAATATACATCGATTTAAATATTTCCAATTAATTAAATTCAAAATCGGCGATTAGAGCCAAATGATCCGAGGGAAATACCGGACTGGGCAGGGCCACATTCTCTGAGAGCACCTCCTCGCCCGGCAGTGGCACGTGCCCCAAGAGCGTCAGGTTATCGTAGAAAATGTAATCGAGGCATTCTTTGAAATCCTGAGTGTAATTGGTGAACGGGGGCGTGCCGCAAGCGCTCGAAAATTGAAACTGGTGGAAAATCGTTGTTGGGTCTCTGCTCCTTGGATCTTCACTCGTGTACTGTGTGACACCTTTGGTGAGGAAATTAAAAACTTCCGATTTGGGCCAGCTATTGAAATCCCCGCAGAAAATCACCGAGAGTTTGTAACCGTTTGAGTTGTGGATTTCCTCGTTGTATAATTGCTTTAGGTATTCTAAACAAACGGCTGTTTGGAGGAGGCGAACGTTGTTAGCATCAGGGTGATAATAGAGGTGAGTGTTGGCAATAATTACTATTTCGGTGGTGTTTATGCATTTTAATTTACAATACTGCATTGAAGTGGCCTGCCGCATGAACACATCTCTGGCGACGTCATCCCTTTCGATTATCCTCAAAATACCCCGCATTTTCGCATTTCGTTTCACTTCCATATTAATTACTATTTGTTCATTTTTAATTCGACTAAACCTGTTTTTGTTGTAGAACAACGCGAGGCCTTCAGGCATACGATTTCCTTTTTTATTATAAATCCCACTATAGCCTGCCTCTTCAAAAGCCGAATTGAAATACGTAGAAAACACATTTAAATCGACTTCTTGTAAACATATCACATCCGCTTTATAACCCAAAATTTCCTTTAACAACAATTGTTTGCGGTAATCTATCGATATATATTCTAGCGGACAATATTCATATTGGTCGTATGTGTATCGACTAGACAATGTGTTGTATGTAACAACTCTAAACTGATTCCCATTTAAATAATTTTCTGTATAGTTATGCCTATCCTCGAATGGACACCTTACAATATCCGGCATTTTCATCACAACTCTTGCGGATTCGACTTCGTAAAGTGGTCCCGAATTATTTTCATTTCTCGGCAGACACTTAAACTTTAGGTAAAACCCGACATCCTCTTCTGTCACTGCATATTTAAACTTTTTCCCAACTTCAGCCCACTCTTCTTTGTCCTTAGACCTGAACCACCAATACTCGCACAGCTCCAACGAAATCAGAGTCGTTTTAAACACAGCTGGTTGAATCTTATTCCCATAATAAATAATATCCGGCAACTTCACATTCTCAATCGACGGCGGGTTGATCAACACACTATACCTAACATTTAACACATAAAAATACAAATTCTTGCTAATCTGTAACGTCTTGAGGAGATTATGTTCGTTGACAGGTTTATTATTATACCGAAATGACAAATTTAAATCCAATTGCACGTCATCTCCTTCATTCTTCCTGTTATCTTTAATCAACTTCATCAACTTTTTCTCGGTGTGCTGCAGCAGTGCATCGACCGTCTCATAATCCTGTCGAACGGTCTGAACCTCCTCACTCAATTTCCCAACCACTTCATTTTCCAATTCGAAATTGAACGTTAAGATACACTGGTTATTCCGGTGGAAACGTAAACAGGCTCGTTTTTCCGCACATTTCGACGTTTCCGTTTCTGGATGTTCCATTGCAACACTTATATTTCGAGGTTATGTTCGTGGCGTGAGTCATTTTTTCATCATTGGAATTTGTTTTTTTTTGCTCTGGCGCGATCAATTCAATTGTCTAATTCGTAGAATTGTATTATCTGAAAATTCAGAGTTTTTACAAAGTTCGTTGATTTAATGTTAAAATAAATTGAAAAAGTAGACACTGTCCACTAAAAATATGTCCGCCGCATCGTTTACACGCCCTGTTAAATTTATTTATTAAAAATAAACGTGGGTTTTTATGAAGATGAATAAAATAGAAAAAAAGTAATTTAAAATTGTCATGTGCGTAATAAGAAATAATTAACACAATAATCATATTAAATCCAGTGGTGTAACTAACACGGAATAGTCATAACCTAACCGACTTGTTAAACATGTATACATGGCAGAGCTGGGCTGGATTCGAATCATTCAGGATTCGATTCCCGGATTCGAATCCGTTTAGAGGATTCAAAAGAGGTATTCGAATACTTTAGTGAAAACGGATTCGTGATTCGGATTCGTTACATTTTTTAAAAAGGATTCGTATTCGAATCCAGACGCAGATGATTCGAATCCTAATAAAAGGATTCGAATTCTTATAGTTATAATTATAAAAGGATCCGAATCCTCATACACGGATTCAAATCCTCCCAAATAATTCGAATCATCGCTATTAAGGCTGGGATTCGAATTTGATTGATTCAAATAGTTAAATATTCTAATATGAATATTTAAATCACTAAATTATTCATATTTAAAGATAAATATTTAAATTTTCGAATAATTCTAATATTTGTTTTGGGTGTTTTGGGTGTTTGGTGGAGAAGTTTCTCCGACCACTTCGATGCGAGAGTAAGAAGAGAGGTGTTTAACGTAGCGTGTTTTTATTTACATTATATTTACAATTAAGGTTATTTATTTGACGTTGAAGTTGTAATCAATCTTCGTCGGTACGCGGCTCTAACGCGATATCGACGGGGATCACAAGGCAGTATGTGAAAGGGGTCCACTCCTTGGTATCGTGGTGGACTGGCTGGCAGCGTTGTCACTCGGAATGCCTTCTGCGGGGTCCTCGGCAGTGGTGTGACTGGGTGGCTGCAGGCGTTCTGGAGCTCTGTTCCGTGTGTAAGTGCGGTTAGGATGTGCCTGTATGTAGGAAGCGGTTGGTCTTCCTGTGGTCGCGGTGGCTTCTTCGGCGTCGGTGGCAGCGGGGATATCAACCTGGGTATCGCCGGCTGTCGATGCGCCTTTCTTCGTAAGTTCCGGACGTGGCGGCTCCTGATCTCCAGTTTAGATTCTGGTTTACGGTTTTCCATGTAACTGGTGTTTGCGATAGACGTTCGACGGATTTAGCGGCTGTGGGTGAACTCGCTATAATGTCTGATTTCTAACGGCTGTGGGTGAACACGTTAGTTGGGTCAATTTACCGCGGCTGTGGGTGAACACGTGGTGAATGAGCCAAGCAGACTGACTAGTATCGCTTGGACGAGCGTTTTTATATCGTGTTTCCGTCCTGGTAGCTGGTTCGAGCGGTGGGGTTGTTTTCTGTGTGCGCGCGTTGTCGTGGGGGTGTACGCAGGTCGCCTCATGTACTTGCGTTCCCTGGTGAGTCACCCTACTCACGACGCTGTTCCGCGCGCCGTTTCTCTGCACGGGTGTGCTAAACCCCACATTTGTAAATGCATATTTGGTTACTTAACCATGAAAAATGTCCAACCTTAATAGTATATTTTTAACTTCACTTGAAATCAGTGTTTTATACGCGTGGCGCATGAAGTAAAATTTCGAGTTTAGAAAAGCCCCGTGAAAATTTGTCGATTTTCTACGCGGGGCTTTTCTAAACTCGAAATTTTACTTCATGTTTAGTCTGGGAGTGGATAACACACGTTCTTAGAAGTTTCAAATTGAAGGATCACTCTAGATTACTAAGTTTATTACCATTTTACAAAGGCTACAGCTCGAAGGACCAATCATGGTCTTCGGAAACCGAAGGACTACAGGGAATCGAAGTTTTTTTACAAGAAAACAAGGAATATCTGAAGGTTTACAGAATGGATAGGAAAGATAACATCCAATTTTGACAAAATATCGAAGTTGGGTTGGTTTTCAGTGCATTTTTAACTTCACTTTAAATCAGTGTTTTATACGCGTGGCGCATGAAGTAAAATTTCGAGTTTAGAAAAGCCCCGTGAAAATTTGTCTCGGGTCTCTGCGCGACCCTCGACAAATTTTCTACGCGGGGTTTTTCTAAACTCGAAATTTTACTTCAAGCTTAGTCTGGGAGTGGACAACACTCGTTTGTACTTTAAATTTAACTCTTTTATAAAATCGACGTATGTAATATAATAAATCATTCATTGAAACCATAGAAAAAGATGCAAAATTTTACCTAAAATTAACTTTTAGAGTTAACTTTATAATTTGCTCGGGTTTAAATGGGTGAATATTCTACTCCTAAGAAAAACGGTATTTATTTAATATTAAAGTTGCATTTAATATAATAACAAACTGTGAATAAATCGACAAAAATCTAGAAATATCGAAAATCTCGACATGTAGAAAATCTTGACGGTCCACTCCCAGACTAAGCATGAAGTAAAATTTCGAGTTTAGAAAAGCCCCGCGTAGAAAATTTGTCGAGGGTCGCGCAGCGACCCGAGACAAATTTTCACGGGGCTTTTCTAAACTCGAAATTTTACTTCATGCGCCACGCGTGTAAACACTGATTTAAAATGAAGTTCAATAGCACACATTATTGATTCAGATATTTAGTCTGTAAATGAACATTTTTGTTAATAGAAACTGATGAAATTTTAAAAAAATTGCATGACAAAATTAAAATATGAAAATATTTTTTACTCTGCTTGTAATTTTCTTTCAAACTATTCAAGAGGACTTCAAACATACATGTGGTTGTATAAATAACTAATATTATAAAAGGAGGCAATCGTGCTTTAAGTCACAGAAAGTTTGGTAATTTTTTGGCCGAAGTACATGCTACATTGTTAGTTCACACTGATATTCTTCGCTCTACACAAGAGATTTCCCCTTTTCCTCAAAAATGAAGTCTAAAACTACGAAACTGGAAAATCAAATTGTAGATGCTTACATTTTTAACAGACCTGACATACTACCTTAACGAATTGGATTTGAAGCTATATTTAATTCATATCGCCACATAAGACGATTTAAAAATACAATTAAGCTTTTCAAGTAACGTAAGCAGAACAGACCTTCAACTTGGAAAAAATGCAAAATCATGCTTTTTTAGTGAAGGCTTCAAAAGCTTAATTTTTTGATTTTGACAAAGTTTCATATTTAACTCAGTCAGATCCTTTTTACTAGGGAAGAATTGAAATATTAATGGACTTTTGTAAGTTACTCCCAGGAGCAAGTTATACTAACTTATGTAAAGTTATTTAAAATGAAAACACTTGGTATTGTTTCACAAATTAAAATTTTATTCCGACTAGTTTCGGTTTGTTAGACCATTTTCAAAGAAATGTATAGATCTTCCAGCGCTATATGAAAAAAATGACTTCAAATTTGCACTAAATGTTTATACTTTTATAACACCATAAACCATAATCCTCAATAAAAGTATCCCTCAGCAAACAGCTTATTGCATGCTCGGCCGTGAGTCGGCTGCATAATTTCAGGTCCGTATTAGAACATTTCATTCCAATGACTGACGTAGATATGTAAAAATGCACATTCGGTGGTATTCTCTATCGAAAACGTTAAATTTAACGTTTGACAGCAGAGTTAAATCTAGTCTAAAATAAAGGGAAATTGATTAAATTCCCTATCATTTTAATAGTTTTTGTTGAACTTATAATTTAATTTACACCAGTTGTCACCATTTATTTTAACGCGGATATCAATAATTAAATTTTAACGTTTTCGAGATAGATAGTCCATTAAATGTATACCAAGGAAAACACTTTAATTTGCAGCTCTTACGATACAAACGTCAGTTATCTGATTGAAAGAGTTAAATGACGGTTGCAACTTGTTTTCTAGTCGATAAATTGTTTCATACTCTTATTAGCATGAAGTTCTGTTTCTTAACACATCTCTATCAATTTACATCTTATTAATTGATACACAATCTACATCCAAAATATGTCGCCCCTTTATGATTGAATTTTTGTTAATCGCATGTTATTTTTGTATGTATATAAAAGTTTTATAAAAATGATGTATTTTTTTTGATAGTCGATAAGTAAATATTAATTTAATTATAATAATTTAATTAGTAATTAAAATTAAAAATGTTTCAATGTTGTATATACAACTGTATATATTATGTTTAATTAAAGCAGTATTTTCAAAAATCGTAATTATAGCCAAAATAACTGAAAATCAAATGAAATAATTTTGACATTTTAAAAATATATCTAAATATCATTTATTTTTCTAAGAAATTAACTAACGGCCCTAACTTTAACTTATACATTTTTTTATTTAAAAAATATTGGTATTAAATATATACAATAATATTAATTACTCTTTTTAAATATTACAAAGTATCAATTACAATAATCAATTGTCCATTAGCGTGAAATAGTGAATGAGCGGCTCTTAGCGATTATACAGGTAAAGGTTATTAAGAAAATTGTATTAGGGCCAATGACAGGATTATATGTATATAATCCTGTCATTGGCAGAATTAAAAGGTACTGGGGATATCCCAGATTAACTCAACTTCTGAACATCTCGACATTCCTCGAAAAACTAATGGTCAATTTGACCCTTTATGCAATAAGGAACCCAGAGGCCCAGGATTAAAAGGTATTGGGGATATCCCAGATTAACTCAAATTCTGGACTTCCCGACAAAATGATTGTTCATAACAATTTCTACTAAAAGTATACTTTTTCGTGTGATTTATAATGCATATTTAGAGTTGTTTTTTTTTTTATTTTTATTTTTTTGATTATTGCTTTCATGATTTTAATTAAATAATCGATCATTTTAAATAAAACTGTGTTAAATATTTTCACAAAATATGTTTTACTACTTTTGAGGTGGGTCTCGGCATCCAACACTCTATACAAACAAATTCTATCAATTAAATTATATTATAACTTATTTCTAAATGTATTTTATTGCCATCTTTTAAACAAAAGTAAAACTAAAATGTTTATTGCTCTTATGGAGGTTTTGAAACAACAGCTCATTTTATTTAATATTTAACTTAGAATAATCTAATTCATACACCCTATTTATAACAAGTATTTCAATAAATTAAAGTAATATCACACAGGTAAACCAATTCTTCCATACAATATCTCAACATTTATATGACATCTTTTTAGTGTGTCACAATTAAATTTATATTTATTTTAGTTATAATTCCTTTTACGTAAAAACATTTTAAATTATTCACATAACTTCAATGTATAATGCGTGTAAATCTCAAATCTTAATTTTCATTATTATCAAAGATGAGCCGTTGTTCGTTCTTATGGAAAAATAACACATACATGCCCCACTTTAAGAACTCTCGGGGGTGGTGGAGGGGGTGTCCTAACTTTATGATAAATACGCGTCAACCCCAGGTAATAGTCCAGTTAATCGTGCACATTAGTTAAGTGATCTGTTCCAATATTATACCAGACTTTAGGCAGTTATTGCAAACAACTATCATGTGGAGACCGTGGAATAGCGAACACGATCAACATCATTTTCACCAACATGAAAACGAAGAAAATTTAATAAATGCTGATGAAAATGGAGAAGACGTTTTATCAAAATCCAACAATAGAATTGTTTTATCTGAAGACGCAAAAAAGATTATCTTAAATGTATACGACAGTTTAAAACAACAAGGAAAATTTGGCACCGAAGACCATCTAATCTCCGAGACTGCAAATTTAACAAAAATTTCTAAAACGACAGTGTGGCGACTAGTTACCAACGGAATTATACCGAGGAAAATTAGGACAGATAAAGGAGTCCTAAAAAAATTAACTGTGGAAGATCACGGCCGTGGAGTGGAAAATACTGCACTTCAAAGTGAGGCGCCTCACTTTTTGAAATGGATGTAGGTATTTTCACATGTTTGATGGTTTGATAAATCACACAATTTAATATTAGTTAATGTTAAAAGAGCATAAATGTTTTGGACTTTTCATTCTTACACTTAAATGAACTCGGTTAAACAATCAACATTTTTAATCTCAACATCTCTGAACATTTTTTCTTCCGCTGTTTGCCTCGCGCCCCGGGGTCAACACACCTTGTAGCGGCCCTGTTCATTTCGGTCATGAATTTTCTATGCAAATCATCTGGCCAGCGCAGGTTAGTTTTATTGCGGTTATGGTCATAAACCCCCAATTATCATTTACAAGTTAACCGCAAACTGAAGTCATTTTTTTCATATAGCACTGGAACTACTATACATATTTTTGTTTCAGGTAATAAGGGAAGTCAAAGTTGGGGAATTCCAAATCTCCTCGTTGTCGTATATAGTTGTTTTCAAGCTCTAGTGCTGCGCAATAAAAAAATATCTTGAGTACCCGCAATAAAAATACAATTGCTTTACAACATTGTAAATTTGTAACTAACTACTGCGCACAGTGCGTGATTTATGGGTATCGCCCAAGAATAATTTTCTACCTGCGGCTGTGCATCGAATATTGGAAACATCGATCTTCTTAGTTTCTACGAATACAGCACGGCGCGGCGCACAGTGTGATCGCACAGCTCTTGGTGGAGGGCCAACAGAAAAATCACAATTTTTCATTTTTATAAACGCAATTCGATTCTAAATACTTCAAACTATCAATAGTGATATGTTATTTAACATCAAATATTAAATTGTTAAAATACTGAAATAAGCAATTTTGAGTTGAGTTATAAAAAAAACTCCACAGAGCTACACGCTCTACTCAACATTTTCTTATTGCTTAATGTGTTATTTCAATATTTTGAAAAATGTATTGCCAACTTTTACGGTAAAATTTACGGTTAATTTTAAAGAGTTTGATGCCTACGCGTAATAGTTTATTTTAAAATTAATATAGTAGCCCATTTTCCAAATATTTGTATATTTTCGGTGAAGGATATGAAATGAATTATTGTATGAAATATCAAAGTTATATTACAATATTTTTGGTTGGTACTGAATATTATTTAGATTTTTTTCCAAATCTCGTTTAATGAAATACATTTTTCTTTTTTTGAAAAACTGTACTTAGGTAGGCTTGATGCTTGTACTAATCTGGAAATCCCTGTAATTTGAGATCTAGTTCGTCTTGCCTGGCGAGTAAATTGTCACTTTATCAACAGTTGCCTTAGTGTAGCTAGTGTTTTTCTTTTTGGTACTTTTTTGTTTACGACGACTTCAATATTCTTACGGACTTTGATTTTTAGGGACCTCTTAGATGGACGTTTTAAACGCGAGGCGGAACGTGAGCGGGCGCAAGCGTTTGCGTTTTAACACATAGGTTTATATGAGAGTCCGTAGACGGACGGGTGCGAGGCGAAGAAAACGCCAGCACTCGCGTTTGTTTAAATTTGAGCGGAGCGGGACGGACGCGTTTTTCAGTTTTAACACATGGTTTCTTATGCGCCTTTTTATACGGGCGGGTGAAACGCGTTTTCAAAGCTGGCGTTTTTTGCAATATTTTTGTAAAAAATCGGCCAAAGCGAGTTAAATTCGTAATATTTTCCTTACAATATTTAGTTGTAACGCAAAAATAAATATTTTTGCGTTTAGATAAGTGTCCAAAATTAAAAAAATAAATAAACAAAAAATGTAAACTATAAATTTTTAGGTAAACTTCCTTCTCTAAGATATGAGTATAATTTTATTTAATATTTAAAAAATCTTTGATATTTTCTAGAAATTGCGAAAAATAAAATAAGTAACAATTTAAAATCGCCCCCAATCTCTTGTAAAAATAGAGTGATGAGAACAAAATAATTAAAAGAATTAATAATCATTTTCTTAGAGCGGTCTCTGTGCTCGTAAATTTTGTACCGCCAGCAGCTTCTCTTTTCCCTGACTCTCCAATTGGCCAACATACTAGGGAAATGCTCATTTCACAGTCTATTTTTAATATGCAGGTTATTACCCATCAAAGTGTGTGAAATTTTTGACAGAAATTTGTATACCGGTTACGGGTTAAATAAAAGGAAAAAAAGTAATTGTCTATATCCTAGCGCTAAAACATGATTTTATAAGTATGTTTGATTCAGAAAGTTTTATCTTAGAAATTCAGGCACCGCCCAAGGAACAAATCCATTTAAGTAATGTTTCATCAACATTAAAACAACGTTTAATGTTGCTGCACTGTTGATATAACGTTATTTGTTTGTTTTTTGCTCAGTGGGCGGAGTGCATGTGGAATTTAGGTAAGTAATATTTATATTTATAAAAACATTAAATTCATAAATACAGTAACGTCTATGAATAATAAAGGATAAATAAATATTTCGTCCATACATATTACTCACCGTAGCACAACTGAATGATAGACGGCACCGAAGGCTCGGCGGCGAACTCGCCTAGCACCCGCTTGCAAAACGCGTTCAATCCGCTCCGTATAAGAGCTAAAAGAGGAGCGGAAAAAACGATCCGTCCCGCTCCGATATCGCGCTAAAAACGTTTAGATGGACGTTTTTAGCGCGATATCGGAGCGGGACGGACCGCCCTTAATACTGAATTTGGGATTTTTTTGTATATAACGACCTTGCTTCTACTACGGATTTTGATTTGTGATCTGTGATTTTTAATATTATGAACTTCTTACGACGTCTTCGCTAACTGTACGGATTTTGATTTGTGAATTGTGTGATAACTACAGCTCTGTTTTTTTACGGTGGCTTCGCTCCTACTACGGCTTCTGATTAGAAATTTGTGTGATATTGCAGTGACTTTTAATTTGTGACTTGGGTGATATTAAAGTGTTTAAGTAAATAGTTTTGTGATACTACGGAGTTGGACGTTTGAGATACTAGGATATACTACAGACTTTATAGATTAATCAGAAAAAAATGTGGCGACCTTGGGACCTGAACCAACACCCAAACCAACATATTGATGAGCAAATTAATGCAGTCAATATTACAAAGAAAATTTCAGTAAAAAACCAAGGTAAGTTTTTCCTACAAAAATGTATTCAGATATTGGTCTACTTGCCCGGGTAGAGGCCATATTGTTTTCATTTAAGTAATAAACATGTAATATATGTGCGAGAAACAGTTTAACCACTTGTCAAACAACTTGTTTTTGTATAAATATATTGTTATAGCAATTACTATGAATAAAACAATCAAATATTAGCTAGGTGATGTGCCCATCATAGTAGTTTCTCATTTAACTTTTTTTTAATACAACTTGATCACAAAACTAACTTTTTCGTACAGATTGCCGTGCGTGAAACTAATGATTTTCTAACATGATTTGCTTCACCGGGATGCGTGAAGCAAATCATGATAGAAAATCAAATCAGAAACGCCTGTTTTCACCACTATTTCAGACTGACATATACAATTCTTCTAAATTCTAATTAAATTACAGTTATAGAAAAAATAATGTTTATATTAAACGCACTTTATATACAAAATTATTATTTCATATTTTCTACATTTCAGAATATATCTTTAAAAAACTGAAAATGCAGAGATTATATCTCGAATAGTGAGTATTGGACGGCAAAAAGTCATAGAATATAAAATATGTATTTTTTATTTCTAACAACTTATATTTGAAAGATATTTTTATACGACCAATATATCACGCAAAAAACGCTAAGAATAAACTTCGTCTTAAGGCTGCGATCCTGCGAGTGTGTTTCAGTTAAAGCATATTAACGGTAGCACGATTTACAAAAAAAAAAAAAATAGGAATAGTTACTTAATTTATTTACCCATAAGGTAAAATACTTTTAGTTTTAAAAATAAAAAATAAAAAAATTAAATGTTTTTTAAAATTCAATTATAAATAGAAAATGATATTTAATCATCACGAAAAATATCACAATGGATGTGGAAAATCTGTCTCTTTACATATCCACTTCAATAAACTACAAAATATAGTTTTTTATACCCGTTAATATGGTCCAAGTATCAATGGAAAAAATCTGGTTTGTTTAAAAAAGGCGCCATTGTTTTCATCGTGTACCAGCCGCTGTAAGTTCAGCCGATTTCCGATAGGTGATTGAATTTTAGCTGGAGTAGAAGATATACAACTAAACACAAATGTGTAACAACCTCGTCCACCGCCCGTTTTCCAGCGCTAGTGAGCTGTTGGTAGACAGATCGCACGACGTATAGCGGTTCTATACGATGGGTTATTCGTGTCATTCGGATTATTGCAGAAATGAAATCATGCGATGCCGATGCATAGCGTTGGGGCGCGCGGGACGAGCGTATGTACAAAAAAAAACAAGATTACGCAGCTGATGCGAAGCATCTCGATACGGATTCAATAACTTTATGCAGGCCTATTTATAAATAATTATCATGCTAATTTAGTCAATAAGTTAAAGATATTGAGGTCGGCACTTTAAAAATATAAACATACATACATAAAAACATATACGCCGAGAAAATGATTGCCGGTAGATCGTTCCTGTACGTTGCCCTAGGAACCATTGTTTATAACCTGTTTTTTAATAAAATAAATCTGACTTAAGATTTTGACCAAAACAAAAGCTGTTCAGTGCCCACACATGTTGTAAAACCTTAAATATAACTTTAATTAACCTTTGATTGTTAATAACAAACTGGAAAAATTGAAATTTTTAATATATGCAACGGGAACCTTCAAGAATAGCTCCAAGAAGTCAAACAAATTTGAGGTTTTTAGTTGAACAGTTATGCGGGTTTTTATATAAATTTGAAACTTGTTAAAAGTAGTTAATTAACAGAAGCATATTTAATACAATAATTAAGGGAAACATTTTTTTTTAGTTAACGAAAAAGCCTATTAGATCGAGACCGTAAGGTCGAAATCCTGAAAGACAGTAATTATGTGAAGGGGGAAATTTCTGCTAATGAAGATAAAATTAAATTTAATTGAAAGCTATTCAAAAACTTAATTCTAAATTGTAGATTAATTATACGTTTTATCTTATTACTTTTTAGAATTTAAAATACGCACGAAAATCTGTGCGAAAATGTTTGCTTTTTGATCAAGTTGTAGACAAATAAATTTAGATAGCACAAAAAACATTTAATATAATTACTTTTACTTTAGTTATAGAATTACCTACTTGTCGTCCTCTTCGACGGAACAACGGAGTAAAACGTCAAATATTTACGTCTGATGCTAAACAAATAATAAAAGACGTATATCGAGGTGTTAAAGACATACTCGGAGTTGCCAATTTTTTGGAGGTGACATCAGCTTTAACTAATACATCCACGAGATCAATTAGCAAGATAGTTAAAGAAACTACCGGCAAGAGAAAAAGTCGCAAGGATAAAGGTGTAAAAAAAATTACACCAAACATTTTTCATAAAATAAGAAAAATAACGTATGAATCTATTAAACAACAAAAGGCTCCTACACTAGCAACTATCAATAATATTTTAAAGGAGAGAGAGAGATCATATCATGCAGTCCAACAACGTTGTGGAGATCACTAAAATGCAATGGTTTCAAGTTCACTCTTATCGATAAAAGGAAATATCTAATGGAGAAAGAAGAAGTAAGGAAATGGCGGTATGAATATTTACAGAAGATTCAAGATTACAGAAACTCTGGAAGAAGTATTTATTATTTGGACGTAACGTGGTTCGATACCAGAGCTGGGACGAATCCTCGTAAAAAAGATTCGAATCACGAATCCGAATCACGTAATATGATTCGAATCACGAATACTCGAATAAAGGATTCGTAAGAGATAAATATGATTCGAATCAAAGATTCGAATCCTGTTTTTTCGAATCACGAATACAAATCCTTCAAGAACAAATTTGATTTTATTATTTTTTTGCAACCATTAATATATAAATATCGATACCAGTTGTTCTAACAAAAATATTCAAACCCTAATTAATTCTTATTAACACTGAACATCGTTGATAACAGACTAAATATCTGATTCCCTGTTACTCTGATTAAAGATGTATTTGTGTGTTTCTGATCTTCACTTCAAATCAGTGTTTTGTACGCGGGCGCATCAAGTAAAATTTCTCGACAAATTTTCACGGGGCTTTTCTAAACTCGAAATTTTACTTCATGCTTAGCCTGGGAGTGGAAAACACTCATTTATAGCTTCAAATTGAACTTTAAAAAAAAACAAGGAATATCTAAAAATTTACAGAAAATAGGCTAAATTTGGAATACGTATACTTAAAAGAAAAACTCCCTGTATCTGTTTGCTCCGAAGAAATATGAATAATTATAAACCATAATGAAGATAACAATTCATTCTCAAAAAACACTAGTTAATTAATATTATACACAATTGACGTTTGTTAAACAATGGCGGGGACAAAGAAAAAACATGTATTTTTAATCTTTTAGTAGAAATGCGTTTTATGTTAAAAGAAGTAAACCATCATCTTTCAGCCAGTAGTACAAGTTCTTTCTGCTAGCAGCAATCGTCCTTTTAGTAGTAGATGAAACAACTATTATTTTGTTCCTTCTACTATTACTAGGACTTTCTGCAACTAGTTGTAATACAGGCTCCGTCTGCTGGTGGCAAGACACGATAAGCCAGAACCATCTGAACTAGACGCTCTGTTAATAGCAGTAGTTCTTTCTGCTAGTAGAAATAGTGTTTTTTGCTATAAAAAAACGACTGCTAGGTCTTTCTGCTACTAGTAGTAGTACAGGCTCCATCTGCCGGTGGCAAGATTTGAAGCTAGTACCATCTGAACCAGAAGTTCTGTCTGCCAATAGCGATAGTTGTTTCTGCTAGTAGAAATAGCGTGTTCTGCTAAAGCGTAAACGTTTCTATCAGTGGTAGTAGTTATTTCAGCTAGAAGTACAATTTCTTTGTGCTACTAGCGTTCGTCCTTTCAGTAGTAGAAAGAACAACTATTTTGTTCCTTCTACTACGAGTAGATCTTTCTGCTACTAGTACGGACGAAACCTGTACTACAGGTTCCGTCTGCTGATGGCAAGACATCTGAAGCTAGAACTATCTGAACTAGAAGCTCCGTTAATAGCGGTACTTCTTCCTGCTGTAGTAATTCTTTTAGCTAGTAGCAGTTGTTCTCAAGACCGTAGCCGGGGGGAGAGGGGGGATGTAGGGGTTCAAACCCTTCCTGAAATTTTCAAAATGATAAATTTTTGTATGTAAAAGCGAGACTGTAAGAGCAAAAACAATATTTTTTCTTAAGCACCCCCCCACGCAATTTTTATAAACCCCTTCGATTTTTTTTCTAGCTGCGGCCTTGGTTGTTTTTTCAGCTAAATAGTAGTTTTTTACTGTACTACCACTAGTTTTTTTTGCAACTAGTAGTAGTAGTAGTACAGGCTCCGTCTACGGAACAAATCGTTTTTAACTGAAAAAAAAATAAACGTTACAGTTTGTAGTAGTGGTTCTTTCGGCTAATAGTACTTAGTAGTACTAGTACAGGCCTAGTCTGCTGGTAGCAAGATATTTGAAGCTACAACCATCTGAGCTAGAAGTTCTGGCTGGTAATAGTGCTAGTTGTTTCTGCTAGTAGAAATAGTGTTTCCAGCAAAACAGCCTAGTTTCTGTAAACCTTTAGATATTCCTTGTTTTTATATTAAGTTCAATTCGAAGCTTTAAACGAGTGTTTTCCAGTCCCAGACTAAGCATGAAGTAAAATTTCGAGTTTAGAAAAGCCCCGTGAACATTTGTCGAGGGTCGCGCAGCGACCCGAGACAAATTTTCTGGGCTTTTCTAAACTCGAAATTTTACTTCATGCGCCACGCGTATAAAACACTGATCTAACGAGAAATTTAAAAACACACAAAAGGCATTTTTCATGTTAATCCTCACAATTAATTCGAATTATTTTTGACGAATCTAATATTTTTGCAAGTATTCGAATCCTTTTATAAATATTCGAATCCTTTTATAAGGATTCGAATCCTTTTATAAGGATTCGAAACTTTTTATAAGGATCCGAATCACCCACATTTGGATTCGAATACGAATCCTCTTAAAGATACGTAACGAATCCGGATCACGAATCCAGTTGAACTAAAGTATTCGAATGCCTCTTTTGAATCCTCTAAAAGGATTCGAATCCAGGATTCGAATCCTGCCCAACTCTGTTCGATACCCACGATACATCGAAAAAAATGTGGTCTGACCAGACAGAAAACTGCGTGATGAAAGTTCACCCATCAAGGGGGAAAAGAATAACCATATTACACTGCGGGAATGAAAATGGTTGGGTAAACGATTGTTTACTGCTATCGGGGAAACAAATCTCAAAATGTCATGTTGGCTATCATGATGACATAACAGCATCATTATTTGAAAATTGGTTCATAAATAATTTAATACCAAACTTAGCTGCAAAATCAGTAATAGTTTTAGATAACGCTTCTTATCATAGTCGCCAAATTGACAAAGCGCCCACAGCGGCAAATAAAAAAGATGGAATAGCTAAATATTTATATGAAAATAATTTGTTTTTTGAAGAACATTTTACCAAATCCCAATTGATTGAAGTTCTAAATAGTCGTAGTAAAAAAAGAAAAACATATTATATCGATCAATTGGCAGAAGAACACGGACATACAGTGGTACGTTTACCTCCGTACCACTGTATTTTTAATCCAATTGAGTTAATATGGGCTCAATTAAAAGGAAATATGCGGAAGAATAATGTAACTCCAAATTTAAATAAATCAGTAATAGATTTAATCAAAAAAGAAATAAAAAATATATCTGCCGACCAGTGGTCAAGATGTGTTAAACATACAATACGTATTGAAAAAGAGTATAATACGTTTGATTCAAATTATCAATTTATTATAAATACACAAGACTCTGACAGTGATGACTCAGATATAGATATAGACAATTAAAATATTATTATACACAATTTTTAAAAATGTTATAAGACAACGTTGTAGACAATAATAAAGTAATGTTTTTCGTTATTTGACATATAATATTTTTTAACCCTTTGTCTCTGTGATCTAGTTATTTTGTTTAAATTTAAAATGAGATGAACTAAAAAGCATTGTAATGAAGTTACGCGCAAACATCCTTGATAGCTAATTGTAAAGATGAATTTACTTATTAAATATTAGGGAAAATGCTGTGACGGATACATTGCCATTTTTAGAATTATATTTTGTTTAAATTACTTGAGATATTTCCTGTCAAAATACCAAAAATATGGAAACATTTTTCGCAGGTAGAAACCCTCTGAAACCAACCCCCTATAAATCATGCCTAGTGCAGTAGCAGCTACAATTTTAAAGAGGCATTGTATTTTTTATTGGCGGTACTCGAGATTATTTTTTATTGTGCAGCACTAAAGCTTGAAAAATACTATACATATTTTTGTTTCAGGTAATAAGGGAAGTCAAAATTGGGGAATTCCAAATCTCCTCGTTGTCGTTTACTATATTTTTCCCCATTTTTATGGCCCTGTCAATCTCCAGGCCTTCTTTTTGATTTAGTGTGTGTCCCTTATTACCTGAACGCAAAATCTTAAAATTATGCGGATTAAAGAAATGATTGAATGCGATGCAATGTTTTGAAAAGCCAGTTGTTGGTTTATTATCTAAAACAGATTTTCTATGTTCTTTCATTCTGGTTTCGAATGATCTGCCGGTTTGCCCAATATAAATTGCATCGCATTCATCAAATTGAATTTCATAAACTCCACATTTCATCGAATTCTGTGTTTTCGTCTTGTTATTTAATAATAATTTGCCTAAATTTAGTGGGTTTGAACATATAATATTAAAGTTTTTCCCCTTAAATTGATTGATTATATTTTATCACAGGTCATTAACAAAATTTATTTTATAGCATTGACTATCTATTTTTTGCTCAGGTGCGTAAAAGTATTTAATTAAATGTTTTTTTTTTCTTGAATATTTCTTGACTCCTGATAATGCTGTAAAACGCGAAACTAGTCGAGTAAATAGTAAAGTAAAAAAATTGTGAAACACACCAAGTGTAATTTAATTTAAACCTTCATTATCAATAAATGTTTTTGTTTCTGTTTTTTTAATCAATGATTTATAACGCCCTTGCTATAACCATTATTTTCAGCAATTTTGTAAATAATATTTAATTCTTGTCTGAAATCAGATTCACTTAAAGGGATGTTAATTAATCTATTGATAAAACAGTGAAAACTACTTAATTTTATTTTATTTGTGTTGTTTGAATTGGCTGGAATGATTGTGTCCGTTAAATTCCAAATAATTTTGCTTAAGGCACAAATTGATTAATTGCATAATTTCTGTTTTATTTACATCTGCATTATTGCTTTTGTTAATTAAATTTTCTAAAATTAATCTTACACTCTGAATTCTTATGGATGTGAAAAGACTCTTGACGTCAAACGATATCAGTTTTGCACAGAGCTGGGATGAATCCTCAAAAACAGGATTCGAATCACGAATCCGAATCACCTAATATGATTCGAATCACGAATACTCGAATAAAAGATTCGCAAGTGAAAAATATGATTCGAATTAAAGATTCGAATCCTCATTTTTGAATCACGGATACAAATCCTTTCAAAATAAATTTGAATCTATTATTTGCAACCAGTAACATTTTATTCCATCAGTTTCTATTAACAAAAATGTTAATTTACCGACTAAATATCTGATTAATTAATGATGATATATGTGTTATTGAACTTCATTTTAAATCAGTGTTTTCTACGCGTGGCGCATGAAGTAAAATTTCGAGTTTAGAAAAGCCCCGTGAAAATTTGTCTCGGGTCGCTGCGCCACTCTCGACAAATTTTCTACGCGGGGCTTTTCTAAACTCGAAATTTTACTTCATGCTTAGTCGTTCTTAGAAGTTTCAAATTAAAGGATCACTCTAGATTACTAAGTTTATTACCATTTTAAAAAGGCTACAGCTCGAAGGACCAATCATAGTCTTCGGAGACCGAAGGACTACTGGGAATCGAAGTTTCTTTACAAGAAAACAACGAATATCTGAAGGTTTACAGCATGGATAGGAAAGAAAACATCCAAGTTTGAAAAAATATCGAAGTTGGGTTGGTTTTCAGTGCGCTTTAAAATTCACTGTAAATCAGTGTTTTATACGCGTGGCGCATGAAGTAAAATTTTGGAGTTTAGAAAAACCCCGTGAAAATTTGTCTCGGGTCGCTGCGCGACCCTCGACAAATTTTCTACGCGGGGCTTTTCTAAACTCGAAATTTTACTTCATGCTTAGTCTGGGAGTGGGCCGTCAAGATATTCTACATGTCGAAATTTTCGATATATCTAGATGTTTGTCGGTTTATTCACACTTTGTTATTATTTTAAATGCAACTTTAATATTAAATAAATATTCTTAGGAATAGAATATTCACCCATTAAGAGCCGAGCAAATTATAAAGTTAACGATAAAAGTTAATTTTAGGTAAAATTTTGCATCTTTTTCTATGATTTCAATGAATGATTTATTATATTACATACGTCGATTTTATAAAAGAGTTAAATTTAAAGTACAAACGAGTGTTGTCCACTCCCAGACTAAGCATGAAGTAAAATTTCGAGTTTAGAAAAGCCCCGCGTATAAAAATTTGTCTCGGGTCGCGCAGCGACCCGAGACAAATTTTCGTGGGGCTTTTCTAAACTCGAAATTTTACTTTATGCGCCACGCGTATAAAACACTGATTTAAAGTGAAGTTAAAAATGCACTGAAAACCAACCCAACTTCGATATCTTTTTCAAAATTGGATGTTTTCTTTAATATCCATGCTGTAAACCACATATGGGCAACCCCCGGCCCGCGGGCCGGATCCGGCCCGCTGTAAGATATGATCCGGCCCGCGAGACATTTTGAAGAAACCCAATTAAAAAAATATTACATTAGGTACTTATACTCACGGGAGTGATAGTGAGGCGGCAAACATGAAATGTTTTTATGTTTGCCGCCTCACTCTTTGATAATCGCCGCCACTCGACTTGCTCGATCAAATTCTTTGAGGTTTGCCGCCTCACGGGCGACACATCAAATGATTTATTGCTTCTCAATTATTCTAAACTAGTTTATTCCAGATTATTGGTTCATTTTGCCTATATAAGCGGGTGAATGGCCCGAACGTTAGTTCAGTTCTATTTGAGCTACCGAGGTGATAACATGGACAAGCGATATCCTAGCGAACTGCTCGAGCCGTCAACTTGTTTTGTGACTTTGTGTGCATCTTGAGTGGTTACTAGCTATAGTTTGTTATTAAGTTTATTGAACGAAAAGTAAACAAAAATGATGTCTTGTGGAAAGAAACGAAAAGTAGATACAGAGGGTCGCCATTTTCAAGAAAAATGGACTGAAGAATTCTTTTTTATCTTGCACAATGGTAAGCCTATTTGTTTGCTGTGTAATGAATCCATTTCAGTAATGAAAGAATTCAATATAAAGAGGCATTACTCAACTAAGCATGCTACGCTGCACTCACTGACAGGACAATTAAGAACAGACAAAATCCAGAAGCTTACCGCAAATTTGGAAAAACAGCAACAAATGTTTCATAAACAAAGAACACAACTTGATAATGTTGTAAAAGCTGGTTTTATAGTTAGCTCAAAATTGGCAAAGGCATTAAAACCATTTGCCGAAGGAGAATTTATCAAGGAGTGTATGTTAGAAGTTTGCGGTATTATGTGAAAAGAAAAAAGAATTTGAAAAAATTAGTTTGTCAAGACGAACTGTTGTTCGACGTATAGAAATGATGGCTAATGATATAAAAACAACATTGACTGACCGTATGGCTGGTTTTGAATCATTTTCTATAGCATTAGACGATAGCACCGGCACCGATTTGTCTGACACAGCTCAACTGGCTATATTTATTCGAGGTGTTTATAAGGAGTTCACTGTTACTTAGGAATTGCTTGCTTTACAGCTGCTAAAAGGAACCACTACAGGAGAGGATATTTTTTTTGAAGTTCGAAAGGTATTCACAAGTTTTGGCTTGCCATGGTCAAAATGAATTGGAGTATGCACTGATGGTGCACCTTCTATGGTCGGCTTACGTAAAGGTTTCATCGGAATTTTGAATGAAAAAGCAACAGAATTAAATGTGCAAAGAGATGATTTGATAGTCCTTCATTGCATTATCCACCAACAGAACTTGTGTTCTAAGTCCATTCGACTCCAGAATGTTATGAATGTGGTAGTAAAAACCATCAACTTTATTCGAACCCGAGGGCTTAACCATCGTCAGTTCAAGGCGTTTTCTGATGAAATATCAGCTGAATATAACGACGTAACATATTATTGTGAAGTCAGATGGCTGAGCAAAGGAAAAATGTTGAAACGGTTTTACGAGCTTAGAAATGAGATAGCAGACTTTATGAAAATAAAAGATAAACCACTATCTGAATTAAGTGACCCAAAATGGATATGTGGCTTAGCATTTCTGGTCGATCTAACAGGCTTTTTGAATGATTTAAAATTGAAACTTCAAAAACAGCAACAGTTAGTAAATGATTTGTACAGCCATTTAAAAGCGTTTCAGATCAAACTACGCTTGTGGGAGTCACAGATGCTGTCTGGTAACAGTTACCATTTCAACACGCTCTCTGCGTATGAAAATATTGCTTATGCTCAATATGCTGAAGAACTCAAGTTACTGTCGGAACAATTTTCGAACAGGTTTTGCGACTTCAAAAACATGGAAGACTGTTTCAGTTTATTTGCTACTCCTACAATATATATTCTACAAAATGCTCCAATACACTTACAAATGGAGTTGATCGAGATTCAAGAAAACTCACTCCTAAAATCCAAATTTGAAGACGTAGAGTTGTGCGATTTCTACAAAAAATACCTAGAAGAAGACAATTTTCCGCAGCTTAGAAAATTCGCAAGAAGATTGATTTGTGCGTTTGGCAGTACTTATAAATACGAACAGTTCTTTTCATTGATGAAAGTTAATAAATCAACACATCGTACAAGACTGACTGACGATAATTTGGAAAATTCTTTACGTCTTTGTGTCAGTGGAATTAATCCCAATATCGATGGATTAGTTTCCCAAATTTAAGCTCAAGTGTCTCATTGATTTCGGTGTATTTAACTTTCGTAGTTTGTAACAATTGAAAATTCAACGATTTAATTATAATGTACCATTTTTTTAAATTTCATTTTGTTATTTTAATAAATTGTACTATAATAACATTGTCGTATTATTTCATGTCTAATATCTATCGCAAAAAATATTATCACTACTTTAAAATGCACTAAATACTTTTAAACGCGGCCCGCGAACGTATTTGCACGCTAAAGTTTGGCCCTCAACATGTCAAAGGTTGCCCATACCTGCTGTAAACCTACAGATATTCATTCTTTTCTTGTAAAAAATCTTCGATTCCCTGTAGTCCTTCGGTCTCCGAAGACCACGTACTTCGAGCTGTAGCCTTTGTAAAATGGTAATAAACTTAGTAATCTAGAGTGATCCTTCAATTGGAAACTTCTAAGAACAAGTGTTGTCCACTCCCAGTCTAAGCATGAAGTAAAATTTCGTGTTTAGAAAAGCCCCGCGTAGAAAATTTGTCGAGGGTCGCGCAGCGACCCGAGACAAATTTTCACGGGGCTTTTCTAAACTCGAAATTTTACTTGATGCGCCACGCGTATAAAACACTGATTTCAAGTGAACTTAAAAATTTATCATTAAGGTTGGAAGTTTTTCTTGGTTAAGTAACCAAATATGTATTCACAAATATTTGAATTATTCGAAAATTTAAATATTTATATTCAAATATGAATAATTTAGTGATTTAAATATTCATGTTAGAATATTTAACTATTTTAATTAATCGAATTTGAATCCCAGCCTTAATAGCGATGATTCGAATTATTTGGGAGGATTTGAATCCGTGTATGAGGATTCGAATCCTTTTATAAGAATTCGAATCCTTTTTTATAAGGATTCGAATCATCTACGTCTGGATTCGAATACGAATCCTTTTAAAAAAATGTAACGAATCCGGATCACAAATCCATTTTCACTAAAGTATTCCAATACCTCTTTTGAATCCTCTAAAAGGATTCGAATCCGGGAATCGAATCCTGAATGATTCGAATCCTGCCCAGCTCTGATTTTGCATTATGAGGAACTACTAAGGATTTCAAATTATTGACTAATTCTATTGAATTTTTAACGTATACTAACTTGCAAAATTTAGGCCTTATAAAAGCACGTATATTTTCCAAAACAACAATTCCAACATGAAATTTATAAAGTCAAAATTTAGGTAAGGTAAGGTAAGTCACTTACTCAGTTGCTACGTTTGTCAACAACAAATATTAAATAATCAATATTCCCCACTGTTTAATACTTTTTAGCTATAGAAACACTATAAATTGTCAAACTTGAAAATGACACTAAATATGTCGAAACTCGAGTCGTAGAATTATTCAAATAAAGTGGTAAAAAACATTGAAACACGTCTCAATATTGATTAATTAATATGGATCACCACGTAGTAACGCTCAATACTATACAAATATTAATGTTAATATTGACACACTGGTCAATGAAAACCAACATCCCCAAACTTCCCACAATTTATTTTTATTTTTTATATTTTTGAATAAATAAAAATAATTATACCATTTTTTTTTTACTTTCCGAACAGTACTGTGTAAGGAAAGTATTGTAATCATGGGATTTAATTTTGGTATTTCTTTACGTTTTCCGATCCCCTGAGTATAATTTTGATATTTTTACGATGATGTCTATGTGTGTCTATGTGTGTGCACCTTGTGATATATGTGTTATTGAACTTCATTTTAAATCAGTGTTTTATACACGTGGCGCATGAAGTAAAATTTCGAGTTTAGAAAAGCCCCGCGTAGAATATTTGTCGAGGGTCGCGCAGCGACCCGAGACAAATTTTCTAAAGGGAATAAGTGAACAATCGCAAATTTTACAGGTACGTTTTAGATCTAAGCTGGAAGATCGCTAGTATTTTTGAGTCAAATTACATTTCCGGTTTAGGCAGAAGTGACATCAACTATCATTTTTCCTAAATATACATAGTGATTTTATTTGACTTATAGAAAGTACAATTGCGAGAGAAAAAAACGAATACAGCAGGGAGTTCAAGCCACTTCAAAAATATCGTATTTTTTTTTCTTGTAAAACAAACTTGTCATGTACAGGTTACCAATAATTTTTTTCTCAGCCAACAAGACGGTGCTTTTGTTGACATGCACTTCATTAGCAATGTCTCTAATGCTAATACCATCTCTAAACGGGTCGTTATTATCGCTTTTTGCATTTCAGTCAGTTGAGCCACGTTAACGTTAAATAAATTTCGGTTGACATTTCCGCAGATTTGTCAATTTGATTGACAATTTGAAAAATCAAAGTGAGTCCAATTCACATAGCCAAATAATTTGCTGTACTAGTTTTTTTCTCTGGCAACTGTACATGTAATTCTGCGAATATTCATGTTTCTTCCATAAATATATCTTTATGAAAAGTTATCTAAGTAACTTTTGAATTTAAAAAGAGCGTTATTTCAAATTCAAAGATTATTTCTAACCGAGACACTTTAATCACTTTAAATTATGTTAGCAGTAATATACATTAATCTTCGGTCTGGCCGATGAGGTACTGCAGCCAGCAGTATATACCGCTACCGTACTGCGGAGACGGTACCGCCAGCGTCGCCAGCTGTCCGCTGCCCTTAACACATTCATACCTAAATGTCCTTTTCGCCTTTAGCTCCCTATACTTACCCATTTCCTCGACCGGTGCGCGTTGATTTCAACCTGGGAGTGTCTGCGAAGTCCAACGACTGTCGAGCCGTTGCGGGGAGCAGGCTGATGTGAATTCTTCTGCCGACGGAAGACAGAGACGCGTGCCAGAAACCAGCCACTTCGGTCCCTGGTCGGGAAGTGTACACTGAATGCAAGTGTCAGATCTTGCATAGCCCCGGGCGAGCGCCAATCCGTCCGTGTTTTCCGGGATTGGTAAAGCGGAGGCCAGGCCTCAGGAAACTGGGGTAGGACACGAGTGTTCGAGGGTACACCCGTTCCTGGTTACTCCGGCCCGCCCCCTTGTACACGATGCGCTGGCAACATCAAAAACACATGGAAAGCATATTATTCGATAAAACAACAGCGGATCAGACGCCTACCAAAGAGGATCCATTTCGCAAAAGGCCCTGTTTGCCGCGATCGCCACCGGCAACCAGGCAACACACCGTAGACTTGTCCACATCTAATTCCTCCGTGGTGCCGGAACACTCCAGGGAACCTGAAATTGGAAACCAATTTAGGTCGCCAAAAAAAGCATTTATTGAAAAAATGAAGATCGATGAAGCCACCGAACTAGAGAGGTGCAGAAATATTATTGGCCGAATGAAAACAGCCATCGAAAGACAGCGAACCATCAGTTTGGAAGTTAAAAATGGACTAAAAGAGCTGGAAGAATCCATAGATGTCATTACTTTCAGCAGAGAGAGTTGATTAAAGGCAAGCGAAGAACTTCATCAGGCTGAAATCACAACGATTGTTGCAGAAGTAACGCTCGCTAACACAAAAAACGAGCCGCAATTAGCCCAATCACTGGCAACGAGGATAAACGAAAAAAAGACCAAATAGAAATATTATATGAGGTTCCAGAAAAAATACCAGCAGAAGAAAAGTGGGAAGTACAAAAAAACAGAAGAAACAGAAAGTTGAAAAACAGAACCAAAAACGGATCTGAAGTTGAAAAACTATTCGAAAAAATCACCCCTGCAGAGAATGCTAGAGCAAAGCAAATTAAACCGAGACCAAAACGACCCCGATCAAATGCCATTCTGATACGTCCAGAACAAGGTAAATCATACGCCGACGTATTAGCAACACTGCGAAAGGGAGCAAACTCTGAAGACCTTGGCGCCGAAGTGAAAGGCCTACGCCAGACCCAAACTGGGGCAATTCTGGTGAAGTTAGGCAACCATTCTACGAATAACGACGAATTATCTAGAAAGTTTGCTAAGATAGTTGGGACAGACGCTATAGTTAAAAAGCTAACACCCGAAATAACATTGCAATTTCGGGACCTAGACGTACTGACCACTGAGACTGAGGTGGAGAAAGCGGTTCGCCAAACTCTAAAAACACAAGAACCAATAAAGGTTAATTTGACAAAACCAAACAAAAGACAACAACGAATGGCATTTGTGCGGCTAGACAAACAACTTGCTGACAGGTTGATCGAAGCCACTTCAGTTAAAATAGGGTTAATATACAGCAGGGCTAGAAAAACGTTAGAAATAGCCAAATGTTTTAAGTGCTTTGATTATGGACACAGACAAGACACCTGCATTGGCCCCCACAGAAAAAAAGACGGTATCTGTTTGAACTGTGGTGTCAAAGGTCACAATAAGTCAGTTTGTACAAACCAGGCAAAGTGTATACTCTGCACAGGGAAACACGATGATGCAAATCATCCCCTCGGGCACAGCACATGCATTACATACAAACAAGCCGTCAACAAGGCAAGGAAACTTCAGTACGGGCAGCATAATACAGGGTAACATGCATAGGAGCAAGCTGGCGCACCAGCTTTTAACGCATTTGCGACTTGAAAAGTGCGCCGATATACTGCTGATATCTGAACAGTATAACACCGAAGAACAATCTGGGTGATACTCCGACATCCTCGGCACTGCTGCTATCTGGGTGCCAAACGAAAGCTTGGTACGAGCATCTGGCACAGATAGGGGCTTTGTCTGGGTGAAGATAAATCGTATCAACTTCGTAATCTGTTACCTTACCCCAAACGAGACGATCCTAGAGTTCCAGGAGAAACTAGACCGACTTGAGGACGCTTTATTGGCGATGGAGGGTGGCATTGTACTAGGAGGTGATATAAACGCTAGAGCAATTGAGTGGGGAATGGACAGTACCGACACGCGAGGCAGACGCATACTAGAAATGGCAGCACGCGCAGGTTTAGTCGTGATAAACGAGGGAAATACTTCAACTTTTAGGCGACCAGGCTACAACCAGACAATACCGGATGTTACTCTAGCATCTGAAGATATTGCTGGAAAAATAACAGATTGGCATGTAATGGAAGATTACACCGGAAGTGACCATCAATACATTGCATTCAAAGTAAATGACGTCAAAAAAGTTCCCAAGCCAAGGACTAAGTACAGCAATAGCTGGAACCTAAAGAAACTGAATGAAATTACTTTTATCAGTACCTTCAGAGAAAGCCTGGCTAATAACCACAATTACGAGCACGCAAATGAAACAGTAGAAGCAGTGATGGGTGCAATCCACCAAGCCTGCAGCGCTTCGATGCCAAGAAAATTCAAGGGCCATAAAACATCGGTGTACTGGTGGAACGACGACGTTGCGTCAGCAAGAAAAGCGTGTTTAGCTGCACGCTGTATTCTGTATATTGAGTTATTTATACTTAAAAAACTCTATGTATAACTAATCAATAATATAAATTATTTGCCAAATTTGGTACATACCAAAGTTTTAATTGAATTTATGAAGAAAAAAAAACAATCAAGATAAAAATAATATCAAATGAATTCTTTAATGTAAACTCATTGAATTTAAATTTTGAATGTTTGGGAACAGTTTATTTTTTCTGAAGGTCATCAAATTTATCATCGTACAATTGGTGTAGGCGGGATCAAATTACACGACGAAATAAGAGCGAGCGCGTTTGTGTGTGTGTGTGTGTGTAGACGCAACCGGAGCAGTTTTCTCTAGAATACTTCTACGTTTACTCTATTCATAAGTAGATGGACCCACTTCCCGACCACAGTCTCTCCTTTTCTATCCTCGAAAACTCGGAATCCAGTTCCCCCATAAGCATTGTCTACCCTTGGTTTACGTCACATGTTGACAATGTCTTCATAACAATAAATCTCTAAAAACCCAGCTACATATCATTTTCATTATTGTGCACAATTGTTTTAAATGTGAGTTAAAGTGGTATTAGTTCTAATTTCCACATCTATTAAATGTTTCAGGTATTTACAGAAATAAACAATGCATTTAGGTTTATTTTGTGTAAGCTCTAACGAAAGTGTTAGTTGAATCAAATACGCATTCAGTAGATTTGGCAAATAGTCATCGGATTAGTCTGTTATATTACATGTAAAATTACCAATTTAACATTGATTTTAAAATTGCCCCGCATCCACCTTAGGCGTACAGGACAATTTTCAAAATTAAAATTAGACAAATAAACAGATTTATTAGTATTACTAAATTCCCTATTATAATAAGGAAAAATTAGATACGTGTTAAGAGGGTCAGATCAATCTCACAATTAAGTGGCTTAGTTCCTACCTGAATAAAGATCCAGGTAAAATTGTCTAGCTCAATAGATACTCTTTAAGTTGGTTTCAATCACAGTGTACTATTAACGAAAGTACATGTAGACTTTCTGTGAATAGTCACAAGAAATGATTTTACGATTTTTTAAAAGAAAAACCAATAATATATTCACGACCTAACCAGTATGACATTGCCATGTAACCTCAAAATTTGACGCGACTAGTAAAAAATCGTGGCCGATAGAACTATCGATATACTCTCTAAAAAATTTGAACCACATATTCCACATCAATGAGTCATAGGACATTTCCTCCGAATTCCACTATAGAAGCCTCCAAAATGCAAAATTTGACATATTTTTGTTTAATTGAACCCGAATGAAAAAAAAATGAATTCGGCTGGCTGTGTTGCATATGTACTGTCATAAAGTCACTAGAATTCACACATTTCTCTATTTGCTAAACAGTCGACCTCATAACAACAAGAAACAATAGAAAAAACTTACCTAAATGCATCGATTACGACTTTTCCTTTTACAGATTGGATGGATCAACTACGACAGCAACAGCTCTTTCCGAGAGGGCTTCAAACGACTGCTGCGTGTTAATGTCTACTCCAGACAGCCAACAGCCGAAACCGGGATGAGAGTGGTACCACCCAACAACCATTTCAGGGCGTCCCGTCTGCCTTAGCATGTCCAATATTTTTGCCTGGAACACTGGATCCACCGCCTCTACGCTAACACCGGTACCAGTTTGTGGCATAGCAAACACGTCGATCACACGGACAGTGTAATCATCCACAAATTCACCTATATATAAATATAATTTAAATATCAGTTTCATGAAATTTATATGTTTTCTAAATGAAGGCTGTACTTATGTTGGAGTTGTGATTAGCTATACTAAAGAATCAAGGGAAATAGGATAACTAGTTACTATACAATTGGTCATATTAGAACAACGGGTTGAAAAATACGCAGTTTTATAGCAAATAGTATTTTTGTTTATCCATTTATCTTCGTTCCAATATGAACACACTTTTAAAAAGTGAACATTTAATTTTTGAATGTAATGCTTTTTTGTCTTTAAATAAAAATGTAATATCATCATATAAACATATAGAAACCTGCTTAAAATAAATATTAATAACTTTAATACTTTATGACCCAATAATTTTAAACTAAGCAAAATAAAATTTGAAATGAATGTATATGGACCATACATTGGCTGTTTTCATTATGATTATATTCTAATTTACCTAACATGAGACCCATGACTTTCCACGAGGAAATGTAGACTTGTTCGGCTGTGTCGACCACGGGAAGGCCTCTCCAAAATATCTAAACCAGCAAATTTTGAAGAGGCACCCTCTATAAGCACGGAAGTATAATGGAAGAAAATAAACCATAATTTATGGTGTGTTGATGTTACAATTGATGACTTTATCTGTTAGAATAACAGGTAGTTTTCCTTTTTTTCCCTTTTTAAAGTGATTTAAACGGTCGTTCATGTTCATTTGATGACTCCAACAATTTAGCTCATTAATCAATATGTTATGCAATGGTATTATTTGGTTACGTTTTAATCAAATCGATTAAATAGAGCACGCTAATCTAGCAATAAAAAGAATGCAAAATACGGTTATGATCTGGATTTAAAGCGTGTTTAAAACATGCTTAAAACACGTTTAAAACGTGTTTAAAACAGAATATATAGGGCATTTTTCTTTTGTATACATATCCCGATAATTACAGCGTTTCTTAAAGTTATGGGAAATGGTTGTTTTAATACATAATAAATTTGAGTTTAGAAAAGCCTAAGAATTTGGATTGGCCGCGTAGGGAAGCGGAGCGGCCAATCCATATTAGGCCTTTCTAAACTCGAAATTTTACTTCATGCGCCACGCTTAAAAACCCTGATTTACAATGAAGTTCAAAAAACACACACTTATAACAACGGTTATAGGCAACCTAATATACGTTAGAGTTATTGGGTTGCCTATAATCACTGCTTTAAATAATTTTTTCAGCGCAGAATTTGACTCACGTTTTATCCACATTTACATATTAGATTGCTAAAGCCGTATATTTTAAACTTAACGATATTTCAGTGTTTTATACGCGTGGCGCATGAAGTAAAATTTCGAGTTTAGAAAAGCCTAATTTGGATTGGCCGCTCCGCTTCGCTACGCGGCCAATCCAAATTTTCAGGCTTTTCTAAACTCGAAATTTTACTTCATGCTTAGTCTGGGAGTGGAAAACCCTCGTTTAAAGATTCAAATTGAAATCTTAAACAAAACACAACGAACGTCGAAAAATTTACAGCGTATGCTTATGTATACCTGAAAGAAAAAATGTTATGTTTGATAATGTAATTTGAAATATCTTAAACAATTTAGATAAAATTTAAAAATAAACAAAAAATTTTAATGAATCATATAAAATATAATTTAGCAAATATTTATTTTTAGCAGCTAAGATAACAAAAAAACGGTTTTAAACAAATACAACGTTTAAAACATGTTTTAAACAAATTTAAGATTTAAAATATGTTTAAAACGAAACCGTTTAAAACACGACGCCTGTTTTTAAACATGTTTAAAACACTGTTTCAAAACAAAGTGTTTTAAACATAACAACCCTAGTTATGATTGATCATCTAACGAGTGTTTCCAATCCCAGATTAAGCATGAAGTAAAATTTTGAGTTTAGAAAAGCCTGAACATTTGGCTCGGGCGTAGCGCAGCAGAGCGACTAAGACAAATTAGGCTTTTCTAAACTCGAAATTTTGCTTCATGCGCGACGCGTATAAAACGCTGATTTAATGTGAAATGGTCTATAACCAACCAAATAGCAAGTGAAATACCTTTTGTACGACAATCATCAATTCTATAAATGACGGAAAAAGTGCTATAATGAACATATACATTATTTTTGTATTAACGACGTGAACACCATCTACTGTCAATAGCACTACTCAAAAATTGGCAGCATCGTCAATTTATATGTAAATTACACATGACTACTAAAATGGTTATAGATGTTCAGTTTTCTTCTGGATTTTAAAATGCACAATCAATTGACATTTATAATAGTCATTTTGTGAGTACAATAGACAAGACTATTGGCAGTAGACGGCGTTCACGTCATCAACCTAAATGTAAATTTCATATGACTATTAAAATTGTCAATTTATAGTGCAATTTGAAATCCAGAAGAAAACTAACCATCATTATTCATTTTAATAGTCTCATAAGTAATGTACATTTAAAATAACGACGTGAACTATTTATGAAAAGGAAAAACGATAGAAAAAATCTGAAATCTAAAATCAAATGACAACAAAACAATATTTAGTATAAATGAAATTGCCAATTCTTGGTTGCAGACTACTTCAAACATTAAAAGTGCGATTCTTTTCGCAATCTACAACAAGTTAGTCTTACAAAGACTATATCAAACACTCATTGAAACAACTACTTCCCGGGCTAATACCCCGACGGACATTGAATTATACAACAAGTGTTTGCTGTTACATACAGTAACCTACTGCAAATGTAACAATTTGGGTCAAATTATTCAGGCCATCTATAGACGCGTTTCGAGATTTATCTCTCCTCAGTATAGTTTTGCCATTCTCTCTAAACAATTTGACACCTTAGACTGGCGGTCACGTTACCGTTCAAACATTAGTATAAATGAAATTGCCAATTCTTGGTTGCAGAATACTTCAAACATTAAAAGTGCGATTCTTTTCGCAATCTACAACAAGTTAGTCTTACAAAGACTATATCAAACACTCATTGAAACAACTACTTCCCGGGCTAATACCCCGACGGACATTGAATTATACAACAAGTGTTTGCTGTTACATACAGTAACCTACTGCAAATGTAACAATTTGGGTCAAATTATTCAGGCCATCTATAGACGCGTTTCGAGATTTATCTCTCCTCAGTATAGTTTTGCCATTCTCTCTAAACAATTTGACACCTTAGACTGGCGGTCACGTTACCGTTCAAACATTAGTATAAATGAAATTGCCAATTCTTGGTTGCAGAATACTTCAAACATTAAAAGTGCGATTCTTTTCGCAATCTACAACAAGTTAGTCTTACAAAGACTATATCAAACACTCATTGAAACAACTACTTCCCGGGCTAATACCCCGACGGACATTGAATTATACAACAAGTGTTTGCTGTTACATACAGTAACCTACTGCAAATGTAACAATTTGGGTCAAATTATTCAGGCCATCTATAGACGCGTTTCGAGATTTATCTCTCCTCAGTATAGTTTTGCCATTCTCTCTAAACAATTTGACACCTTAGACTGGCGGTCACGTTACCGTTCAAACATTAGTATAAATGAAATTGCCAATTCTTGGTTGCAGAATACTTCAAACATTAAAAGTGCGATTCTTTTCGCAATCTACAACAAGTTAGTCTTACAAAGACTATATCAAACACTCATTGAAACAACTACTTCCCGGGCTAATACCCCGACGGACATTGAATTATACAACAAGTGTTTGCTGTTACATACAGTAACCTACTGCAAATGTAACAATTTGGGTCAAATTATTCAGGCCATCTATAGACGCGTTTCGAGATTTATCTCTCCTCAGTATAGTTTTGCCATTCTCTCTAAACAATTTGACACCTTAGACTGGCGGTCACGTTACCGTTCAAACATTAGTATAAATGAAATTGCCAATTCTTGGTTGCAGAATACTTCAAACATTAAAAGTGCGATTCTTTTCGCAATCTACAACAAGTTAGTCTTACAAAGACTATATCAAACACTCATTGAAACAACTACTTCCCGGGCTAATACCCCGACGGACATTGAATTATACAACAACACGCGTCTATAGATGGCCTGAATAATTTGACCCAAATTGTTACATTTGCAGTAGGTTACTGTATGTAACAGCAAACACTTGTTGTCCATTAGCGTGATCCCTCTGTAGTTGCTAAACACCGTTCCGTTTCCTCCCTTATGTACAGGAACCACAACTCCCTCCCTTTACTCTTTTGGAAACTCCAACTCTCCTCTCCAAATGCCGTTGAGTATACCTAACATTTTTCTTGTTTCCTCAACGCTGCACAACTTCCAAGCCTCTGCCATTATACTGTCCGGCCCTACCGTTTTTCCTCCTTTAACCATACTCAGCGCCCACTCCAACTCTTCCTCACTAAAGTCCTCTGCTCTACTAAACCTTCCTCTCTTATCTAAAATTCTTCTTTCACTGCTTTCTGTCCCAACCAGCTCCTGGAAATATTTTCTCCATTCATTAATTGGAATGCTACCTCCTTTTGTTTTTTTCTTTGTTGTCCTTTTCTGTGTGTATGTCCACAGCTGTTTTTCATCTCTTATCTTTCTAAATTCCTCCAACTCCTCTTTCGTTCACTTTTCCTTACTTCTTTTGTTTTGTCAAACTCAGTCTTTGCCGCGTACATCTCTCTCGCCCCACTCCCTTCTCTACACACTCTTATTTTTCTCCGTAGCATTTTTTTAGCATCGATGCACCCCTGATCGAATCACTCGACTCTGCTTTTTGTCTGGTCATCGCCTGTTTAACCCCTCTCCTCAACTGCTCTAAAGATTGTACCTCTTCAAAACACACTTCCTTTATTTTTTCCCAGAAGTTATTTTTTGTCTTATTTGACCAACACCATCTTTCTCTTTCCTCTACATCTGTTTTATTCTCCTTCTCCCCTAACACTACTGACATTGGAAAGTGATCTGATCCACTCCAATCTTCCACTTTAAAAATGTTTATCTGTACACAGACCTCTTCCACAAGCAAAACATAGTCAATCACCGATTTTCCCCTTGGTCCTACATAAGTTATTTCCCCCTCCCAATCAACATCTGAACAACCATTCAAAACGTCTAACCTTTGTCCATCAGCCCACTCTATCCACTGCTTAGAAGTGGCGGAATGGATGAGTTAGGATAGTACCGGGGTAAGGACGCTGGAGAAGTTGGGGAAGAGAAGGAAAGCAGTAGGAAGAGAGAAGGTAGCAAATAGTGTGTAGCTAGTAAACTGTAATGCAGTATGCCAATAAAGGTTTTTTTTAACACTTAAAATACATAAAATATCTGATAGAGACAAATCGGGGCTCGATGCAGGATGAGGCTAAACTTTCCACTTCAAATTTCTCAGTGCTGCCATCGTTAATGCGGCTGTAAAAGGACGCGCGTTGTCCTGAAGAAAACAAACGGAGCCTTATCGTTTTCGTCGTTTATAACGGATTGCTGATTTTACCTTTTTAGTGAAAAGTGTTTAATAATACTGGGCTTTCTAGGCAGAACATCCAGATAGAGTACACCTTTTAAATCAAAAAAAAAACTTCCCATAATATTTCCTGCTGATGACAACACTTTTGCTTTTTTGCAGTTGGAAAAATGATTTGTTTCCACTGCATGGAATCTCTTTTTGACTAAGGGGTGTAATGATGGAATTATGTCTCATCTGTGGTAACAATAGAGTTTAAAAATGCATCTCCTTCCCGTTCGTATCTTTACAAGAATTGCGTAGCCACTAACAAACGGCACCCACGTTGCACTAACTTTTTGGTACTTAAGCTCGTTGCAAACAATTGCCTCGACACTCCCCACACTTATAGCAACCTCTTCTGACAATTTTTTCACAGTTATCCGATGATCAGCCCGAATAAGCTGATCAATCGACCCAGTATTTTCAGGAGTCACGGATGTTTCGGTCGTCTCAGATGGGGTATGTTTTCTACGCGATCTCGACCTTCTCGAAACGTTTTCGCCCAAACACCCTTGCCTTAGACATACATTTATCCTTGCAAAAATCTTGTAAAAATTTCAGTCGGTAACACACTTTCTTTCGCCAGACATTCAACAATTATGCGCTGTGCAACAAAACATGGTACCTCTTTCTCTGAAATGATAATTGTTATTCACAGGTGTCACGAAGAAGAATTTGATTGTTACTAATGACAAACCGGAACATGTCAAAACATGACACAGAGTGTTTGTTTCCATCCAAGGACGGTCGAGTATACGGTAAGAAGGATCAACAGAATCGAAGATTTCGGAGTAGGGGTAGAGATCGGAGTAGGGGTAGAAATGCGCGCTGAATTTAAATGTGGTTACTTCATGGTAAAATTTAGGTAAACATGCACAAGCTGTAAATTGTCTGATATTCGTTATTTTTTAAAAGAGTTCAATTTGAAGATTTAAACGAGTGTTGTCCACTCCCAGACTAGGTTAGGTTAGGTTAAGTTTATATGGCAACAGCCGAGGCTGTTCACTTAGGCCCATAGGGCCCGTTGTGATACCATGGGAGATCCTTCCCCTATACAACCCAATTTGAACACCTAATGAATCCGATCAGATCTCCCACCTTTATAGGTGAGAGCTCCGCCAGTTCACTTGCGTGGTGCAGACCGAGGTACTTCATTCGTTTCCCCTCAAGAGCAGGACATTGACCTAGATAGTGGAGTACTGTTTCTTCCTCCTCCTCATCTAGGCATTCTTCTCCGTAGTCATTGTATTTGAGACCCATCTTTTGTGCGTGTCCACCCAGAAAACAGTGACCCGTGATGATGCCTACTGCCTTCCTTGTGTCGATTCTGCTAAGTGCAATTAATCTTTTACTGTTTATAGTGTCACACATAGGCCATAGCTGCCTTGTTATGTGACACGTATCTTCTTCCTTCGACCTAAGGTTAACCCATGATGTTATTTGGTCCCTTAATAGTCTCTTGCATTCCCTAAGAGGAATGTCGGCGGAAAGTTCAATAGATAGGTCTCTCATCCTTGCCCCCTTCCTTGCGAGGCCGTCGGCAATTGAGTTTCCCTTGATATCACTGTGACCTGGTATCCAGATGAGTCCCACATCACAGCTGTTAGCGAACTTGTTAAGCACTTTTCTGCAGTCTCTGACCATCTTGGAGGTGCAGTAGGGACTATTTAATGTCCTAATGGCGGCCTGGCTATCGGTGACGAACCTGATATGGTTTACCTGAAGGTCGGTTTTACCTATCCAGTCCACTGCCACTCGGATAGCCATGACTTCCGCCTGTAGGACGCTGCAGTGGTTTGGGAGTCGAAAAGATTTTTTGAGGTTGAACTCATGTGAGAAAATTCCACCCCCTACTCTGTTTTCGGACTTGGAGCCATCCGTGAAGAGCCAGACTTCATTTCCCTGAACAATCTTGCCCTCTACCCATTCGGTTTTGTCCGGGATGGAAATGGAGAACTTGTTCCCAAAGGTAAGTTCTGGAAGACAGCTATCAGTCCTCAGTGGGATATCGACAAGCTCATTCAGGATCCTTCCATGGCCCTGTTTGCTACTATTCCATATCCCGACCGAGTTGATCCTGATCGCTGTGGTAGCTGCAGCATACCTGCAGCAAAAGTCAACAGGAGCTAGATTTAGTATTACATCTAGCGCTTTGGAGGGGGTAGATCTAACCGCGCCTGTTATGAGCAGTTCGGCTGATCTCTGTATCTTACCCAGTGCGGTCCGGTGAATTTTCTTATCAAGAGCAGTCCACCAGACTGCAGCGCCGTAGAACAGAATGGGTCTCACCACAGTCGTGTACATCCAGTGGACAACGCTTGGTTTCAGTCCCCAGTTCTTGCTCACAGCTCTTTTGCACGAGTACAGCGCGACCTGCGCTTTCCGTACTCTCTCCTGAATATTGGGCTTCCAACTTAACTTCCTATCGACTAAGGTGCCCAAATATTTGGCTTGCTCCTTTACCACCAGTCTCGTGCCGTTTAGGACGGGAGTTTTGAAGTTTGGTATCCTATGCATTCTGGTGAAGAGTACAAGCTCAGTTTTGAGGGGATTTACCCCCAGTCCACATTCCTCACACCAGCGGGTTACCTTGCGGAGTGCCCTCTCCATGAGTTCAGATAGGATGCCTACGTGTTTACCAGAGACCGCGAGGGTCACGTCATCAGCATAGGCAATTGTTTTACACCCCGTAGACTCTAGTCCTTTCAGTAGTTCATTCATAACTATATTCCATAGTAGTGGAGAGAGGACACCCCCTTGAGGGGTACCTCTACTGACCTCTCTTCTTGAGCGTGAGCCGCCCAGCCCAGAGACAATGTGCCTCCTCGTTAGCAGCTCCTCTACGAAGAGGCATATCGACTCGTCCATGTGCAGATTGCCAAAGACCGACAAAATCGCCCCTGGGCGCACGAAGTTGAAGGCTCCTTCGATATCCAGGAATACCGCCAACGTGAACTCTTTCTTACACATGGAATTTTCAACCTGACTTAGGAGGGCGTGCAGAGCTGTGTCTACTGATCTGCCCCTAGTGTACGCGTGTTGGCTAGTCGACCAGAGGTCTGGATGTATGCGCTATTTTATGTACGCCTCCACTAACCTCTCCAGCGTCTTGAGTAGGAAGGAGGATAAGCTAATCGGCCTATAGTCCTTCGGTGTTGAGTGAGATATTTTTCCCGCTTTGGGTATAAACACCACATTAGTCTCTTTCCACCTCTGCGGGATGTACAAAAGGGTTAAGCAGGCTTCGAATATTATTTCCAACCAGGGATTGATAATATCCGCAGCCATCTGTAATTCAGCAGGAATAATCCTGTCCGGGCCTGCGGTTTTGAAGGGCTTGAAGCTGTTCACACTCCAAGCCAATTTATCCTTGCTCAGGATATCCCCCGTCGGGCAGCTCCTCTTGGGTGTCCGGAGAGCCCCTCTTCCACCAGCGTCGGAGGGAAAGTGAGTCTCCATTAGCACCTCTAGGGTCTCCTCGCATGAGGTGGTCCACTCACCACCCTGCTTCATGAGAAAACACGGGATAGCTGGGTTCCCCGATAGTATTTTTCTGAGTCGGCTGGCCTCAGAGGCTTAGTTTAGAAAAACCCGTGAAAATTTGCTTCGGGTCGCGCAGCGACCCGAGACAAATTTTCTAGGCTTTTCTAAACTCGAAATTTTACTTCATGCTTAGTCTGGGAGTGGACTAAGCATGAAGTAAATTTTCTGGACTCGAAATTTTTCTTCATACGTCACGCTTATAACACAGATTTTAAGCGAAGTTCGAATATACATAAATTTCACAATATTTTAGTGTATTATACGCGTGGCGCATGAAGTAAAATATCGAGTTTAGAAAAGCCCAGAAAATTTTCACGGGGCTTTTCTATACTCGAAATTTTACTTCATGCTTAGTTTGAGAGTGGGAAACACTTGATTAAACCTTCAAATTGAATTTAAAAAAAAACAAGGAATATCTAAAAATGTATAGAAAATAGGCTACATTTCGAACACGTATACTTAAAAGAAAAACTCCCTGTATAATGTAAATACATCTCAAATATGTTTTTCTTATAACCTAATCAACGTCAACATATTTTTTAAATTTAATTACACGTAACACAAACTATTATTTTAATTACACTTAACACTAACACAAAATCCTATTTTAATAACACTTATTTTTAACACAAAATATTAAAACATGTATCTAGGAAAGTGCAGCGAAAACGGAAAGAGAGGTTATGATAGACTCAAAATGGTAAAAAAATACGTCATTGTTATCTCTCGCACGAACTATAGTCTGTTTAATAACTAGAAGGAGTAAATGCCAAAGCCCAATTTACACTATAAAAAGTTACCAGAAATATCACTAGATACATTTGGCGGCAATTTTAAATAATTTCAAAATTACTCTTTAAATAAAATCAAATATCCATTTTGTGCTTCTTAATTGTAGTTAAGTATTTTCCTTTCCATCGTACGATATCGTCAGTTCAATTAAAATGTTTCTACGGGATCTCAATTTATACAGGGTGAGTCGGGAGGAGCGCACCAAACTCTGGGAGTGTCTTATACACGTGAAAATAATGTAAAAAACTCATTTGTTCTTATCCGATTTTTATTTGTTTTCAAGTTATAGCATATTAACAAATAAACAAGTTATTATACAAAAAAATTTTCTTAATCATAGTGTTCTTTCAACAAATGTTCAAAAATACCGCCATTGACTTCTAAACATTTTCTGCTTCGTCTACGAAGAGCGTTTGTTGCTCTCCCAATTGATTCATTTCTTTCTTCTTTTATATGGGCTGCAGTATTCTCAATTCGTCTAATTAGTGATTCCGGTGTGTCCACTTTTATTTTGTAGACTTCATTTTTCATCCAGCCCCATAAACAAAAATCTAGTGGTGTGAGGTCTGGACATCTTGCAGGCCAATTAATAGGACCTCCACGACCAATCCAACGCCCTGGAAAACGTTCGTCCAAATGTTGCTTGACTTGACGAGCGACATGTGCAGGAGCTCCATCGTGCTGATAGTACATCTGCATTCCAATATTTATAGGAACATCTTCTAGCAGGCCTTGTAATTCATTTTGTAAAAAATTGAGGTAGTTGCCTCCTGTGAGACGATTCTCCAAAATGAAAAGGCCGATTAAATAACTGTCAACCATACCACACCACGCGTTTACAGAAAACCGATGTTGAAAATTGCTTTCGACTGTTGCGTGGGGATTTTCATCAGACCATACATGAGAGTTACGAGTGTTGTTAATGCCATCACGGGTAAATGTAGCTTCATCCGTAAAGAGTATACTCGATACATTACGATGATTATTATTTATCCACCGACAAAATTCCGTACGGTTAGCGTAATCCCCTGGTTGTAGGTGCCGTACTCTCTGAACGTGATAAGGATATAAGCCTTGCTCGTGTAGCGTGTTCATCACTCTTTTTTGTGGAATTGCCAATTGAGTGGCAATTCTCCGTGAGCTAGTAGTTACATCTTCTTCTACTAGATGCAGAATATTTTCTACTTCTACAAAACCTTGTCGAGCAGCGCGCCCATATGTTATGTTAGCACTGGGAAGCTTACCAGTCTCGCACAATTTGTTGAAAACTCTAATAAATATGTTTTTATCAGGATGTCTTTGGTGTGGAAAACTTTCACGATATTCCTCAACAGCAGCTGTAGCATATCCATTACAGAAACCATATACAAACACCATATTTGCATATTCTAAATTTGAATAAGTATGTGGCATTTTGCAACACTAACAATCACATTAATTCGAACTTAAACGTTCAGTTACTGTTCACCGTACACTGACAGTTCATCAAAACGTCAGAATTATCAAATGTTTATAAGCCTCGAACATGGCATACTTTGATAATGTTAAAATTCAGATAGAAGTGGAAAGCTAGATGAACATTTTTAATTACACCATAACTTGAAAACAAATGAAAATCGGATAAGAACAAATGAGTTTTTTTACATTCTTTTCACGTGTATAATACACTCCTAGAGTTTGGTGCGCTCCTCCCGACTCACCCTGTATAATAATGTGTCTCTATCAGAGCTGGGACGAATCCTCGTGAAAAGGATTCGAATCACGAATCCGAATTACCTAATATAATACTCGAATAAAGGATTCGTAAGAGATAAATATGATTCGAATCGAAGATTCGAATCCTGTTTTTTTCGAATCCCGAATATAAATCCTTTAAGAATAAATTTGATTTTATTATTTTTTTGCAACCATTAATATATAAATATCGTTGAATATCGCAGTTGTTTCAACAAAAATATTTAAAACCTAATTATTTATTATTACCACTGAATTCGAATCGAAGATTCGAATCCTGTTTTTTCGAATCCCGAATATAAATCCTTTAAGAATAAATTTGATTTTATTATTTTTTTGCAACCATTAATATATAAATATCGTTGAATATCGCAGTTGTTTCAACAAAAATATTTAAATACTAATTATTTATTATTACCACTGAATAATAGACTAAATATCTGACTCCCTGTTACTCTGGTTAAAGATGTATTTGTGTGTTTCTGAACTCCACTTAAAATTAGTGTTTTGTACGCGTGGCGCATGAAGTAAAATTTCGAGTTTAGAAAAGCCCTAAAATTTGTCTCGGGTCGCTGCGTGACCCGAGACAAATTTTTACGGGGCTTTTCTAAACTCGAAATTTTACTTCATGCTTAGCCTGGGAGTGGAAGACACTCGTTCAAAACTTTAAATTGAACTCTATTATAAAATCGACTAATGCCTGTAATTTACGTAAATAAAAAATTCACTAAATATCATTAAGACCGGGAAAGTCAGAGACAAGTCGTGGAATTATATTCAAATTGACCAAAACACTAATGATATTATTACATTTGTCAAAATCAGCAAGCAAATTACAAAACACGTAAAAATTTATAAAATTAACTTAAATATTGGCAAAAACAATGAAAACTATTAAACAAAATGGGGGTTTCCCACAGAAGAAAGTTATATTAAAAGGCCAGGGAAAAAATCTTTAGTCAGGGAAATGTCGGAAAAATTTAATATTTCAGATTGTGGCTACCATGTTAGTTTTACTTCAAACAATATTAAACAAAATTTTGAAAACTAGATTATTATCTTTAAAAACATTTTCAATCATTTAATGTTCTTATCAAAGCATTCACGTTAAAGTTTCGAACGAGCGTTTCCACTCCCAGACTAAGCATTAAGTAAAATTTCGAGTTTAGAAAAACCCCGTGAAAATTTGTCGAGGGTCGCGCAGCGACCCGAGACAAATTTTCTGGGCTTTTGTAAACTCGAAATTTTACGTCATGCGCCACGCGCATAAAACAGTGATTTAACGTGAAATTTTAAAACACATAAAAAAACATTTTTCATGTTATTCCTTACAATTAATTCGAATTATTTTTGACGATGTAAAGGTTGCTCTCCAGATCGAAATACTCCGATTTTTGAATTGTTTCAGATTGAGCCGGGTGTAAACATGTGTGGGATACACAAATGTTAGTATAAATTTCTTGCGCAGACTTACCGTTTAGCCGTAAATTGTATTTGGTCAAGGTGCATGTGCTGGACTGTACAATTTTTGAACTTTTTCTTTTTAAACATATGTATTTTGATGAGAAAATAACGAATCCAAAGTCCGATTTTTTAGAAACCTTACCGTTTAAGCGAAATTAATTTTAAAAGTTGTCGATTTTGATAAACTATTTATCGTTAATATGTGTGATTTTATACACATTTCCTGAATAAAATAGTCCCACATTACAACTTAGACACAAGTTCTAAAGTATTATTTGTAATTTATTACTTTGTCTTATTTTAAGCGAATACACTGATTTAATTTTATACTATAAAAGTGACGTTTGTTGACAACTATTTATATAAAATATGTGTAATACCGACTGCTGCCTTAGATTGATATAATTTCATGAAAAAAGAACAGGTGGCGCTAGTGTATGATTTATTTGGTTTGTTTCATCAATGTATGTTTATTAGTTATAATAAGTGTATTATGTTTAATGTATATATGAATACACAATTTTAATATAAATGCAGTAAAATATATGTAAATTTGCACAACATCGCGGTGGAACAAATATAATGTCATTTGACAGAAATGTCATTTATAATAGTTCATTATTAATTTATTATCTTATAGTTCTTATAGTGTTTTCGGATTACTGCATTGTTGCTGCACATTTGTCCTAGTTGTGTTCGGATAACAGTTTCAGTGTTCACTTTTTTCGAGTTTTATAACGTTACAAACGTTTATGCCAACATAACATAATTTAGAAGTAAATGAAATGGGCAATGTGCGTAAAGAGACATTAGCAAATTATACAAATGCAAACCTTGCTACTAACTTAACTACTTTATTGTCAACTTTCAAGAGACACCCCTTAGCTGGTGACGTGGTTAAAATTTAATACAATTGGTGAAGTAGAGTTTTTTTGGACGCCCATTGAAATCATCTTTAGAATGATCACTTTCTAAAGATTTTATAATATGTTTCTAAATGAGCAGCTGCTCCCAAATATTGTTCATTCGACTATGATGAATGTCTAAATCTGTGGCTTACCGCAAAAACCAGTTAAGTCGATTTTTTGTCGAAATTGAGTTAGCTGCACTTAAAACACCCATTAAATATAATTTGTGCAATAAGACACGTTTAATTATATCATAAACCTTTCTGCTAACGTAACTTGACTAAATAGTATGTGGAATTGCTAACGTGTGCAAACGTGCAAGGTAGGCAATTAATTCTATTATAAACCTTTATACTAACCTAACCTAGATATATATGGAGTCGCTAATGTTTAGAAAGAGACTCAAACAATTTATTCTATCATGAACCTTTCTACTAACCTAGAAGTGTATAGAATCACTAAAGTAAGTAATGAGACGTATGCATTTAATTCTATGCAAATATTTCTGCTAACCTAACCTAACCTAGAAATGCATGGAATTGCCAGTGTACTATGGGGCTTAAAATCAGGTATAAAATACCGTATCATGCGGCCCGCCAGAGTTTCTAGATTGGGGGCCCGAGTTAGGATGTATAACTGTTACTGCTGTTATTAATATTTCAAATCAAACACTTACCGTTAATCCAAAAGACACGAAAAACGACACAAATACACTAAATAACAAACTGACTACAGTAAAATTTTATACAGAAATTACAAAGTATGTACAGCAATTACAAACCACAATAAAAATTGTTTTACAACAAACATCTAAAAACAAACGACTTCCGCCGATCGATAAAGTCGCTGTCTACCTTATCGGCCGCCGAGTCAGATGTACTGATTTCACTTATGAATAAATTACTGAATTCATTCAAATGTAGTGTAATTGCTTTATTTTATATAAAATAATTGGAAAATATTATTATTACTTGTTATATAATTTTATTAATAAACGCATTTGATTATGTACTAGCGCCATCTAGTTTTCACACACGTAATCACGGCGATACCTGCGGTGACAATTGAATTTTGGATAAACAAATCTCAAATGTCACCGTTTATATGTTAACGATGTTAACATTAAATTTGTGTAGTGTATTCACGTTAAAATATAAGTAAAAGATCAAAATTAGTGCAGATATGTAGCAATTTATAAGGAAGTTATGCTGTGTGTTCAGTTTACACTGGAAATATGGCAAAAAATTGCAAGAAAAGGCAAGTAGGACATCTCATAGAAACATTAACCTAAAACACGAATTGTGATTAAACGGTAAGTTTTAGACAAAAATATATATTGGATTCTTCATTGTCGCACACAAACGCAGACAGTTCCATTAAAAAAAGTTTTAAAAAGGTCAAAAACGTCGAAACAAAACCCAGTGTCCAACACATGCACTCAAGCTTTGTATTTTAAGTTCTGATTTTGAGGTTATATACTTTGGTATTTTTGGGTGAATAAGCATATTACAGGTATAAATTGCACACATAATGAAATTATTTCCAAAATTATGACATAAATAATCGAAATTGTAATATTATCTTCATTTATACAGCCAAAATCACAATATTAATTTCACACTAAATCTGACGTCTACTGACGTTTATTTAAACTAATGGATATATAATCTAGATTGATTATTATTAATGTTTAGATTATGAGTATTTTAGCTTTTGGTATAAAAAAATAGATGGCGTAAAGTGTATTAAAATTTAAAAAAAGATACGCTTACTAAAATGTTTTTCCAATGATTTAGATTATAACGTAACAAAATAATTTTGTAATTGAAATATTCTAATTTGTCTCTAACTTGTATAAACGTAATTTCTAGTTGCGTTGATGGCCAACAATTTTGTTGTTACTCCACTGCTTCAACCTGAGTTGATTTTCGTAAACGGCAAATGAGAATTTATTAAAAATCAAAAGATTAGTGTTTACTGTAATTTTATACATAACTGAGTATATAGTGATTTTATTGTTACTGTGATATTGTTACGAGATTAATTTACTAAAAAGTTATAGTAAGTAAAGTAAAATTAGTAGCATAACCTAAAAAAGTATTTAACAATTATAATTTAATTTTGTATTCGCGTTAAGGAGGTACTAATAAAACCACCTGTTATATGCCGTGTTAATTAAATGGAACTTAATGTATTCCATTTTATTATTGTTGAAAAAGTTGCTTTTACCTATTAATAATAAAGAATAATAGAAATAATAAATTTTATTTTTATTAAATACATTAGATGGTAAGTAATATTTTAATTCTGCTTTATCTGGCATAGATCCGCTGTGTTTTGTGTAAACAGGATTACCTCGTGAAGGTTATGACTTTTGCAGGGGTATAGCCAAACACTAAGAAGCGTATGTATATTTTAGATGTTTTAAGTGAAAATAATTGACCGCTGAACACCCGATATTAATCGAGGCTACCTCCCATGCACTTTCGTCGTGCACAGACGTTCTTGATTGAGAAGAGGCTTTACAATACGCATCCTTAACCCTGAGATTAAATCTCTTAATCCCAAAAATGTTGTTTAAATTTTATGTGCCAAACAAAAACACACCATGAACCTCTGCCCCATACAATACACCCCCCCTTTACTCAGTTGAATGATAAATCTGTGAGAAAAAAGAAATGAAAAATTAATCTCATTCAGACAGATTAGTTGGCCAGGAGCGGGCTGAGTCTACGCCCAAATTTCCTCAAGGAGGTCAGGCCGGACCCGACCTCTAATCTTACCCATCTTGAACATAAGAACAGATCTGGCCAGGCTATAGCCAAACATTTTTAGTATTGGGACTGAGTAATGAACTGGTGCGCCAGTTTAGGATCGGGCATGGGCCTAGTCTTTAAGAAGCTGGTCTGTTCGGGCCGGGCCAGCAATCTTAAGTACAAGAACTGGTTAGAATAAAACAAAATATTTTTTTAAACCAATTAAATATAATAATTTTTTTAAACGAAAAATGTTTGGCTATAGCCAGGATTTGAAACTGCGCGCGCAGTTTCAAATCCTGGCTATAGCCAAACATTTTTAGAATTGGGCCTGAGTGTTTATATAGCCAAACATTTTTAGAATTGGGCCTGAGTGTTTACTAGGCCTGGCTTCGCCCGGCCTGGTTAATACTCAGGCGTAGTGCGGCGGTTCAAGACTGGGCAGAGTCTACTCTTAAAATTCTTCAAAAAGCTGGCTTGTTCGAGCCGGACCACCAATCTTAAGCATAAGAACTGGTCAGAATATAAGAAAACATTTTTTTAAATCAATTAAATTTAATAACTTTTTTTAACGGAATATGTTTAGCTACAGCTAGGATTTGAAAGTTCGCGTGCAGTTTCAAATCTTGGCTATAGCCAAACATTTTTAGTATTGGGCTTGAGTAATACCCAGGCCGGGCTTCGCCCAGCCTAGTCCGGCGGGTCAGAACCAGGCCGAGTCTACTCTTAAAATTCTTTAAAAAGCTGGCCTGTTCGGTCAGACCACCAATCTTAAGTATTAAGTACTGGTCAGAATATAACAAACATTTTTGGTAAATGTGTAGAACACGGCACATACTCCATTTTGACAGGTTCCCGCATGTGCAGTAGCGCCCACTCCAGTAGTCCTTAATAGGTTATTTGTGTACATGTGTGTGTTTTCTATTAAAATTTTAACAATTCTATTAATTTCTTTGATTAAAAACATTATTATTGATTCTATAAACGCCATCGATTCTATTCAACCTCTTTTTTACTCATCTAACCTAAGTATATGCATACACATCTGCCCGCTTACACACACCCATACAAATAACCTGTTGAAAATCACTGGAGTAGGCGCTACTGAGCATGCAGGTTCGCGGATCTTAATGTGGATGTGCCGTGTTCTACACATTAGCTAATTTTTTTTAAAGCAATTAAATTTTAGAATCTATAACCATTTCTTGTTGCGTTGATGGCCAACAATTTTGTTGTCACTCCACTGCTGTAAGCCGAGTTGATTTTCGTAAACGGCAAATGTGAATTTATTGAAAATCAAAAGTTAAGTGTTTACTATTATTTTATACATAACTGAGTAAATGGTGATTTTATAATTACAGTATATGTGATATTGTTACGAGATCAATTTACTAAAAAGTAATGGTACAATATCATAATATTCTGGTTTTCGCGTAAAGGTAGCGCCATCTACTTTTTTATATCATAAATTAAAATATTGGTAATTTTCTAATGGATCCAATTTATATATCCATTATTTCAAACAAACGTCAGTACACGTCATATTTAGTGTAAAATAAATATCGTGATTTTGGCTGTATAAATAAAGATAATACTACAATTTTGATTATTTACGTCATAATTTTGGAAATAATTTCATCATGTGTACAATTTATACCTGTAATATACTTATTTACCCGAAAATACCAACTTATTTAACCTCAAAATCGGAACTTAAAATACAATTTGCGGCTAAACGGTAAGTCGGCGCAAGAACTTTATCTTAACATTTCTGCGTCCCACACACACTTACTTCCAGTTCCGCTGGCAAACTCTCAAAAATCTTAGTATTGAAGAACATCCATCTCACCTACTGCACCAACAATATCTGATACAACAGCAGTCATTTTTGGCTTGCAGTCATGTTTTGCATAAACTTTCAAAGATTAACCTTTCCTTGTATTTTTTGTGGCAATAAAGTTTTATAGATTTTAATGATACATACGACTTTTATTGGTTAATTTAACCAGTTTCACAATTGAACTTAATATTATTAATAATTATTTTTGGTAAGTATGCAAGTTTTCCTTAATTATTTTTAAAAAATGATCACTTAAAATAATATTTAAACTGTCAAAATTAAATTTGTGTAATGCAGATTTAATTTTAATATTTAAAAGTTATTTTAATTTGCATTTAAAAAATACAGATATATTTTAATAATTCAAAAATGGCGCGCGTTCCGTAGTTCGCAAAAAACGGCCCCCTATTAGGGAGGTCGCTGTAGTCACCCGTCTTTCTTTCTAAAGAATCGACCTCTCTCTTCTATTATTTCTCTATAAATTGGTTGCATACGTTACAACTTTAAAATATAATCGTACAGACGTAGAGAAATAATATAAGAGGTCGATTCTGTAGAAAGAAAGAGAGACGGGTGACTACATGATTAAACCATTGATTAAGTCAGAATTCGAGAATATAAAAAATGTTTTAAATTTTTAAAATATTGCAAACGTCTCTTTAAAAAACAAATGGGTAAACAATTTGTGAACAAAATCGTTGTTTTTAAGAAGAAAAGTCTCTTTCATCAAATTGTAAATGTGTAAACCATTGGTGAATTAAATTATTGTGTTTTTAAGAAGTACTAATCAATAATTACACTTAAATTAGTGCGAAATGAGCTGCGTTTACACTGAGGTTGTAAATTTGTAAGAGTGAAGTATTCGAATATTTATTCAAAACATATTCAAATATGTGAATTATCCGAATATTTTAATTATTCAAATATTTGAATTTGTTATTGAATAAATATTTGAATATGTTATTGAATAAATATTCAAATACTTTAATTTTTTAAAGTCCCAGCATTAATCAAAACATGTATCCTTATTTTATTTTAATTTTGTGTCTTACTAGCATGTTTTAAGCTTTACTTGAAATCATTATTTTATACCCCTAGCGCATGAAGTAAAATTACGAGTTTATAAAAACCTGAAAATTTGGATTGGTCAACCAAATTTTCAGGCTTTTCTAAACTTGAAATTTTACTTTATGCGCCAGGTGTATAAAACACTGATTTTAAGTGAAACATAAAACATTCTTTAAGGGGAATATAACAGTGGTCTGAAATTTAATGTTAGGTTTATTTAAAAACTAAAGGTTCTAGAAAGTTGAAATTTTGACAACGTATATTAAGCCCAATTATCTAGTAAAATATCGAAGTACTTTTTTTTTAACAATTTGCTTTCAGAGGTATGAAAAAAATAATTTTACATTTTTCAAAATTAAAAAAAATATTCCCATATCTTACTAGTTTATACTATAAGGAATATAATGTGAACATTTCATAAGGATGCGATAGCTCATTCCCAAGTCAGGTTGTAATGATTCGACCCTAGGTATTATACAAATTTATAATTTGTATATTTTATTTACGTTGTGTTGTGTATGTAGTAACCCTTTTAATTTATTTAACAGATTCGTTGTTTGTGTCAATATGCATTATCGGAAATACTGTGTCTTTCTTCCCTTTTAGTGACCAGGAGTATGTGTGGACAATAAATAAAACAGGATGTGAGTTTAACGGATGCTATGTTTATTGACCTCAATTATGACATTTCTTATTAATTTGTGTTTCTTAAATTATTTAGATTCTCGAAATACTTTATTTTTGTTTGTACTTAGAAGCCATGTGCATTTTAGTTAAACTCAAAAAGTATATGACTCTACTTGTGGGAGCAAAATTAAATAACCCCTGCATTTGCATTATGAGATGGGAAACCCACAAAAACCATCTCGGAGCTTACCAGACAACCAACTAGCGGGAACACTCCTCTGATTAGCAAGCAGATCCCGACGTCATCCGTTGATTGTTTTGTGTTATTAACTAGCGGGAACATAACTCTGCAGTACTAACTTGGGACGACCACACCCGTTAATTGTTTTCAGGCAATTAACTAGCGGGAACACTCCTCCGTTTTCCACGCACAGCTCGACCACACCCGTCAATTGCTTTTGTGCTTTTAACTAGCGGGAACATTTTGCAGTACTAACTCGGGACGACCACACCCGTTAATTGTTTTTAGGCAATTAACTAGCGGGAACACTCCTCCGTTTTCCACGCACAGCTCGACCACACCCGTCAATTGTTTTTGTGCTATTAACTAGCGGGAACATAACTATGCAGTACCAACTCGGGACGACCACACCCGTTAATTGTTTTCAGGCAATTAACTAGCAGGAACACTCCTCCGTTTTCCACGCACAGCTCGACCACACCCGTCAATTGTTTTGTGCTTTTAACTAGCGGGAACATAACTCTGCAGTACTAACTCGGGACGACCACACCCGTTAATTGTTTTCAGGCAATTAACTAGCGGGAACACTCCTCCGTTTTCCACGCACAACTCGACCACACCCGTCAACTGTTTTTGTGCTATTAACTAGCGGGAACATAACTCTGCAGTACTAACTCGGGACGATCACACCCGTTAATTGTGATCAGCAATTAACTAGCGGGAACACTCCTCCGTTTTCCACGCACAGCTCGACCACACCCGTCAATTGTTTTTGTGCTTTTAACTAGCGGGAACATAACTCTGCAGTACTAACTCGGGACGACCACACCCGTTAATTGTTTTCAGGCAATTAACTAGCGGGAACACTCCTCCGTTTTCCACGCACAGCTCGACCACACCCGTCAATTGTTTTTGTGCTATTAACTAGCGGGAACATAACTTTGCAGTACTAACTCGGGACGACCACACCCGTTAATTGTTTTCAGGTAATTAACTAGCGGGAACACTCCTCCGTTTTCCACGCACAGCTCGACCACATCCGTCAATTGCTTTTGTGCTTTTAACTAGCGGGAACATAACTCTGCAGTACTAACTCGGGACGACCACACCCGTTAATTGTTTTTAGGCAATTAACTAGCGGGAACACTCCTCCGTTTTCCACGCACAGCTCGACCACACCCGTCAATTGCTTTTTGTGCTGTTAACTAGCGGGAACATAACTCTGCAGTACTAACTCGGGACGACCACACCCGTTAATTGTTTTCAGGCAATTAACTAGCGGGAACACTCCTCCGTTTTCCACGCACAGCTCGACCACACCCGTTAACTGTTTTGTATTCTTATTTTGTTGTATAGTTTTTATATTTGTTGTATAATTTTGATTTTTGTTGTGTTATTCTTATTTCCCTCTGTGATTTGGAACTTGTGGTGCTTTTCGTGATGTTCTTCTTCCGAACTGTTTCTTGACTCTCCTGACTCTCTTCTTTGTTTTCCGCTCCGCACAGCTTTTATAACTCGTGTTTCCCACCCGATCGTGGAGATGGAAGATTTCGCGCAGACCATATATGGTTATAAAATACCACCCATCCCTGACGTCACGCAATTCCCCCGACTTCCCAAATTCGTTGTGTTTGCGCTTGGGTAAACGTTGAACTGAATCTTTCTGTATGTCTTAGCATTTCTCCACGCGCCGGTACTTGTTTATTATTTTAAGGCGATGCTGCATTTGTTATTTCTTTCAGATAAAAAATTTTGATCGACTAATGTTATTCTCGTATTTACTGAATGTTGATTTTTCTTTAATATTTTCTTGGGTGATTTTTGTATTAATATTTTAATTTAATTTCGTCAAAAATAATATTTGCACATGACCCCTACTGACCTATTACAAGGTTAAAATAAAAATCTTGAAAAATAAGACCGTAAAATACCGCCGCCTTGCGGATCTTCTCTTAGTTGAACGCGTTGTACACTCATCTGCACAATTATTGGAGAGGCGAGCAGCATGCGGCCAGCGTTTATCCCTGGGCCGGTGAACGCTGCGCGGCTCCGCGTTTGTTTTTCTTTTCTTTTTTCAATCATAGTTAACAAAATGGGCTCGCGTCGTTAGCATCTATTCTCGTAAAATGAATATTCCGCAATTATAATCGATATTTTATTGTACTAGAGTTTTATTTTTATGCTTTCTGACTACTAATGGAATAAGTATTTTTTTATACTGCATGTTCACTAATATAGAAAACACGAAATGTTTCACTAATTTAAATAAAGATGTGTAATATACCTTTAATATTGGCTTCCCTAATTATTTGACAGTGTCGGTATTATTAAATTATTTTTAAAGTTTTTTTAAGCTGATTAATAAGCCAGATGCAATCAAATAACAATCAGTCTTGTTCAAATCATTATATTGTCTTAAATCTTTCGTTGTTAAAGCAGTTGTTAAATGCCATTAAACTTCTCGCAATAAAACTATTAAAGTAAATTGTAAAGTTTCTAGCAACCAGACCTATTTGAACCAACTGCGACTTCATGAGCGAATCAATGATATCAATACTATAAGAATAACGTCACTAATATGACGTTGTTGTTACAAATCAACTATTTTTTACTGAGCACAGGTAATATTTGTTTGACGAATGTTTAAAAAAATGTAGGGTTTAACTGCGTGCATATTCATTGTTAATTATTTTAGAAAAAATAGAACTATAATAATAATAAGCTAGTTATTATAATGCATTTCAAATAACAAGCTTCTTGCTCAACATTGCACCGAGCCCAATATATTTTTTTCAAATTTGGCTGATTTATGATGAGTCATATTTTGATAGTAAGTAAATAAGGAGTAAATGAATTGTAGTTGAATGTTATTGCAATCCTCTATTTATACGGCTCAGTCAACTTAGCCCCCTGAAGTTCGACTTTTTAAAAAATAACTGTTGCGCTAGACGGGCCTTAGCTAGCGCTAGCTAACGCCACAAAAATTAGAGCTAGCGCCGTTTAGACAAGAAAGTTACGGGGGTTTAAACTTTCGGGGGGCTAGGTTGTTGTTAGCCCCCCGAGTTTGGATTTTTCAAGTTTTCTTACAGTATTCGGATTCCTCAGAGCTAGCGCTACCAATTTAAAAGCTAGCGCCACCCCTACAACCCCAAAAGATTAAAAACATTTTAAGCCCTAGCCCCCCGAAATGAGATTTTTTTAATCAAATTGGGTGCAAAAGATTGCTTAGAGCTAGCGCCAGCACAATATGAAAAAAATATTCTCTCAAAAATATCAGGTCAAAAAAAGTTCACATCCAAACTTTGATGTGAGAGCTTTCAGCTGCTGTATGCGTATTACCATTTACTTGCTGAGTTTCAATACAAAATCATGATTGGCTTATAAAATACCGCTTCCAAGAAATATGTTGGCGTTGTAATTACTTGATGTATGTTCAAAGACACTGGCTATTACAAAGATGATGCCTAGAAAACAGTAGCCTAACTGACAAGTTTTTTTCAACAAAGTCGTACTTCGGGGGGCTAAGTTGACTGAGCCGTATAATGTAAGCAAGAACTATCAAAACATTTAAGCTAAATATTTAATATGTAACATGGATTTGATATTTAGGTTTGCTTAGAGAGTTGCTCCTTCATCAGGCAAGAAATGAATCTTAAACTTAATATGAGTAATAACCTAATAATATTTAAGTTGAATACAACATAATAACATACAGGGAGTTTTTCTTTAAAGTATACGTTTTCCAAATTTAGCTTATTTTCTTTAAATCTTTAGATATTCCTTGTTTTTTTTTTAAAGTTCAATTTAAGGCTTTAAACAAGTGTTTTCCACTCCCAGACTAAGCATGAAGTAAAATTTCGAGTTTAGAAAAGCCCCGTGAAAATTGGTCGAGGGTCGCGCAGCGACCCGAGACAAATTTTCAGGGCTTTTCTAAACTCGAAATTTTACTTCATGCGCCACGCGTATAAAACGCTGATTTCAAGTAAGGTTCAAATATACAAAATTTGGGGTATTTACCCAATTTGGCAGAGTCCAAATTAATACACATTATTTTCATGGCAATAGCAGTTAGGGAAGATAATATTCCCATTTAAAAAATATCATTGAAAATCCTTTGTTCCGTTTTTTTCATATATGTCCGGCATATAAATATTCACAATGAGCTTATGAACATGAATTATTTTATTATTATATTTTTAAGAAATAATCTATAATTGAATAAAATAAAACATATAGTTTGTTCGGCTGTCGAAACTGGAGTTTTAAAAGTAAAAATAATTTGTTATAATGACAAGAATAAGAATCATCAGTTTTGTAAATACCGAAAAATACCACAGGATCTGATAACGCTTTCTAACGAATTGAAAACAATACATAGCTTGTATGTATTATCAGCGTGTTTAAATAATACGAATCAACACTTTCCTTCGATCCTTTTTATACGCTTTTTTTTTCGTCTATTCCACGCGACGCGAGACCCCATCCGTTCATGCCAAGGAGCAATGCACAAATGCACAGCGAACTGCCGCTTTTCTCTCTGACTGTATTCGCCCCACTTGTGTTGTAAATTTGGCATCGGATGAGCTACTCTAAACTATGTGGGTCTTTCCAACACGATCGGCGTGTTACACTGCAATAATTCCCTTAAGGCTGGGAATTTTCTAAATTTAATTATTCATTCAAATACATATTCAAATATTTAAATAATTTAGTGATTTAAATGGAATAAAGTGAATGAAGGAATAAAGCAATAAAAAATACTAGAAACAACTTCACTTAACTAAAATAAGAATATTGAAATAATCAAATTATTACTAATTTTGTAATAATAATAATAACCTTCATTATCCCACGGAAGTATCCAGAATAGGGATAATATACAGTACATTCTTCAAATTTAGGAAATATAGGTATAATGGTATATTATTAGTAAATAAAATACTTTCTCGCAATGAGCCCAACTCAAAATTAGAATTTTTCTGAAGATTAAATCAATTACAACATTTATTCGCTTTAGTTTTTATTACTTAACACGTTAACTGCGTTATCGGTCGCCTGAGACCAGTACTGATCTTCGTTGTGGTGCAGGGCCATATTTATGAAAACTTTCATACCTTGCGGAACTTTCAATTTTCTCAATATATCCTTTAAAAAATTAAATCAAAAGTATATGTCATCACCGTACAGTATTTGCGTAAAACAAATAAATAAAATTATAAAATTATTTAATGACCGGTAACTAGAGCTCTACACGGTCCGATTTTTTTGGGCCCAGGCCAGGCCGGCCCCCTAGCAAATTTTGCAAGCCCGGCCCAGTCCGGCCCGGTTATAAAATAATTCACTTGAGCCCGGCTCGGCACAGGTAAATAATAGAACAGGCCTGACCCGCCCAGGATAGACGAATATTTTAGTGTGATTAATTTAAAATTTTCTTGGAGTTTCAACACTAGCTAATAAAGGTTTATCACACTTGTAAATATGAATTTACTTGTTTATAGATATAGTTTGCAATTAAAATGAAAACAAACTTTAAAAAAACAGTCCGGTCCGATCTCTTATTTTGGATTGGAAGCTCGGCCCGGCCCGGCCCGCTTGGAAAAACTTCGAGGCCCGTGCAGTGCTCTACTGGTAACCCACCAGCGCAGTTGTTTGATTTCATTGCCGCAGTGAACGCGGTAAACAAGTATAAAAAAAAACACATTTACAATTTTAATTATAATAGGAACACTTTCATTTATTATAAAACAATTATAACGGTGCGGATGAAAGAATTGACAAGATATAAATGCACCCAGCGCATCCCAAAAGTAGCGTGAAAATTGAAACTAACGGATAGTCATCCAAATCACCAATCGGGACAAACAAATCCATCTCTTCAAATAACTAAAAGTAATTTTAAAATAAGTTAGCTTTAAATGTGTGTAATAAATTTACTTACAGCATGATAAGTAACATTTTTCCAAAAACATGTTTCGTTTGAATAGAGATCACAAGGTGCTTCGACTTTCTTAGATTTGCCGCAAATGTTTACGCTGTCAGTTGGACATGTGGCTAGTAAGCTAGGTTTTACTAGATGAACCTTGCCAAATCTGCACAAAAATAAACATATATGAATATTTAAAATTACGAAAATGTTAGTATTAATTGCAAACAATGAGTCTTAACTAATAAGACTACTTAAGACAATAAATACCTATTAAAACGATTGCTTCCCGTGCAAATGTACCGCCGGGTATTGAATTATACAATAAAATTTTAAAATCTTATTTGATTTGTTAATGCAACCAGAGCTGGGAAGGGTTCAAATTATATTAGAGGATTCAAACGTGGTATTCGAATACTTCCATAATAGAGGATTTATGATTCGGATTCGATACATACTTCATGAAGAATTTGTATTCGAATCACATATTTGGCGATTCGAATCCTTTCATAAGGATTTGAATCCTCATGGACGGATTCGAATACACATGAAAGAATTCAAATACACATGAAAGGATTCGAATCCCTATGAAAGGTTTCCAATCCCTACGATAGGATTCGAATCCTCATAAAAGGAATGGAATTATTATTTATAAGGATTATAAAGGATTTAAATCCTTATGAAAGGATTCGAATCGCCAAATATGTGATTCGAATACAAATCCTTCATGAAGTATGTATCGAATCCGAATCATAAATCCTCTATTATGGAAGTATTCGAATACCACGTTTGAATCCTCTAATATAATTTGAACCCTTCCCAGCTCTGGTTGCATCCTCACAAAGGGGTTAAAATCCTTGAGATCCTTGCGATTTTTCCTACATCGATGTTACATAAACGCATGTTATTCAACGTATAACCGGCAAGATTCAACTACGCTGTAATTGTGCAATTATTTACTCTTTACGAAACATTCGACCAATGAGGTAAGTTTATTTACATATTAATTATACCAGAAATTCGTTAATAAATACAAATTTGGGCAAACAGCGACGAATATAATACATTCAGCAATAGCGGACCACGTGTGTTTGCTTAGTTCATTAAAGTTTTCTCTGAGTAAACGTGAGTCTGAAGTCGAAAATACGGTCCTATTCTATAACTATTTCAGGTTGAGCGCAAAATGAGTCTCAGTATAAAACATTTATTTAGCAGGTTAGCTCACAATTACGTGCTTAGTGGGTGCGGGCGGGGGTTGGCGGAAAGTTTCAACACGTGGCGTTAAATTGGCCCTTGAACATGAAGCGTGTGTAAGATGCAGCCCGTAGGTATGCACGCCATGCAGGAAAAAGCAACGCAGTTTTCTACAACGCCAGGGCGTAAATTGAGCCGTGAGTCACGGGTCGCAATTTTCTCAGTTAAATATACACTACATAGAAAACTGCGCTGCTTTGTCCAGCGTTGTCCTGCCTTATTATTTGTCGGTGGAAAAATAATAATCATCGTAATGTATCGAGTTGCCTTATGACTTGACTGCATTATTTTGCTCCCGGTCTTATTTATAGAGATGAACTTCAAATTTTCTGCACATACAGACTTTCTTTCAAAAATATAAAAATAGAAAATGGCGCCTATAAGAAAAACAAAAGTTGGCTATGGTCCCCGGGTAAATGTTACAGTTATCTTGAAACAAAATACTACTACTACGCCTGCATAATGTTAAAGTTATAAATGTCTAGTATCGGTAGTTTTTAAATAAAAAATTAAACGATTTTGAAAAAAAAACATTTTTCCTGATATCTTGAAAACAAAATAAGATATTTCAAAATTTGAGATTATTGGTAGGCTTAGATATGCAACGTTTCCCCAATTTAACCGTCATGTTTGATTGCAACCGAGATGATTTTTTTAAAGTTTTTTACTTTAAATTGCAAAGATTGTTTTTAAAACACTTCGTAATATATATTACGAATCATACAATAATTTAAATGCATCAGATATGTAATTATACAGGGTGAGTCGGGAGGAGCGCACCAAACTCTAGGAGTGTATTATACACGTGAAAATAATGTAAAAAAACTCATTTCCATTTGTTTTCAAGTTATGGCGTAATTAAAAATGTTCATCTAGCTTTCCACTTCTATCTGAATTTTAACATTATCAAAGTATGCCATGTTCGAGGCTTATAAACATTTGATAATTCTGACGTTTTGATGAACTGTCAGTGTACGGTGAACAGTAACTGAACGTTTAAGTTCGAATTAATGTGATTGTTAGTGTTGCAAAATGCCACATACTTATTCAAATTTAGAATATGCAAATATGGTGTTTGTATATGGTTTCTGTAATGGAAATGCTACAGCTGCTGTTGAAGAATATCGTGAACGTTTTCCACACCAAAGACATCCTGATAAAAACATATTTATTAGAGTTTTCAACAAATTGTGCGAGACTGGTAAGCTTCCCAGTGCTAACATAACATATGAGCGCGCTGCTCGACAAGGTTTTGTAGAAGTAGAAAATATTCTGCATCTAGTAGAAGAAGATGCAACTATTAGCTCACGGAGAATTGCCACTCAATTGGCAATTCCACAAAAAAGAGTGATGAACACGCTACACGAGCAAGGCTTATATCCTTATCACGTTCAGAGAGTACAGCACCTACAACCAGGGGATTACGCTAACCGTACGGAATTTTGTCGGTGGATAAATAATAATCATCGTAATTTATCGAGTATACTCTTTACGGATGAAGCTACATTTACCCGTGATGGCATTAACAACATTCGTAACTCTCATGTATGGTCTGATGAAAATCCCCACGCAACAGTCGAAAGCAATTTTCAACATCGGTTTTCTGTAAACGTGTGGTGTGGTATGGTTGACAGTTATTTAATCGGCCCTTTCATTTTGGAGAATCGTCTCACAGGAGGCAACTACCTCAATTTTTTACAAAATGAATTACAAGGCCTGCTAGAAGATGTTCCTATAAATATTAGAATGCAGATGTACTATCAGCACGATGGAGCTCCTGCACATGTCGCTCGTCAAGTCAAGCAACATTTGGACGAACGTTTTCCAGGGCGTTGGATTGGTCGTGGAGGTCCTATTAATTGGCCTGCAAGATCTCCAGACCTCACACCACTAGATTTTTGTTTATGGGGCTGGATGAAAAATGAAGTCTACAAAATAAAAGTGGACACACGGGAATCACTAATTAGACGAATTGAGAATACTGCAGCCCATATAAAAGAAAGAAATGAATCAATTGGGAGAGCAACAAACGCTCTTCGTAGACGAAGCAGAAAATGTTTAGAAGTCAATGGCGGTATTTTTTAACATTTGTTGAAAGAACGCTATGATTAAGAACATTTTTTTGTATAATAACTTGTTTATTTGTTAATATGCTATAACTTGAAAACAAATAAAAATCGGATAAGAACAAATGAGTTTTTTTACATTATTTTCACGTGTATAATACACTCCTAGAGTTTGGTGCGCTCCTCCCGACTCACCCTGTATTGTTTTAATTTATTATTTATAATGTATTATTATTATTATTGTTACATTACAAAATACTAGCTGTTTTACGTGACGGTAAGTAAATTGTAAAAAAGGCCCTGTATTCGTGATTCGAAATACAGGATTCGAATCATATTTTTCTCTTGCAAATCCTTTATTCGAGGATTCGTTATTCGAATCCTTTTTTTGAGGATTCGGCCAAGCTCTGATACAAACTATAAGAAGCATAAAGGGCAGCTTGGTGGTGTAGTGGTTAGAGTGTTGTACTGCCACGCCACGAGCCGGGGTATTTACCAGCCTGACAAGTTGTCTGCATTTATATAGGTTAGGATAAAAATGCCAAACACTCCGTCTTCTCGGATATGACGTTAAATGCATGTAGGACCCGTGTACTGCCTGGATGTTGCGTGCACGTTAAAGATCCCTACCGGTGGGTTGGAACTCCCACCGGGTTCGGCAAAATTCCCGGATAGCTGTAGACCTAATCTCCGGCGTCATGATTGGCCATAGCAGCGGAAATAGATGACGTAAAACCCAAAATAAAAAAAATAAAAAAAGAAGCATAAGTTTATTTTCTCAAATTTAAATAGTTTTGAATTTGAATTATTCTTGTTTAAGCATATATGTACCTATATTCTTGTATAAAGGAAGAATTATGTACTGGGTGGCCCAAATTGGATGTTACTATAACCGAGATTCGTTATTAGAAAAGATAGAAAAAAATCGATGGAAACTAGCTATCGTCTTTTGTTTTCAAGTTATAGCCAAAAATTCAATATTTTCCATATTCGATTTTTAATAATATCTCAGTCTGATTATTTTATTCAATTTTGTTAATTTAAATCGACATTATTAACTCCATAACAACCATAATAAACAAGGTTTTATTCACTAATGAACTAAAATTTTTTTAGGTCACTAGTGAGTTAAGAAATTTGTTATATTATTTATTATTCAATTTTGTTAATTTAAATCGACATTATTAAATCCATAACAACCGTAATAAACAAGGTTTTATTCACTAGTGAACTAAAATTTTTTTGGGTCACTAGTGAGTTAAAAAAATTATTTAAAAATAAATGTAAAGTACATTTTCTTCACAATTTCGTCGAAATTGAATAAAAACATATAAACGCCACGTGAATTAAACACCTTTATTCACTCAAAGAAATGATTTCACTCGCGCCGAGGCGCTCGTGAAATCAAAAATCTTTTCGTGAATAAAATCGTGTTTAATTCACTTGATGTATAATATTTATTATCAAGATAAGAATTGTATGTTCTATAGGTTATTTCGAAGAGAATCGAATGCAATTTACAGATTATTTCTATTTTCATTAATAAAAGAGATACAGCCCAAAGTTATATTTTTTTAAATAGAAGTTATAGTTGGCTGTGTTATTAATAAATGTTATTTTTCTCTTTTCATTGATATATAATATGTTGATGTTATATTTGCAATTTATTGAGATATATTAAATTTTTATTAAATTTTATTGTGTTGTGTATTAATAAAATAAGTGTTTAAACATGAAGTACGAAAATTACGAAAAGTTTCATATGTTAGAATGCTTTATTCAAAGCAACAGTAATTCTAATATTGCATTGGAAACATATTATACTCGATATCCGGAGAGAAGACAGCCCGATAAATCCATATTCCAGCGGTTGAAGACGAATCTCATCAACCACGGTTCCTTTACTATCCCAAGATCCAGAGAGTATAATATATTAGACGCAGAACAAGCTGAATTTAGTGTTATTGGGGCTGTAATTGAAAATCCAGAAATATCAAGTAGGCAAATAGAAGACGAACAAAGAATTTCAAGAAATCGTGCCTTAAGGATTCTGAAAAAAAAAAAATTCCCGTCCTTACACGATTAAAAAAAGACACCATTTGAAACTTGAGGATTTTGAACGAAGATTAGAATTTTATAACTGGTACAAAGCTAGATGTTTAACAAATCCGAACTTTTATAACATTATTTGGACCGACGAGGCGTACATAAGCCCCGCGGGAATATTTAATAGGCACAATGCTTATTATTGGGCCGATTCTAACCCTCATCGGACTGTTGATGTTAAGGCGCAAGGTAGATTTGGTTTTAGTGTTTGGTGTGCTCTACTGGGAAACCGAATCTTGTGTTACAAAATGTACGAGGGAAACTTGAATGGACGGAAATATACAGACATTTTACAACAAAATATTACTGAGAACTATTTGGACAATTTGCCATTAGTTCAAGGGGAACATTTGTATTTCCAACAAGACGGCGCACCTCCCCATAAGTGGAGAGAAGTGAAAAATTTATTAAATGTTAATTTTGGAGCAAAATGGTTAGGCACAAATGGACCGGTAAAATGGCCTCCGCGATCTCCGGACCTAACACCGCTGGACTTCTTTTTTTGGGGCTATACAGCGTGTAATCGAACTAATGTACATCCTCTTAAGGGCGTATACACAAAATATTTTGACACCAATTGCAGCAAAAATAAAATCGGAAAAAATATTGGATTTTTCATAATTTTTCATGCATTTTTTTACTTTTTGAGAACTTCTGGTTACCTGTGTTCATGATATTTTTCGCGGATGCGTAAGTTGTTGTATTTTTTATTTACTTTTACTACTGCGAGGCGCATAAATCACTTCTCACGCACTAAACACGCACGCTGTCTCGAATGACTAGATGAAACTAGGTCACTCATTTGTGGTATTGTTTATTTACTGTTACTACTGCGAGACGTATAAATCACTTAGCACGCACTACACACACACACTGTCTAGAATTACTAGATGAAACTGGGTCACGTATAAAAAAAATCACAATAAGTGTTCAAATTGACGTCCGCCGCACTCAATGCACATTTGGGCTCTACGTATCCAATTTGCACGAACAGTAGCAAACATTTCACGAGGTTTTCCACGAATGGTATTAGCCGCGGCGTTTACTCGTTGTATCAGCAATTCAGCATTGTCAATTTCCGTAGTGTAGACTTCACTTTTAAAGTATCCCCAAAGAAAAAAATCTAAGGGGTTTAAATCCGGACTTCTTGGAGGCCATGGTACAGGGCCTCCACGACCAACCCAACGTCCTGGAAACTCATCATCCAAATATCTTCTAACGCGCCTTTCATAGTGAGCTGGTGCACCATCTTGCAAATACCACATTCTTCTAAGAACCGCTAAGGGTACATTTTCTAGAAGATCTAAAAGGTCATCTTGCAAAAATCGTAAATATCGTTCTCCATTCAAATTAAATGGAAACATAAATGGCCCAATTAATTGATCATTTAAAATACCTGCCCAGATATTAAGGGAGAAGCGATGCTGGAAATGAGTTCTACGCGTAACACGAGGATTTTCTATTGCATAAACATGCATATTATGGAAATTAAACTTCCATTACGCGTAAAGCACGATTCGTCGGTCACTAAAATGTCTTTGGTAAAGTTAGGATTTAGAACATTTTGTGCCAAAATCCATTGACAAAATGCAATTCTTTTGGGAAAATCATGGGGTTGATGTTGTACACGCTGGTAGTGATACGGATAAAAATTATTGTCTCGTATAACACTGCTGACAAATGTGTGCGATACATTTAGCTGAGCGGCGATAATACGGGTACTTAAACCAGGATCCGCTTCCAACAGATTCAAAATTTCATCTTCCGCTCGCAAATATCGCATTGGACGGTCACCACCTCCGACGGCTCCGGCGACGGCGACGGGCTGCAAACTTCCAGTGTCGCGTGCTCTTTGTAATAAATTTCTAAATCGGTTTGGCGGTGGTAAGTGTCGTTCAGGAAATCGCTCTTGATAAATTCTTACAGCTTCCGCGGAATTACACCGAGTTTCACCGTAAAGAAGAAACATGTCTGCCAATTCAATGTTTGAATAAACGTATCGCGACATGTTACAAAATGTAGATGTTTCATGGAATAAGTTTCACCATAGACTAAACAGCAAACTATTTTTATGTTTAAAAATCATCTACCCTCGCCGCTCTTATCTAAACATTTCAATAAGAGTGGAGATAAAGTGAAGTGTGAACCTAATAAGGAAAAATACTGAACTTCATTAACACGGTTAGAAAATATTCGGAATTTAGTCAGCAATGGGTACTTATGAAAACGATAACATAGACATAATTCTTCACAATCTGACCCACTTTTCTCTGGATAGTGTAATTCGATATCCAAATCGTTTAAAAACTACCAGTCTATGTGGAATCTCTCTTAAAATACACAATGTGCGCGTATACCAGATACCACAAACATGTGGCCTATTATTATTAATTATTTTTAATAATTATTTGTGAGCTATCTACTAAAGGTATGGCAATTTCAAATGCAGGTATTGTTTATTTAAACGCTGCCCCTTATGTGGTAGAGAGCCTGTACAGTAGTTCGTTTACACGCTGTATAAAGGACGGTTTATATAAATTAAATAACAACAATATCAATATTTTACGACAAAATTTCATTAATATTGTAAATTCTATATCTCATATTCATATTCATTATGCATGTAGAAGTGTCATAAATAGATGTAACTCATGCATTTTGAACAATGGCAATCAATTTGAGCATTTATTTTATTTTTTCTGTCAATCTTAGTATAATCGTTTTTTTTTGTATTGACTAACCAGATTTGGTGATTTTTTTAATAAAGTTGGATAATTGGTTGGATACTCTGGTTGTAATTAATTACACTGTCGTAAAGATTAATTTCGCAGCGTAACAGGTTTCATTTATTAATCCCACTTTTTGTCAAATAATTAATCAATGGCAACATGGCATTCATATATCAATGTCATTTTATGAGAAATAATCAAAGAACCTAACAAAAATAAATCTGAAACAACCAGATTTCAGATTAATTTTGTTTAGGTTTAATTTTTTCGAAATAATTGTAATTATTATCACATCCTAATATAAGCCTACTCAAATTCCAGCAATTATTAATTTAATATTAAACATGCCTACCGCGATTAATAAGAATATTTAAAATTTAATAAACTATAATATATATAAATAAATTTCAAATAAAAACATCAACATGTTATACATCAATGAAAAGGGTAAAAATAATAATTTTTTTAATAGCACAGCCAACTATGCCTTCTATTTAAAAATATATAACTTTGGGCTGTATCTCTTTTATTAATAAATATAGAAATAAGCTGTAAATTGCATTTGATACTCCTTAAAAAAGTACCTATAGAACATACAATTCTTATCTTGATAAAATAATAAATGACTGAGATATTAATAATAATCGAAAATGGAAAATATTGAATTTTTGGCTATAACTTGAAAACAAAAGACGATAGCTAATTCCTGTTTTCGGCATTGAGTTTGTCTCGAAAAAAGAACTAGAGGATGTGCCATCGATTTTTTTCTATCTCTTCTAATAACCGAGATTCCCTATAGTAACATCCAATTTGGGCCACCCCAATTTAGAGAATCTAAACAATCTCAGGTGTCGCATTCCTCAAAATCCATGAGAAAGCTGGTCAAAGAGATGAAAATCAGCGAGACTGACTGAAGAAACAAACTGAACTGTCGTAGTTAAAACCTAGGCATGGCTCACTACTTAGACGATAAAGTTACATTTATTTTAATGTCCAATCTACTGTTACGGCTCTAAGTTTTTTTTAAGTAGTAATGTCAGGTTTTAGATGAATCGAGACCGCTCCGGTGAAGCTCAGCAGGATTTCTTTTGAGGGAGGAGATTGCATGTTGGGTGTGCTGCATGAATGGATGTGTGTGCGAGGTAAGCCAGCTTAATATAATAATAATAATAATAAACTTTATTTTTCCAACAGAAAATACATTATATAATCCAAACCATACATCTGTCTACAATTCTGTTAAAGAAAAACAAGACGTAATTCAGATGAGTTCAAAATGTACACTCTGATCTTCAATTACATTAGATATACCAGACATTATTATAACGAACATGCAACTCTTACTAGAAACAAAGAAATAAATAAAAACAATATTAAATATATACTTAATTACATTGATCTGCATACAACATATCAAATATGCGCTATTTAAAATTAACTTTGGAATCGATATCTGTACAGAATACAGGCAATTTATTCAAGAAGTTGACAATTGTATAATGAAACGATCTCTCATATAATGTTGTTTTGTGTGCTGGTGGTGATAACTTTCCTCGACTTCTAACATTAATATTATGGACATCACTTCTAAAGCATAGTTTTTCAAATAAATAAGAGGGCGTTTTTTGCTTAATTATATCATAATATAAACAATAGCTTTGCAGTTTTCTACGGTTCTCCATGTTTAGCCATATTAAATCCTTAAGTTTATGACTTATTCTATCCCGCCTGCGCAATCCATAAATAAGTCTAATACACGAATTTTGAATTCTTTATATCCGTGACTTAGTCGCTTCGTCAAGACAGGAATGTATTAGTGAAGAGCAATACGTGAATTGTGAGAGAACTGTCGTTTCACAAAGCAAGATTTTAATATTTGTATTCAAAAATTCGCAGTTATGGTATATACGTCTTAGATTACTGAAACCTATATTTATGCATTTTGATACGAAGCTGCGATATCTAAAAGTATTATCCATCATAATGCCTAGATTTTTTCCATTCGTGCTGAATGGGATCAGCTCATTATTAATTAAAGGTTAATTAGGTAATACTTCAGCACATTTTATTTTTGGACCAAACAGCAGATACGTTGACTTTGATGGATTTAACAGGAGACTATGTGATATTGATATTTCATATAAAGTTTTCAGATCTTCATTTAACTTTATAAGTGCCTCATTGTATTGTTCAGGGTGAAATGAAATGTATATTTGAGTATCGTCAGCGTACATGTGATAATTACAGTAAGATATGCTGTTTATAATATTTGAAGAATATATCGTATATAACAAAGGCCCTAAAATTGATCCTTGAGGGACACCTGATGATACCGCTTTAAAATTAGAGACAGGCGATTCTAATTTAACTGCTTGATACCGATCATTTAAATAACTATTTAATAGAAGTATTGCAGATTGATTAAAGCCTATATATTTTAAAATTGAAAATAAAACTTGATGGTTCAAAGTGTCAAAAGCTTTGCTATAGTCGAGGAGTACCAATGCAGTTATTTTACCCTTATCACAACTTTCAAGAATGTCATCAGTGACTTTTAAAAGTGCAGTGTTACAACTATACCCTTCTCTAAATCCTGATTGTAACTTTGGCAAAATGTTGTAAGTAGCTAAGTGTTCTTTAATTTGGTTATCTATTAATATTTCTATTATCTTAGAGAGAGTAGGTAAAATACTGACAGGCCGCAGGTGACGTAACTCAGTTGGATTTTTAATTTTTGGTAGTGGCAGGATCAATGCTTTTTTCCAGCTATTTGGAAACATGCTATCTAAGAAACAACTATTAAGTATATTTGTGACAAATGGAGCTATATATGACCAACTCAATTTCAATAGTTTAAGATCTAATCCATCGTTCCCCTGGGCGTTAGTCTTAATTTTATTAAATGCTTTGTTTACATCTTCTATACTAGCAAGTTTAAAATTAAAAAGTTCGGGAAAATTTAATTTATAATTACTATTGTATTCACCTATAACTTTACTGAAGTCTACATTAAGTTTTGGTATTGAATCAATGCAATACTTATTGATATTACAAGCAGTACGGAGGTTTGATATATCTACATGTGATTTATTGGATTTATTAGAAATGATATTGAGGTCTCTCAGTTCTTTCCACATTTTACTAGGTTGTGTTTTATTTAACTTCCACTGTATATATGATTTCTTTTCATGTTTTATCACTAAATTAGTGTAATTTCGTAGACTTATAGTAATCCCAATCATGAGAATTTTTAGTTTTGCGAAATTTAACTTTAGCTTTATTTTTGAGAGAGATTAATAATTTTATATTATCTGTTAGCCATTCAGGTTGCCTTTCAATTAAAGTGGCAGATGCAAGTGTTATTCTTGTTGGTTGTGTAACAATTTGCTTCATATCTAATGAATTTAAAATAGAATTAAAAACAATTGTTTTGGTATCATCTAACTTTCCCATATCTATATTAAAATCTCCTAAAAAAACATTTTTTTCACATGAGGAAAGTGCATTATCAATTGAAAGTTCCAATTGATTTAGAAAATATTTATAATTTGTATATTCGGGTCTATATAAAACACCTATTGCAATGTTATTAAATGATATCCATAATTGTTCAATTTCTGGATCACTATATATTATTTCATATTTATATTTATTACGTAAGTATATGCAAACACCACCAGCTCTATGAGGGCGATCGCGTCTTACAACGGTATAGCCTTTAATATTTATCATTTCACTGTCTATTTTATCAGATAGCCAAGTTTCACTTACTGCAAAGACATCAAATTCCAAATCAGTTATAAGTTCTCTAATATTGTTAATTTTTGGTAACAAGGAACGTATATTTAAGTGTCCAATTTTCATTGCAAAGAGATATTAATATATGCGAGTACGTATAAATGTGTGTGTCTCCATAACAAAAATGTTTTTATAACATATAGGTAGCAACATTAAATATAGAATGTCTAAAATAATAAATAAATCAAAAATAAAAATAATAGTTTTCCATAGGTAAGTAAAATAAATTTACTAATTGTTTATAATTATAAAAAATCAAACCGTAATTTAATTTAAATAAAAATAACATAAATTCCTTAAGATTACATTATATATTTTACATTTGACCAATTAATGTTTCTAAGTCTCTCTCACATGTTATTTTGTGTTTTTCGTTCTTATATAAAATAATTATGTTTCCAGCGGCGGTCCAGACATTCTTCATTTGAAATTTTTCTGTGGCAACTTTTAATAACGAGATTCAGTTAAGTCTTCCTTAATTGATATATCAGAGCCCTTAAGTTTCTTCTTATTAAGAAATACATTGTCGCGATATTTGTGGGAAACGAAGTTGATTAAAATTGGCCTTATTTTGCCTTTATTAACTGACTTCCCCAAGCGCCGGCAATTTTCGATATTTGCACTATTAATGATAATACCCATTTTTTACTTTCCCCCGTATGTAATACAAAGGGAAAGTATTGTTTTCGTGAAAATTTTCGAATCAAAAATTTTAGCGGAAATATCCGTTTTGAGGTCCCCTGAGTCGAATAAGACCATTTTTGAAAAATGTCTGTCTGTGTGTCTGTGTGTGAGTCTGTGTGCGCTGTACCACAAAAACCGCTAAAGATATCGAGATGAAACTTGAAACTTAAGCTTTTTGTTACAATCGGAAGAGCTGAAAAGCTTTTGGTGAAAATCGGAAAACCGGAAGTGGTATTTTACTCTTAGCGTTTTTCAGATTTTTCCGATTTTTTCAATAAATGTTCATCAAACAAAAAATTATTTCAAATAAAAGTTGTAGATAATAACAAAATGAAGATGTATTGTTCACTTACTTTTTGTCATAGCACTCTTAGTCTTTGAGATATTTCAAAAGTTGTGTGTTTTATCTAGTTATTGGTGTGTGACAGTGTATGTGTCGATACAATTGAAAAATGTTTGAAATAAAAGTTGTAGGAAATGAAAAACTTAAGATTTTTTGTAGATTCACTTTTTGTCATAGCACTCTTAGTTTTTGATATATTTAATAAATAGTATTTTTTATCTAGTCATTGATTTGTGTCAGTGTATGTGTTGATACAATTGAAAAATGTTTCAAATAAAAGTTGTAGGTAATAAAATATTAAAGATTTTTTGTATCTTTACTTTTTGTCATAGCACTCTTAGATTTTGAGATAATTAATAAATAATGTTCTTTTATCTAGTCATTGGTTTGTCTCAGTGTATGTGTTGATACAATTGAAAAATGTTTCAAATAAAAGTTGTAGTTATCAAAAAGTTGAAGACATTTTGAAAATAATAATGCTACAAATATTTTAAAAGTGATTTACTACGCAATTTACGGGGGAAAGTACTATGATGGACACATCACCATTTTTTATTAATGATGTTTAGTACCTTCTCTTCGATGATTTCATCTTTATCCTTAGCGATTCCATGCAGGAGTAAATTGTTTCTTTTGGTGCGTTGCTCCAGAAGGTCGATTTTTTCTTGAGTCTGTCGTTTCAATTCATCGTTCTCCTCGGTCAGTTTATCAACCACATTTTCGAGACTTGATATCTTTTCCTTGAACATCTTGAAGGACACTTGCAATTTATCTGCGATTGTGCTCGATATTAACTCCAAAATGTCTGGTTGTTTTAATGCACTCACAATAATTTCGTCTATTTCACTCCTCTGAGATTTTGTAAAAACCATTTTCGTAAGAGGTAGAAATACAAGATTGTAACAGTTGGCCTTTTCGCACTTATAATAATTGTTTTTATTTAATACTGCACTATATTAATTAAATTAACGGAGACACGGATCGAACATCTACACTCTATGCATGCTCGATACAGATTTAGTTTAACCAAATTAAATAATTTCAATTTAACTGATTAAATTATTGATTATGTACCCGACTGCCTTCAAATTGCCTGTTGAAGATCATTAAGAGCGGTTAAGGCACACACAACATCAACCGTTAAAATTGTAAAGATTTGTCTTATGCAACGTTGCATTTTTTTTGTTAGAGTTGTGTCTTTGTGTTACCCCGTTTCTCTTTATCCTATTTTTTCGTCGTAATTGCACTGTGCGTAAATTCCGCGTTTTGTTAGGCTAAGTAGCCTTCATTAAACGCACTAGTTACTGACAAGATAAGAGGAATTGTAAGAAGGAAAGAGAGCCTGGCAAACAGGGAATTTCGATCGAGGGAGGTGTTTTACCGAAAGTCGTCTGAGAGGGTTCATGCAGCTATTACCACCCTTACCTGCTTCCAGACAGGCCAACACCTATCCGCATGTACTAGATCCTGCTTTAAACCCCATTGATTAAAAGGTAACTCCCTTAGAAATTGGTTTGAAGATTCCATTTTTAATTTTCTTTTGCGAACGGGCTAATATCAATCCAAAACTAACCAGAGAAGGGCAGTCTTTAAATTACTCATTATCTTTCTATTCATTTTGTGGCTACCTACTATAAATGTATTACCCAAATTAGGCACTCGCGCGGTAGATCAGCATTTCCCGAACGTAGGCAAGACAGTCCTGAAAATGTTGGGCCCTAAATGTACCATTCTGCATTGGCTCTCACAGAGATAACACCATTAAAATCCCGAAGAGTCTTTGTCTGATGCAATACCTGACATGTGCGTGCGAGTTCCTTTCTTTCAAATAAATGTGCACCCAATGTAATCAGGTTCCACTTTCTCATTTTTTGAGCAGCGGAAATACACGAACAGCGCCCGTTCTGCACATGAGAGTGCCTAATTTCAAAAATTGAAATTACTTAGCTTTCCTATTTTATTTTTATATTTTATATCATCACATAGTTTTGTATTAAATAGTTTCTGGTAAATTGTGATTTAAATATTTACTAAATGATCTTTTAAAATTTCTATCTCCTTTCTGTCATACTGGTAGCTGGCGCCCAATTGATGTTGAAGTAATTAATAAAGAACTACGACCCAGCGTCGCAATAAACTAACCTAGCCGCGAGCATTTGTGAAGTCGAACGTCACAGCGCATACAACACTAGAATGCACAACGCCTCCTAAAAGAAAGTCAGTTGGGTCCATTTTGTTGATGGACAAAAATATCTCTACAACTGGGCGTGCTCCCAATTGCCAGAATCAGCGGTTTGTTAAGAATGTTCTGCTCTTTTAAACTAATCATGAATTTCCAGAAAAAAAAGTTTGCAAAAATTAGAAGACTGCTGGTTTTTGTCCGTGAAGTCAAGATCAATGCCGAGGTTTATCAACAACGCATTTTGAAGGACGTTGTGATCCCCTGGAGCAAAAACTCTTCAAATGCAGATGCTCCAAAATGACTGGGCACCTGCACATTTAGCATGCTCGATGATTGATGTACTTTCCTATTTGGTCCATCTGGTAATAAAAGCCTGCTCTACCAACGACAAGTCAATCAAATCCCTAAAGGCGTCCCTGCAGTGAGAAAGGGCCGACATTTCGAACCACCAACTAATGACCATTGTTAAACATTTTCGGAAGTGTGGCGAGGCCTGTGTGGCAGCTAAAGATGGAAATTTTGATCATATGTTCAAATAATCTTGTAAAGAATTTTCTTGGCTTTATTCTGATGTAATTTGTTGTTGTGTTTTACTTTCCGATAAAAAGGTTGTTACTCAAAGAATGTGTGTGGAAACTTTTGCCGCACCCTGTAAATAATTCTTTTTTACTTACCCTCCAGTTATTTGTGCTCTTTGGTATCTTAAATGAATCGGCAAATTTAACGACATTTTCTCCACATTTTCTGTTGGAAGGAACATGTACATTATATTTCCTTCTGATTCATGGGCAGGAGTTTCAATATTAACTTGCCCATCTATTTTAACTTTTAACTAAAAAAAAAAGTATACAATAAATAATATTCAATGGAATCTTCTTTATATAAAGTACCGGATAGAAAAATTAATCAATTAAGCCTATTTTAGGTATTTGCAATGTTGCTGAACGTTGTTCGTTATTGTTATTTTTAAAAACAAAATAAAGCTTGTTAATTTCTGAATAAACACTATGATCAAAATCATCATCATCAAAATCTGTACCTCCGTTGTATTTATTTTATGATCGTCAAATCAAACACCTTATTTCCCACATAATTACATAACTTCTGTCATTTTGGGCATTTGTGATTTCGCTGAAAGTTCTTCTATTTTATTTTTTCCAAAATCAAAATGAAGCCTGTTTATTTTCGAATAAACACTGTAATTTTTTTAAAAATTTGTACTCCCGTTGTTTCACTTAATGATTGTCAAATTGAACATCTTATTTTCCACCTTTTAAAATAATTTCAGTAAATTTTCCTACCCCCTGGTTAAGCATGAAGTAAAATTTCGAGTTTTGAAAAGTTTGAATTTGCTGATGCAAAGCGAAGCGCAGCGTGCCGGCAAATTCAAATTTTCATGCTTTTCTAAACTCGAAATTTTACTTCATGCGCCACGCATATAAAGCACCGATTTCAAGTAAAGTTTAATATACAGGGTGTAGAATTAACTGAAGCGCCATGGGGATTTCAATGTAAAGGAATTAATGTTCAATTATTATGTTCTCTAATTATTTTATAGAAAAAGCCTATTTAAATTTAATTAAAAAACTTATTTTTGGAAATAAAGAATCAAGAGGTATCGAACCTTTAGATTTGAATGTATTTCCAAAATTTAAAAAATTACCAAATATTCCCTTTTTGACGAATAGACTAATCAAAATATTAAATAATAACTCAATAAAAATAGTTAGTTACAACAATAAAAATAGTTACTTACAACAATAAAAAAATATCTAACCTTTTTTCAATAGTTAAAGACAAGACTCCACCTTTGCTGGAATCTAATATAATATACAAAATTCCTTGTTCAGAATGTCCCTTAGTTTATGTAGGTCAGAAAAGCCAATGGCTACGTCAAGGGTAGACAATGCTTATGGGAGAACTGGATTCCGAGTTTTCGAGGATAGATAAGGAGAGACTGTGGTCGGGAAGTGGGTCCATCTACTTATGAATAGAGTAAACGTAGAAGTATTCTAGAGAAAACTGCTCCGGTTGCGTCTACACACACGCACACACACACACACAAACGCGCTCGCTCTTATTTCGTCGTGTAATTTGATCCCGTCTACACCACTTGTACGATGATAGATTTGATGACCTTTAGAAAAAATAAACTGTTCCGAAACATTTATTTTATTTTCAGATTTCCAACGTGTTCAAAATTATGGACTTTGGGAATCAGATATATTTAAAAAGCTCCTAAATAAACCTAAAATTTAACTAAAAACCAAAAAATAAAATTCAATGAGTTTACATTAAAGAATTCATTTGATATTATTTTTATCTTGATTGTTTTTTTTTTCTTCATAAATTCAATTAAAACTTTGGTATGTACCAAATTTGGCAAATAATTTATATTATTGATTAGTTATACAGACAGTTTTTTAAGTATAAATAACTCAATATACAGAATACACTGTACATTTTTCTGGGCTTTTCTAAACTCGAAATTTTACTTCATGCGCCCCACGCACAAAACACTGATTTTACGTGAGGTTCAAATATACTTAAATTTCACAATATTTTAGTGTTTTATACGCGTGGCGCATGAAGTAAAATTTCGAGTTTAGAAAAGCCCCGAAAATTTGTCGAGGGTCGCTGCGCGACCCTCGACAAATTTTCACGGGGCTTTTCTAAACTGGTGTGAAATTTTACTTCATGCTTAGTCTGGGAGAGGAAAACACTTGTTTAAAGCATCAAATTGAACTCTTTTAAAAACACAACAAATATCTACAGATTTAAAGAAAATAAGGTGAATTTGAAATATGTATACTTTAACGGAAAACTTCCTGTATATGAACTGTGGTAGACGAATAATAAAATTTATTATCACCACAAAAAGTCTATCCGAAAATATTTCTTTTATTTTGAGATTTCAAGCGTGTTCCAAATTATGAAATTCAGGAATATATTTTATAAAAACAAATTTACAATGAAATTAACAATTCTAAAATATATTTTCAACGTTTTTAGTTATTTTATATATTTTAATAAAAAAATTGTTAAACTTATTAGATCAATAGATTATTGTTTCAAATATTCATAATTTGTATAAATAATTTAATAAAAAGTTAAAAATCATAAATAGTTTATTATTATATCAAAGTGATAATGGATTTTCTAAAAATTAGTGCCTCAACAATGTAATGTATACGCTGTCAATGTTCAGGCATTCCTCGATTTTATATAAAAACGTGCAATATGAAGTTAAGAACGAGTGTATCCACTCCCAGACTAAGCATGAAGTAAAATTTCGAGTTTAGAAAAGCCTGAAAATTTGGCTCGGGCGCGTAGCGAAGCGGAGCGACCGAGCTAAATTAGGCTTTTCTAAACTCGAAATTTTACTTCATGCGCCACGCGTATGAAACATTGTAATATTGTGAAGTATTTATAATACACTTTAAATAACAAAATATTTAAATTTTTCTTGGTACATTTTCAATTCAGGTCAAATAATATAATATATCAAATAAACTTATTTAGTAACTTAATTATCAAAAAATAATAATGTTGCGTGTATGCATCAACAGCGCTTAATGGGTTAAAAACTTCAAACGGTAATAATTCAAAAACTAAAACAAAAATGACAACTGCATTTTTCACTGACCCCTTTAATTAAAAAAGAAACCCTTAACGATCAGTAGATTTGATCTGATCAATAGGATTGATCTGATTAGTTAATAAAATGATAAGTTGATGTATTTGTTTTACTTTTTATCAAAAGTTAAATAGTTTTGTATTTTAAGTTTTTTGTACAAAATAAATACTACTTAATGAATTTTACAACGTTCACATATAATTTCATAAAATCTATTCTCTAATAACGCAGAAAATAAAATTGTAGAAGGAAACGCATGAATGAATGTAACACGCATCCATAGCTCGTTAAAAGAAAAAAAAAAACGTGTTTTCAAGATTGAAAAATCAACATCTGGAATATGATACAACGAGAAGCACGGAATAAAGGGAGAAAGAAATTGTCTCTCTCTCTCACTCTCTCTCTGAGACTTGATTTCGCGACATCTGGAGTAAAATAGTCGTAACCGACCGATCGCAGGAAGCCAGACTGGTGTATATAGGCAGCCATATACACCAATTTGGCATCCAGCGCTCTGCTCCCATTCGCGTGTACCCAAAATTTATATGGGGACTGGCTACCTGGATATACAGGGTGAGTTTTTTTCGATGTTCTCTATGGGGATCTCGGAAACTATAAGAGATAGAAAAACGGTTAAATGGGGAAAGAAGTGTAGTTTTATAGGACGAATAAAATGACACTTTCAAAATATTTGAAAAAGTCAAGGGTAACTAGATATTTTGAATAATGTAAAATGTGTCAATTTTTTGAAATCAATATATTTTTATTATTATCATAGATAGAAAAAAACTGTAAGAGACAAAGTTGTAGAAAATTTTACACAGATTAATAACAAGAAATCAAAAAAAAAATCGCCCAAATTTTGGGACATATGACACAAACTTACCTTTTTTGAAATGGAAACAATAGTTGGCTATGACTTTATTAAAAGGGCTATTTTTTTCCCTTCAATTCGATATAACATATGCCATAGTTATTTTTAAAACAAAGTAAGTTACAGTCGTTTTTAATTTTACCATACACCAAAAAATAGTTAGCCATGAAAAAGACAAAAGTAAAACAATTGCAGTTGTTTATTGTAAACACATATTATTTCATTACCATATTTGGTTTGTTTCGATAAGTTTGTTTTGTATTTATTTGGTGTTGAAAGTTTTTTAAAGTGATAATGAATTTTTCCAACGAAGAAAAGCGTGATATGCTTGTTTGTTACATTCAGTGTAATAAAAACGCTGCGGATGCTGCAGAACAATATTGTAATCAATATATCGATCGTCGGCAGCCATCTTTACCAACATTCAGAAGAATTTACCACAATTTGGGTGAGTACGGATCCTTTACAAAGCCGAAACTTGAAAAAAACGAAATGAATGAAGTTTCGGAAATAAACGTATTAGCATTGGCGATGATAGATCCATCCACATCGACCAGACAAATTGCAACAGAAGCAAGCATATCTCAACGGACTGTAGTACGAGTTTTGAAAAAACACAAATATCACCCATATAAGGTATCAATTTCACAAAATTTACATGACGGTGATACCAATAAGAGAATGGTCTTCTGTATGTGGTACAAAAACATGTGCCAAGATATTATCCTCTTGGCACATGTTTTTGTACCACAGTTCCCTACAAAAATAATTTGGACAGATGAAACGCGATTTACTAATTGTGGGATTTTTAACCGGCACAATGAACATGTTTGGAGTCAGGAGAATCCACGAGAAGTTGCACAACGTAGACCACAAATTAAATTTGGATTTAATGTATGGTGCGGTGTGTTCGGATCGAGAATTCTCGGCCCATATATTTTTGATAACACATTGAATGAAAATGATTACCTTCGTTTTCTTCAAGAAACATTTGAAGATAGGCTCGATGATTTAAATTTATCAGTACGGGCAAGATTGAAGTGGTTTCAACACGACGGAGCTCCACCTCATAGCAAGTTGGCTGTGCGAAACTATTTAAATGATGCTTTTCCTAATTCATATGTGGGAAGAAATGGACCAATCCTCCTAGATCACCCGACCTATCCGTTTTAGACTTTTTTCTGTGGGGTTATGTGAAGAACAAAGTGTATCAACAATCATATCAATCCGTGGAGGATCTTAGACTAGCTGTACTTGAAACATTTAATTCTATTGACAAAAGAAAAGTCAAAAAAGCCACAAATTCGATTTTAAAAAGATGTACTTTATGTCATAATAATAATGGTGGACTTTTTGAGCATCTTGTGTAATATTTAAAATTTTCTTCTATTATTATTTTGATAATTTTGGAATTATTTTACTTTATGTTGCTTTTGACAAATCTAAAGAAAGATAATAAATTAAATATTGATTTCGTTGCTATAAACAACCGCAATTGTTTTACTTTTGTCTTTTTCATGGCTAACTATTTTTTGGGGTATGGAAAAATTAAAACGACTATAACTTATTTTATTTTAAAAATAACTATGGCATATGTTATATCGGATTAAAGGGAAAAAAATAACCTTTCTAATGAGGCTATAGCCAACTATTGTTTCTATTTAAAAAAAGATAAGTTTGTGTCATATCTCCCAAAATATGGGCGAAATTTTTTTTTTGTTGATTTTTTGCTATTAATCTGTGTAAAATTTTCTACAACTTTGTCCTTTACAGTTTTTTTCTATCTATGATAATAATAGAGATATATTGATTTCAAAAAATTGACACATTTTACTTTATTCAAAATATCTAGTTACCCTAGACTTTTTCAAATATTTTGAAAGTGTCATTTTATTCGTCCTATAAAACTACACTTCTTTCCCCATTTAACCGTTTTTCTATCTCTTATAGTTTCCGAGATCCCCATAGAGAACATCGAAAAAAACTCACCCTGTATATGAACTGTGGCTACGTTCACGATTAAGTAAACACAAAAGTGATACTAAATTGAATAAAAATACTTGTGCACTAGCTATCCACTCAAATACAAAAAAATACAGAATAGATTTTGATAATACAAACATTTTAGATTTGGAGAAAAATTATAAATCAAGATTATTTTTGGAAATGTTCTACATTGACCAACAAAATTCTTGTATGAATTTTAAAACAGACACAAATGGCTTACATGCCATCTATTCATACTTGTTAAAATTATAATAAACAACATCTAGAAATTTGAAATCAATAATATTCGTTTTTTTAATTTTTTTTAATAAACAATTATTTATTTACAAATTTTTACACGTCGATATATGACAAATTTTAATTTAAAACAAGCCCAGTTACATTAGTGGAAAAATATAGAGCAACTTTAATATATTGCTAAAATAAAATTTCTGATGTTACCTTTGGCCATAATTTGTCTGTAGATAAAAACATACGATATTTATAAATAGTTTGCTGATAAAAAATCCCCATTCTTCTTTCGTTGTTCCATTGGATATAAAAAAGAATATTTTAGAATGGAAATAAATAAAGCAACTTTTTCAATAACCTGATAAATTTGCAATGTATTTAGTTTAGTATAAGTTTAAATTCATCAGTTTAACGTATTTCACTTGTCAACATGCCCAGAGGCAAACATTTATCCGCTGATATTAAAAATCGGATTGTTGATTTATACAATAGTGGTCAAAAACAGATTACCATTGCAAACATGTTTATGTTAAATAAATCTATTGTGTCGCGAATAATTAAGCAATATCGTGTAAAGGGAGATACATCCGTCAAAAAAAAATCAGGGAGACCTAGAAAAACCACTCACTTTACGGATAAACAAATTATAAAAATTGCCAAAACCGAGCCTTTTCTCGGATCTAACATGATAAAGCACCGTATATTTGAAGAACTTGGAGTAAATGTGACTTCTAGGACAGTGAGAAACAGACTACTAGAAGCTAAATTATTTGCTAGACCCAGCAAAAAAACCCATGTTGTCTAAGAAAAACAGACGATCCCATTTAAGTTTTGCCAAAACGCATCAACACTGGACTGAGAATGACTGGAAAAAGGTTATCTGGAGCGATGAATCTAAGTTTTCTTTATTTAAAAGTGATGGTATTGTGTATGTAAGACGTCCTGCCAATGAACGACTCAACCCTAAGTATACGTGTCCAACTTTAAAACATGGTGGTGGATCGGTAATGGTTTGGGGCTGTTTTTCGGGATATGGTATGGGGCCCCTTTATAAAATAGAAGGTATTATGGACCGATTTAAAAATAAGGACATATTAGAGAACCAAATGGTCCCATACGCCGACGAGATTATGCCTTTAAGACATTTATTTCAACAGGACAATGATCCTAAGCATACTTCTCGGTTCGTAAAAGAATGGTTCAGAAAGGAAAACATCACTGTTATGGAATGGCCTTCACAGTCCCCAGATCTCAATCCAATTGAGAATCTGTGGGACATTTTGGATTCCAAAATCAGAGGAAAATTCTATCGCAATCACCAAGAATTGTTTGAAGCCTTGAACGAAGCATGGGTCAATATGGATACTGCGATTATTTCTAAACTGATAAAATCGATGCCAAAACGTTGTCAACATGTTATTAAGAATAACGGGTTCTTTACAAAATATTAATTAATATATTTTTTTAACTATTTGTATTTAAAAAAAACAATTTTCAAGCAAAGTTGCTCTATTTTTTTCCACCCAAAAACTATCTTTAAATATAAAAATACTTCATACAAAAAATATTTATTTTTACCTCCAAAATAAATTGCTTTTGTAGTTGTGGATTATTATAAAAAAAATATGGCTATGTCATACATTACTGATTAAAGAAATAAACGATTTTCAAAAGTTGCTCTTTTTTTTTCCACTACTGTATATTACGTACATATAACTGGGCTTGTTTTTCATTATGTTGGACTAAAAAAAGCTGTATTTGTTCATTTTATTATTTTATATGTTGCTTAATATACTATGAAGGAAAATTGAAAATTAAGTGATACTTTCGCAAAAAAGTAGTGGTGCCATTGAATAGTTGATGTAAAAATAATTGTTGTTTGTCTGTGAATGAGCATCGTTGTAGTGCATTTTATTTGAGCAATTAATAAACTAGTTACCATTAAGATTTGTTAAATGAAGTTGCTTTATTTCTATAATATTAATAATGAAAAGATTTTAGTTGCATTGTGTAAGTTTATTGTTTTATTAAATTAATACCTGTCAACAATTTCAAAGCATCACCGATTTTTGAGAAAGTGAACATTTTTATTTGCCTAACTAATTGCTTTCTAAAAAATGTAAACTAAAAATAAGAAATGTCAGTCGATTCAGAATTTTCATCTCTACAAAAAAGTTAAATAGACTATTTGTCTAAAATAATTAGGGAAGCAAATAAACGAATATTAAGATATTAACATTGAAATCCCTATGGTGCATCAGCCAATTCTACACCCTGTCTCTATACTATTAAGGGTGTTAATTTTGCAAATTTAAATAGTCAAATATTCATTCAAAAACATATTGAAATATTTGAATAATCGTGAATATTTAGTGATTGAACTATTTCATATTTAAATGTTAGACTATTTGAATTATTCGCATTCGAATTCCATCCTTAGTTTCTTCTAAACAACTTTAATTAAGCATTTTATTTACATCACTTACATCACTGATTCTACTTAAATCTGCAATCTCATCGGGATTCACAAAATATCCTGCATTTCCTTTCAGCAATAACGACAAATTACATTTCATTTCGGTCCACTTATCGTATTTTGGCTGTTGCATCTCAACCAACCATAAAAGGTTTCTGAAATAAGTTAAGCATTTTAGAAACAATCAACTTGATGTTTGTCAATTTTTATTTCGAGTGTATATAAAATGCTACAAAACAACTGGCTTTGTATATTTCTCAATATTGTATTATTGAGAAGTACACAAAGTCAGTTGTTTTTTAGTATCCTATAAATGAATCAGTCATTTTGACAAGGGGTCATCTCCTTAATCTGAAATAAAAATCACTTTTTGCAAAATTATGTCCCTCAGTACCTCTACTCGTGTATTCCACATGAAAACGGGCCAAACTACTTTGATTAGGGATGGACCTTGACGTGTCGACTTGAATTGTGTCGAGAACGTCAACAAAGTTGACACTGTCAAGAATACTATTTATAGGTTATGTTAGGTTTGTTCGTTTGTACTACACTAAGTTGGACTGAGTTTAAGTTTGTGAAATCACCAGTTCATGTCATTGTACATTAACTGAAAACAAACGAATGCTTTTGTCTAAAATATTAAAAAAATATAATTTCTGCTATACACTACAAGAAAATTTAAGGATACATTATTAATAAAATGTTGGTACTGTATTTTATAAACAAATAAAACTAGGAAAACTAAAAAAAATCTGTGTTTCATAATTTAATAAAAAAATGTAGGGTTGATCAGTGACGATTTCAGAATGTTTCCTCGTTAATTCACACATTGCAGATCCATAGACATGTCCCGTATCCATTTTTGAAAATTATATATCTCCCACCCTCTCCTTTTTCTAACCTGCACTAGTTACACCTACTCTAGACCAGGGGCAAAAAGTGTAGGTTTGGTGCAAGTGAACTGACACAAACAAACACAGTTCAGTTCAACTTAGTGCATGTAACAGAGCTGGGCAGGATTCGAATCATTCAGGATTCGAATCCTTTTAGAGGATTCAAAAGAGGTATTCGAATACTTTAGTGAAAACGGATTCGTGATCCGGATTCGTTACATTTTTTTAAAAGGATTCGTATTTGAATCCAGACGTAGATGATTCGAATCCTTATAAAAGGATTCGAATCCTTATAAAAGGATTCGATCCTTATAAAAGGATTCGAATCCTTATAAAAGGATTCGAATCCTTATAAAAGGATTCGAATCCTTATAAAAGGATTCGAATCATTATAAAAGGATTCGAATCCTCATACACGGATTCAAATCTTCTCAAATAATTAGAATATTCGCTATTAAGGCTAGGATTCAAATTCGATTAATTCAAATGGTTTAATATTCTAATATGAATATTTAAATCACTAAATTATTCATAATATAAATATTTACATTTTCGAATAATTCAAATATTTGTGAATGCATACTTGGTTACTTAAGCATGAAAAATTTCCAACCTTAATAGTATATTTTCAACTTCACTTGAAATCAGTGTTATATACGTGTGGCACATGAAGTAAAATTTCGAGTTTAGAAAAGCCCCGTGAAAATTTGTCTCGGGTCGATGTGCGACCCTCGACAAATTTTCTACGCGGGGCTTTTCTAAACTCGAAATTTTACTTCATGCTTAGTCTGGGAGTGGACCGTCAAGATTTTCTACATGTCGAGATTTTCGATATTTCTAGATCTTTGTCAATTTATTCACAGTTTGTTATTATATTAAATGCAACTTTAATATTAAATAAATATGGTTTTTCTTAGGAATAGAACAATTTTCACGGGGGCTTTTCTAAACTCGAAATTTTACTTCATGCGCCACGCGTATAAAACACTGATTAAAAGTGAAGTTAAAAACGCACTGAAAACCAACCCAACTTCGATATTTTTTTCAAAATTGGATGTTTTCTTTCCTATCCATGCTGTAAACCTTCAGATATTCGTTGTTTTTTTGTTAAGAAACTTCGATTCCTTGTAGTCCTTCGGTCTCCGAAGACCATGATTGGTCCTTCGAGCTGTAACCTTTGTAAAATGGTAATAAACTTAGTAATCTAGAGTGATCCTTTAATTTGAAACTTCTAGGAATGAGTGTTGTCCACTCCCAGACTAAGCATGAAGTAAAATTTCGAGTTTAGAAAAGCCCCACGTAGAAAATTTGTCGAGGGTCGCGCAGCGACCCGAGACAAATTTTCACGGGGCTTTTCTAAACTCGAAATTTTACTTCATGCGCCACGCGTATAAAACACTAATTTAAAATAAAGTACAATAACACATACATCATCATTAATTAAAATCATTATTTAATTAGATATTTAGTCGGTAAATGAACATTTTTGTTAATAGAAACTGATGGAATAAAATTTTACTGGTTGCAAATTATAGATTCAAATTTATTTTTAAAGGATTTGTATCCGTGATTCAAAAATGAGGATTAAAATCTTTGATTCGAATCATATTTTTCACTTACGAATCCTTTATTCGAGTATTCGTTATTCGAATCATATTAGGTGATTCGGATTCGTGATTCAAATCCTTTTTTTGAGGATTCATCCCAGCTCTGGCATGTAACAAACGGTTTCGGTGCAAAAAGTGTAAATGGTGCTGCACTAGTTCATGTAACGAACAAACCTATTATTATAATGTACATGTTGTGTTTATGGATATTTTTGGGTGTTTTAGATACTGTATATAAACTCTGTGTTTTTTAATGGCCAAACTTAGGGTGTATTTACTGCGAACAGTTGCAGTCCTACTTTAACAGTGTTGTGTTTGAGATTTTTGCAATCGTACAAAATAGACCGACAGGAGTACCGTTCAACATACATTACAAACAAATCCAAACATGTTGTTAAATAAATTATCACGATGCAGAGAGGCTCAAAAAAGAGAAGGCTACAACTTGCAACTTTACAACACAAAGAGGGATTTTTTTCTTTTACATATTCCATATAAACGTTTGTAGAATTAATGAACATGTGATCAGATCCAAGTAAAATTTCGAGTTTAGAAAAGTATGATTTTGTTTGGCCGCTCCGCGCTTCGCGCTACGCGACCAAACCAAATTTTCAGGCTTTTCTAAAGTCGAAATTTTATTTCATGCTTAGTCTGGGAGTGAAAACATTCGGTAGAGTTTTTAATAAGATTACGAATGTCTGAAAATTTACATTGAAAAATCGTAACATGTATACTTAAAAGAAAAATTCCTTGTATTTAGAACTTTTCTTAAAATTTTAAGATATAAATTGGCAGATAATAAAGAAAACAGATATTCCTGAACAAGGAATATTATGATTCTCCTAATCTACCGGATCCTCAGAGATACTTTATTAAATTGGTAGTAGATACAAACAATTTGAGGCGGTGATAGGTAAATATATTTGTAATCGTAATCTTTGTGAATTTATTGAATTGTCATATTAATGTCAGATTTCCCTTTGTATAACCTACAAATTAAAAGTTGATTTACAACATAACATGTGATTAATCTTATCCTAATCTAAAACACAACCTGCATCACACCACTAAATTCTTGAAATCAAATTTGATAGGTCATATTAAAAAAAAAAAAAACAGATTATACCACGTCACATTATTCCAAATACTTTCAATGTTATGCTTATAGAAAGTTGATTTACAACATAACATGTGATTAATCTTATCCTAATCTAAAACACAACCTGCATCACACCACTAAATCCTTGAAATCAAATTTGATAGGTCATATTAAAAAAAAAAACAGATTATACCGCGACATTGTTGACACTGCCCATCCCAGACTATGATTACAATGCTTTATAAATGTAAAAAAATCTACGTTGATTGAACTTATAATGAATGGAACTTAGATGGTTTTTTTAATTGAAATGAACATTTTCTTTTCAAAATAACTGATTTAAATGTAGTAGCACATGAAATAAATTACCTGTGAAAGCCTTCATTTTCAACTTTTTGTGTTATCGATATATCCAACTTCACGCAACTATCTTCTGAAGTAACAATATGTATGAAGAAATGGAGCGATAGAAGTTTGTATAATCTTAAATCCATTTTAATTAATCTTAATCCTGAAAAAATAGTTGGTTTATTTAATATTAAGTGAGGATTTGTTTGTTAGTACGATTTTTAATGAATGATCGAATGATTATCACTTACATCTACTGTTAGTTATATTATCCAAAATTCTTCCATTATTAGTAGGGTATTTTATTTCAACTCATACGCCAACAAAATAATATAATTTATATTATGTAAATAAATACTTTTTCAGGTGAAAGATGATAAAAGTTGTGGTTAGGGCGATTTATTTTGATTCGACCATAGATTAAATTAGATTGCCCACTCCTAGGGGGCTCCAGGATCGCAAGTTTAGTGTCCCTTATCACTCGATGAGGGGGCGCTGTAACCAAAAATGACGTCATCGGGGTGTAGGTGTGGTGACGTCGCGTGGGACGCGCGGGAGATTTAATCTATGGATTATACTATATAAATCGTCGGCCTAATAGTGAAATCCACTAAGTAAATTTTTGGCTGTTGTTAGTTGTTGGGCAATTTGATGGTTTACTGAATTGTACTAAATCTGGCTCAGTAGGGGTATAGTAAGTAAGCCTCACTATACCTCTACTGAGCCTGCGATTTGCTACAATTCAGTAAACCATCAATATGCCCAACAAATAACAGCCAAACATTTTCTTAGTGGATTTCATTAGTAAGCCGACGAAATATGCTATATGTGGTAGAGTTCGTTGCTAGAAATACCGCGGTGTTTGAATAACCGCGCGATGAGAGAAATAATAACATAATTAAACTATAAAATGTATATTAGAAATAATTATTCAATTTAAATATTTACAATTAAATTAAAAATAAAACGTCCTCTCATCGAAGTGTCGCAAATTAAATTATACATTCTTATTATTATACAACAAAAATCACATAATCCTAACCTATAATAAATTATTCTATTGGTGGATATTGTGAAGCAAATTACTGATAATATAATTGATTAATCAAAACAGGTTCCAATTTTAAGGATTATTGATAATAATCTCACTATAAATTGTTCCAAATTTTAACAGCTTAAAGTAACCTTTAACAGATATTTAAATCATATGTTAATCAATTGTTTCTTTTTTGAAACAGCCAAATTCCGCGCTTTTATTTTTCTATATTTTATTGAGGCCAACTTTTTGACAATATCATTGATTTTTACATGTTCGGTTCCTTTTAGAATCCTATTTAAGTTTTGTACCCACATATGGATGTAAAAGGTGATCATATAATTATCAATGATATCAATCAAATTATGGTCTGTGCGGGAGAATGAAATATTTGAATTTAATGAATGTACTTTTGATTTTAAATATTGAACAATATCACCAAAAATACATATTTTTGGCAAAAAAAAATTAATGATTTGAAATGATTTGGAAAGATATCTGAAAAAATTAGTGCTCGGCTTCAAAAGAGATTTTTTATTGTAGTCCCTACAATTAATGTAGCAATGGAAAGACTCTTTTGTGTCGGACACTAACTCATTTCTACATGTATTGCAGTCCCGCACTTTCTTTAATACATGTCTTCCCAAATATCCTGCTATGTAAGCATTTGTATTATCAGATAAAAAATTATATGAATTTTTAAATTCAAACACATCAGATATATTTGGGGGAGAAGTAATTATCCGAGGTAAAAAGTCATTTGTTAAAAATATCTGTAAAAAGTTTAGTGCCCCTTCACAACCATCTGTTTCGCAATTAAAATAAGGAGAATTAATGGTAGTGAAATTATTAACAATTAATGCTTTATACGATCCCTTAAATGATGAGCATGTTGGATTTATATTACGAGCACCATAACACCTTACACTTCCGAAGAAATTTTCCAAGGGATCTTGGTTTATGTTTCGAGGACAAAGATATTCAAAACCAATAGAAGATAATTTTTTCCATATGCATTGAAAACCTTTTAACGTACTTATCCAGTTTGCAATGCACGGTGGAACAAAATTACCTTTAGGTCTTTTAAATTGCATTGTCCTCAAAACATCAATTGCTTCAGAATAAAATCTAACATGTTCACTGTCTTTGTGAATCGCACATCTTAAAGTTTTGTCACCTGTAACTGATGAACCATTTACACTATCAAATAATTTATCAAAAAATAACAAAAACTCAGAAGTGCCAAGCATTGTTTCTGTCTTAGATAACTCATTGCCATAGAGTACCAGAAATCTCAATGAAGAAGATGTTCGCTGTGAAAACACCTGAGATGCTAACTTCACTTTCATCTTATTCATTTTAGCTTCATAAACATGGCAATCAGTTATCTTAGGTAGAAGCCTACTATCTGGGTCTCCAATATCCATTTCATGTAGCTTCACAATATCTGACCAGCAAGCCGTGAAGTTTGTTCCCTTCCATTTGAATGTGGCATTGTAATTTAATAAATTGTTTCTGACACATTTCAGAAGGTGAGGAGGATCAAACAATGGTATTATTTCCTGATTTCCTATCAGGAAACCACTTGAGCGATTCTCCTTACCTTCCAAAATGAGTGTACGATTTGATTCCTCCCTTAATTGTTTTATAGCCCTAACATTAGTTGCATGTTGATCACATATTGTGCAAACAACATGCAAACCAATGCCTTGCAGTTGTTTTATAATAATTTTTATGTTCCTGGTCAGATCTGGAACACCCATACCATGTTCCACAAAGAAATATGCTACGGGTTGTTTCCATTTGATCTGTATACCACGAACCATAAAAACCATTACATGGTCAGCAAAACGTAATTTATTTTGCTCACCACAACACACAAAACCATCAATGGAGGAATCAATTTTATTAAAAAACATTCCTGTACTCAACGACATTTCATCAAATAAAAGGGCACAATACTTCTGGTCTTCATCCATCTTATCACAAGTACTTTTCAACAAACCCATAATGGGTTTATTAATACCCGGACCAATAGGAATGCGATTCAGTAATCTCTGAAGACATTGTCTGGATGGAAGTGCAAATACTTTTGCCAAAAATCTGTACAATTTAGGGCTTTGTTTATACATAGCTAATGCAAAAGTTTTGTCTTCCATCGAGAAACGTCTTCCATGAGTTTCATATTGTTGCAACTTTATCTGTGACATGAAAAAGTTAAAAGATGTTTCATTCATATGTCTCCGAAACATGGCTCCAGTTTCTACAACATCAAGTGCATGATCAAGACGCTCCTTATTAGAAGCATTTTGTGCATGCAATTTTTTTGCAACCTTCTGAATATCTCGGGCATAGGAATGCAATATCTTTGCTTGAGGGGAAAGCTTTCTTTTTCGTGTCACATTTAATGTTTTTAACAATTTTACCTCCAAACATTCCTTCATGGTCAGGGATCGTACTTTGTAATTAGATGGATTGTTACGAAGGGGTGTGCTCCCAGCGACTGAAATATGTCTATTTGGTTCACAGCTCGGACCAGCAGCAATGGGCAACTGCACGTTGTCCATGGTGCTGTGCAACCGCACGCTGGGAACGGTGTTTGGCAACAGCAAGGTGTCAATCGTGCTGTGTAGCTGCAACTTGACGTCCCTGGATGTTCCCAGAAATGCTGGATCTTCCGGAAGATCCACAGACACTAGGAACAAAATATATATTAGATATACGGTTCTCCTTGCACGCTCGCTCGAAAAAATATATTTTTTAAGAAGGTGATTCAAACAACACGTATCATTAATTTTTTGACTAAACGAGTGATCGTAGAAAGTTGGACCAAAAATGTTTACCACGAATAAATTACAATGAAAAAGTCAAGATTTTTGAATTTTCAAATGGTACGGAGTATCAATATTGGTGTTATTACAAAGACAAAACGATCAAGTTTTGTAGCCGTTCAGACGTTCAGTCAAAAAATGATTGATACGGATGGTCTCAATCATGTATAAGAGTAAAAAATAATTAGCTTACCAGCCGTTGTATCTAGATATAGTGTGGGGACACTCCGTGGCTTCAAATTGCTTTTACTAGTAAAACATTTTGTCCCTTCTGCGAAGTGCCTGTCGCAAATGAAATGATTTCTGAACACTTGCATCTTACTTTTTTTGCGCAGGTCTTCGCGTCCAACAGCCTCCAGCCATTGTTCATACACCTAAAAAAGAATATAAGCCTTAGATTAAGTTCTTAAATTCATGCAGTGTACATGGAATATTTAGATTTGCTATGTAATATAATTTTATTAACTTGTATTGTATTGATACCATTTAAGATTTAATTCAAATAAAAGGATGACCAAAAACCAATTTAATTATAATGAACTAATGTAACAAATGTTAAAGCTTACCCCATTTCTTCTTGTAAATCTATGCATACGAATATTTGTATCACAGTTATTGCACGATTTTATAGCACAATAATAAGACATTTTTTTTAAATGAAAAATATTTCCAACATTCCAATACTTACGGTGTTGTTTATATTAGCAACCGCCAAAATATGATGTCTTATCAGCATTCTTGATAAGGTGTTGATTGAAATACCTTTCCCGTAAAGTTCGAAACTGCGGGAAATTTGAAAATCCGACATTTGCGCCCTCCCATTGGGTGATAAGGTCAACTAAATACGTGAACTTCCAGATTTATATGGAGTGGACGGGGTGTGGATTCGACGATGTTTTTCTGTGGCGCCATCTAGTAACCGTATACGAAACTGATTGCAAAACTGATTATTGACAAGTTAGGTGCAATCTGGGCCACTCAAAGTGCGTGACCTTTATAGAGAAAATTGCGTATTTTTCATATATTAGTTAGGGTATTTTTCAAATAAAAGGGTAATATTATTTTATTGACATAAAATTGAATTATTCACACCGACTATTAGATATATAAATAGATAAAAAGAAAACTTTGAGTTGGCCAGCAGTATTGTCAGATGCGGCGATTTATAAAGCAGGGGTGACTAAACTACTCCCCGCGGGCTAAATGCAAAGTCGTCTTAATTTTATGGGAACCTGGGCAGTAATATCTTCCGGGACCCATTTTTTCTGTTGGGTCATTCGTTGTTAGTAAATTATGTTTGCAAAGGGCTTGGCTCAGGAGCCCTTTGAATTACGGGACCCTGGGCACCAGCCCAGCGAACCCGTGCGTAAAGACGGCTCTAGCCAAATTCGGCCGACTGTTTATAAAATTGTTGATAAATGTCATATTTTGAAATATTATAACGATCACTTGTAATTTTTTGAAAATAGTTATCAATTAATTAGATCTTGTAAAATAGTTTGGAGACCCTTGATTTAAATTGAAAATTAAACAAACTGATTTTCAATTTAAATTATTTTATTTATGTATTAATATCAAGGGCTTTACTTAAATATACGAGGAGAGTTCATATATTAGTGAGAATCTAGTTGCCTTATGTATAGAAAATAATGGATGGAAACCAAGGTACGTCGATGGGCGTAACACATATGAAAACATATGTCACATATTTCCCCTACCTCCACCCCCTACCCCTTTTCGCGCAGGCCATATAATCTGTTTAATAACTAGGAGGAGCGTTTTAAATTTCACGCGCCAAAACCTACAACTCTGATTGGCCGAGAGCGCGCCCATTTTACACTATGCTAATTACGTCATTAATAGACGCAACAGCTGACATAACCTTAATTCGAAGCGTTACCGAGTTGCAACTTTGTCTGTTTCGTAATAACCTTTTGTGCGGTGTTTCTTTAGCATAGTTAAAAGTTAGTTTTGTTTATATTGTTGTGATGGATTATGGACCCAGTACAAGCTCGGTGATAATATCACCTTCACCCCCAAAAAAGCGTAAGAAGTTGGATTTGGGTCATTTATATCTGTCTGAAAAACGGTTCATAATAAATATGTATAAGCAGATGATAACAGATGATCCACATATGAAAATGACCAGACCTCGCCGACTCCATATGATTCAGAAAGTTCACGTATATAGTTGACCGACTCACTCGATGGGAGGGCGCAAATGTCGAAATTTCAAGTTTCCCGCAATTTCGAACATCTGATGGTACAAAAATCAAATTTCCCGCAGTTTCGAACTTTTTGAGAAAGATATTTCAATCAGCACCTCATCAAAAGTGCTGATAAAACGAAATATTTTACAGTGGTCTGAAATTTAATGTTAGGTTTATTTAAAAACTAAAGGTCCTAGAAAGTTGAAATTTTGACAGCGTATATTAAGCCCAATTATCTAGTAAAATATCGAAGTACTTTTTTTTAACAATTTGCTTTCGGAGGTATGAAAAAAATAATGTTATATTTTTCAAAATTAAAAAAAATATTCCCATATCTTACTATAAGGAATATAATGTGAACATTTCATAAGGATGTGCTAACTCATGCCCGAGTCAGGTTAAAATAAAAATCTTGAAAAATAAGACCGTAAATTACCGCCGCCTTGCGGATCTTCTCTTAGTTGAACGCGTTGTACACTTATCTGCACAATTATTGGAGGGGCGCGCAGCATGCGGCCAGCGTTTATCCCTGGGCCGGTGAACGCTGCGCAGCTTCGCGTTTGTTTTTCTTTTCTTTTCTCAATCATAGTTAACAAAAACGGCTCGCGTCGTTAGCATTTATTCTCGTAAAATGAATATTTCGCAATTATAATCGATATTTTATTGTACTAGTGTTTTATTTTTATGCTTTCTGACTACTAATGGAATAAGTATTTTTTTATACTGCATGTTCACTAATATAGAAAACACGAAATGTTTCACTAATTTAAATAAAGATGTGTAATATACCTTTAATATTGGCTTTCCTAATTATTTGACAGTGTCGGTATTATTAAATTATTTTTAAAGTGTTTTAAGCTGATTAATAAGCAGAAACAATCGAATAACAATCAGTCTTGTTCAAATCATTATTTCGTCTTAAATCTTTCGTTGTTAAAGCAGTTGTTAAATGCCATTAAACTTCTCGCAATAAAACTATTAAAGTAAATTGTAAAGTTTCTAGCAATCGGACCTATTTGAACCAACTGCGAATTCATCAACGAATCAATGATATCAAAACTATAAGAATAGTGAGAATAACGTCACCAATATGACGTTGTCGTAGATTAATGTTACAAATCAACTATTTTTTACTGAGCACAGGTAATATATGTTTGACGAATGTTTACAAAAATGTAGGGTTTAACTGCGTGCATATTCATTGTTAATTATTTTAGAAAAAATACAACTATAATAATAATAAGGTAGTTATTATAATGCATTTCAAATAACAAGCTTCTTGCTCAACATTGCACCAAACCCAATATATTTTATTTCAAATTTGGCTGATTTATGATGAGTCATATTTTGATAGTAAGTAAATAAGGAATAAATGAATTGTAATTGAATGTTATTGCAATCCTCTATTTATACACATCATTTTGTAAACCCTGTACTAATTATAAAAAACAGGGCAGCCGTCCGTTTAATTTGTTTCAATCTATTATTTATTTGTTGCATTCATAAAAACTAGAATATTGGATAAAATAAAAATTAAAATTCTCCCCAAAATCTGGGGTATTTACCCAATTTGGCAGAGGACAAATTAATACACATTATTTTCATGGCAATAGCAGTTATCAAAGATAATATTCCTATATAAAAAATATCATTAAAAATCCTATGTTCCGTTTTTTTCATATACAGAGAGTTTTATATAACACCGAACATGTTCATCCAATGCAATTTTGACACCTTTATTTTTTAAGTTATGTGTAAATTGGGTTGCCTCTATGACCATTAAAAACTGTAGCCAATCAATCGCAATTAATGCCTCAAGTTGTACACACAGGGAGTTTTTCTTTCAAGTATACATGTGGGAATTACACAGTATATGTCGTAAATCTTTAGGTACTCGTTGTTAAAAAAAATAATTTGAAGCTTGAAATGAGTGTGTTCCACTCCCAGACTAAGCATGAAGTTTAGAAAAGCCTGAAAATTTGGTTTGGACGCGTAGCGCGAAGCGCGGAGCGGCCAAACCAAATTTTCAGGCTTTTCTAAACTCGAAATTTTACTTCATGCGCCACCGGTACAAAACACTGACATACTACAAAGTTTAAAACACACCGATAAACTTTCTATTGCATCAGTGTTTAGTACCGGTGGCGCATGAAGTAAAATTTCGAGTTTAGAAAAAGCCCGAAAATCTGGTTTGGCCGCTCCGCGCTACGCGACCAAACCAAATTTTCAGGCTTTTCTAAACTCGAAATTTTACTTCATGCTTAGCCTGGGAGTGGAAAACACTCGTTTAAAGCTTCAAATTAAATTCTTTTAATAAACCTAGCATCGGCAAATGTTCAACGTATGCTTCTGTATACTTAAAAGACAAATTCTCGTTATGAAAATGTTCGGTGTCACATAATACTCTCTGTATATCCGGCATATAAATATTCACAAGGAGCTTATGAACATGAATTATTTAATTATTATATTTTTAAGAAATAATCTCTAATTTAATAAAATAAAACACATAGTTTGTTTAGCTGTCGAAACTGGAGTCTTAAAAGTAAAAATAATTAGTTATAATGACAAGAATAAGAATCATCGGTTTTGTAAATACCGAAAAATAACACAGGATCGCTTTCTAACGAATTGAAAACAATACATAGCTTGTATGTATGTATGTTCATGCCAAGGAGCAATGCACAAATCCACAGTGAACTGCCGCTTTTCTCTCTGACTGTATTCGCCCCACTTGTCCTGTAAATTTGGCATCGGATGAGCTACTCTAAACTATGTGGGTCTTTCCAACACGATCGGCGTGTTACACTTTTTAAGCTATTTTGTATTCGTTACGTCAATTTCTTTCGATCAAGTCGTCTTTTACTTAAGTGAAACTTAATGTCTTTGTTCGGATTTGGGCAAGAAATTTATTTTATAAATTTCCGCCTGCGTTCCGATCTTTCGTTTTGTCGTTTTGTGTCGCATTCCAATCCGTCCTTCCTGGAAATTTCGCCTGCCACGGAGATACGGGTTGTTTTTGAAAACAACCAGTGCCCGCTTTCTCCTTGAGGGAAGAAAGAAAGAGATTCGTATGCACAAATTTACAAGAAGAAATGGGGTAAGCTTTTAACATTTGTTACAATCGTTCATTTAAATATCAAAATAAACATGAGAAAATTTGTTTAAATCTTTGAAAATAAATATTAAATTTATTTCATGGGGGATATAACTTCTAATTTACGGATATTCGGTTCGCCTTTGCAATGGAAGTGTTAAATCGAAGATATATGTTATGTATACCTAGATGGTAAAATTAAAGAACAACGTATACTTTAAATTTAACATTTTGTTGTACAGAAATAGTACATAAATTTAACAAAATATAATCTATTACGTTTCTATAAAATATATATATTTTTACCCTGACAGTTGTTTTTGGCAACGAGGAGATTTGGAATTCCCCAATTATGACTTCTCTTATTACCTGAAACAAAAATATTGTATATACACTTAGGAAATAATTTTTTCTGTACATTCCTTTGAAAATGGTCTAACAAACCGAAACTAGTCGGAATAAAGATTTAATTGTGAAACAATACCAAGTGCCTTTCCTTTAATTAACTTTACATGGTTTTCATGTTGTTTGCACAATATGTAATCAATGATCAATGTTAGGTTCATAAAACAATTATTGGAGGAATCTAATCGTAGGTTCATTTTGGAAGGTAAGGATAATCGCTCAAGGGGTTTCTTGATAGGAAATCAGAAAATAATACCTTTGTTTGATCCACCTCACCTTCTAAAATGTGTCAGAAACAATTTATTAAATTACAATGCCACATTCAAATGGAAGGGAACAAACTTCATGGCTTGCTGGTCGGATATTGTGAAGCTACATGAAATGGATAATGGAGACTCTGATAGCATGTTACTGCCTAAAATAACTGATTGCCATGTTTACGAAAATAAAATGAATAAGATAAAAGTGAAATTAGCATCTCAGGTATTTTCCCAACGTACCTCATCTCCGTCATTCAGTTATCAAAAACAGAAACAATGCTTGGCACTTCAGAATTTTTGTTATTTTTTGATAAATTATTTGATAGTGTAGATGGTTCATCAGTTACAGGGGACAAACCTTTAAGATGTGTGATTCACGAAGAGAGTGAACATGTTGGATTTTATTCTGAAGCGATTGATGTTTTGAGATCAATGCAATTTAAAAGACCTAAGAGTAATTTTACTCCACCGTGCATTGCTAACTGGATAACTACGTTAACAGGTTTTCAATGCATATGGAAAAAATTATCTTGTATTGGTTTTAAATATGTTTATCCTTGAAACATAAACCAAGATCTCTTGGAAAATTTCTTTGGAAGTAAATCGTACATGTTCATCATTTAAGGGATCGTATAAAGCGTTAATTGTTAATAATTCCACTACTTTAAATTCTCCTTATTTAAATTGTGAAAAAGATGGTTGTGAAGGGGCACTAAACTTTTTACAAATATTTAGTGCCGACTTTTTAGCTCCAAAAATTACTTCTCCCTCAAATATCTCTGATGTGTTTGAATTTAAAAATTCATATAATTTTTTAAAGAAAGTGCGGGACTGCAATACATGTAGAAAAGAGTTAGTGTTCAGTTAGATGATTGTAGGGATTACAATAGAAAAGCTCTTTTGAAGCCGAGCACTAATTTTTTCAGATATGTTTCCAAATCTTTTCAAATTATTATTTTTTTTTTTGTCAAAAATATGCATTTTTGTTGATATTGTTAAATATTTAAAATCAGAAGGTAATTTATTAAATTCCAATATTTCATTCTCCTGCACAGACCATAAATTGATTGATATTGATAATTACATGATCTCCTTTTACATTCATTCGTGGGTACAAAACCTAAGTAGGATTCTAAAAGGAACCAAACATGTAAAAATCAATATTACTGTCAAACATTTGGGCTCAATTAAATATAGAAAAATAAGAGCGGAAAATTTGGCTATTTCAAAAAAGAAACAATTATTAAAAATTTAATTTTAAATATTTGTAAAAGGTTACTTTAAGTTGTTAAAATATGGAACAATTTATATTGAAATCATTAGCAATAATCCTTAACATTGGAACCTGTTTTGATTAATCAATTATATTATTAGTAATTTGCTTCAGACTATCACCAATAGAATGTAGTTTAGGATTTATGTGATTTTTGTTGTACAATAATAAAAATGTATTGTTGATTTGATAATTATTCAAGTTTTATTTAACCATTACTTCTATAAAAATTAAATCAATGATAATGTGGATTTATTATTTAGCAATGATTAGTCATATTTTTCCGAGTATGGTTAAATATTGTATATATTTCTTGAATAATTTTCTCACTTATCACTTGGTGAAACATTTTTAAATATTGATAATGAAGGTTTAAATTAAATTAATTTAATTTAAACCTTCATTATCAATATTGTATATCTAAGATATTCTTGTTTGAGTTACGTGAAGGTTAGTTTAATGGTAATTAGTTAAGTTATTCCTTTATTCCTTTTACTTCACTTTTTATTTTAATTCTATATGTACATTAAAAGTGAAGTAAAAGGAATAAAGGAATAACTTAACTAATTACCAATATTGTATATAGTTAAAAATCGACAGTATACTTGCAAAATTAAGAAAACCGTTATTAATATTATAATTAATACCTTCACATTTCTTGAACATTAACTTATTTGTATCTATATTAGTTCTGCGTTTTATTTATAATAATTTGTATTTCATTTATAATACTTATTGTTTTAACATGAATTTTCAATTATTAAGCATTAGAAGTATTAATTAGACCAAATAAGGTGGACATCAATTCACGCAGTCATCTTGGCAGAGATAATTTAAATATTGTTCATTATATTCGAAAATTATGTATAAGTTAATGTGTGAAAGATATTTTAATGGTTATTAAAATTATTGGTTCACTAATTCAGCGGAATCGCATTGCTTAGTAACTATTAGTTATGGTTAATAAATTTTATTGTTTTTCAAATATGTATTAGAGCAAATTTTCCTACTGTCAATGAATGTGATCAATGTTTTATTAAATCTAATTGTAAATACTTAAATTAAGTAATTAATGTTTTTTCCTATTTATTTGTAAAAATTTAAATTATTTGTAATATGCATTTTATACCATAATTATGTCGTTATTATTTCTCGCATCGTGCGGTTACTCAAACACCGCGCGGTGTTCTCCGCACCGCACCCCCTGGCATATGTATGTCCCCCCGCACCGCGCGTCCCGCACTGAGTGAACCCATCACCCCGCACCTGATGACGTCATTTTTGATTGCAGCGCCCCCGCATGGAGTGAGTCGGCGAACTAAACTCACGATACCTAGTGCCCCCTAGGAGTCGTCAATCTAATTTAATCTATGATTGCGCCCAATCTAGCAACTTTGCTTGCGCTTTGTTCGACGAAAAACGTGCCAACTTCATTCTAATTTTCCGTAGCTGACTTCACAGTTTGTTAAAGGGAACGATTCGAAGGTCACACATCTAATGTAATAGTCCCTGATCATTATCTTATTTCTCTAATGTTTATAATGAAACGAAGTTTTTTATTATGCAAAAATTATGTGCTATTTAGTATTTTATTGAAAAATCAATATTCCATGAAGCAAATAGATAACTTTCCTAACTAAAACAACTCCAACAATTACTATATTGCATTGTTATTGTATCTTTTTTGTTATATGCAACCAAATGTACCATAATACAAACACGATTGTTTATAATCAAACAAAGTTTTTGGTAACGGAAAAATTATATGTATTTTAATAAAAAAATCCATATTCTATACAGCAAATAACAATTTTTCCTTTAGGAATGTATCTCTTTTTTGTTAGGCAACCAAATGTACCATAATACAAATAAACATGGTTGCTTATAATCAAAGTTTTTAGTCATGGAAAAATGATGTGATGTGTTATTTAGTATTCGTATGGATTAATAGATTATAGATTAATTTTTCAACTAAGAAAGCTCCAACAATAATAATTTTTCCATTGCATTATTAATGTATTTCTTGTTGTATGCAACCAAATGTACCATAATTCAAACAAACACGGTTGTTTATAATTAAACGAAGTTTTTAGTTATAGAAAAATTATGTGTTATTTAGTATTTTTAAGGAAAAGCCATATTCCATCCAACAAATAACAATTTTTCCATTAGTAAGGCATCTTTGTTTGTTATGCAACCAAATGTACCATAATACAAACAAACTCGGTTGTTTGTAATCAAAGTTTTTAGTTATGGAAAAATTATGTAATTTCGTATTTGAATAGAAAAGCCATATTCTATGGAACAAATTGATTAATTTTCAAACTAAAAAACTCTAAAAATAACAATTTTTCTACTGCATTATAATGAATCTTTTTTGTTGCGTGCAACCAAATGTACCATAAAACAAATGAACATAATTTAACGAATAAAGCACTAATAATAAACATAGTTGTTTATAATCAAACGAAGTTTTTACTAACGAAAAAGGTATGTGATGTGTATCTAGTATTTGATTGAAAAAGCCATATTTCATGGAACAAATAGATTAACTTTCCAACTAAAGAAGCTCCAACTATATCAATTGCATTGTTAATGTATTTTTTGTTGTTATATACAATGAAATGTACCATAATAAAAACAAACAAGGTTGTTTATAATCAAACAAAGTTTTTAGTAATGGAAAAATGATGTGTTATTTAGTATTTTAAAAAAAGCCATATTCCATACAAAATATAATAATATTTTCATTGGTAATGTATCTTTTTTTTTGTTATGCAACCAAATGTACCGTAATACAAACAAACACGGTTGTTTATAATCAAACAAAGTTTTTAGTTATGACAAAATGATGCTTTATTTAGTATTTTATTGGAAAAGCTATATTCCATTACAAAAAATATATTAATTTTCCAACTAATGAATCTCCAACACTAACAATTTTTCCATTGTAAACTCATCTTTTTCCCCACTCCCAAACAGACGCCAATCCCACAACTTAACGTTTTGACGTTTAACCTGTCAGTGTCAAATTTACCGTAGATTTATCACGATTATTCCGTCGGCATAATTCACATCGACTGGAAATGCATTAAATTAATTCAAGACTGCCTTTGCATTACCTTCATTAGGACCCATTAACACTCATATCAAAACAAAACAAAAAATGGTCGGAGTGGATTTCATCAAATCGGAGTACACCCTGCACTGGATGGTGTGGAATAATGATTACACCGGCCTGGAGGAGGAATTAATTAAAAATATTGTAAGTGGAGACCAATTATGCCAATTAAATGTGTGCGGTGTGACTGGTTTAATTGATGAATATTCATGTGTTTCTCTGTGACGCGTAGGAATGAAGCCATAGGTTTTGCGGGAAGCCTTAGTCGAATGATATCTGCGTTTCGGTCGAATTAGACGGGATTTCATTTGTAATATGATTTAAATAATTGGCAGATATTAATAGAAATCATAGTAGTGTGTTTCACCTAATGCTATATTTGTAAAACTAAACATTTTCAGGATTTTATATACTAAACATTTTAATTCACGATTAATCAAGGAGTGGAAACAATCACTAATATAATACTATGTTACTGCAAGAACGTTCAAATAGTTTCCCCAGCCGCTGCTCTAGCCAGTTTATCCGCTTTTCGATTGCCTACATTAATGTCATGGGCCTTCACCCATGATATCTCGATTCTGTTTTCTGCGGCAGCAAGCCTGAGTTTGCTGTGGCAGTCCAGAACTGTCTCCGATGTCGTTACTCTGTTTTTCAGAGCCATCAGAGCCTGCCTGCTATCTGTTAGGATGAGTAGCTTTTTGTTCCTCACGTTGTGGTTCTGTATGGTTTCAGCCGCAAGTGTTATTCCCATCACTTCTAGTTGTGCGATGGTCGTGTTCTCTCCCATTGGAGTCTTTAGGTTGATGCCCAGGTTCCTGGAGTATATCCCCAGTCCCGAGCGTCCTTCTTTACATGATGCGTCGGTGTAAATGCGATTTGCCGATTCTCTCATGTCCATCGAGGGATGGACGCGTACCTCATATCCTTCCGGTACGGTATTTGTGGGCGAGCACAGGTCGTTTCTAGCATCTAACAGAGGTATATCTTTGCAGACATTCCTCCAGAGGCTGCCTCTAGCCATCCCACATGTGTTACGTGTCCATAACCCTTCAGCTTGGAGACGGAGTATGATATTTATGGCCTCCTTCTCCACATACAGATCCAGCGGTGGAAGACATAGCATGACTTTCATTGCCAGAGTCGGGGTAGTGCGCATTGCACCCTTCACACCGAGACAAGCTATTCTTTGTACCTGGGATAGGCGCCTCATTGTGGTCTGTAGTTTCGTTCTTGACCCCCACACAGAGGCGCCATAAGCAAGCATTGGCCTTATTATCGCTGTGTAGAGTCGCTTTTGGTTTCAGACCCCATGTCCTCCCCCCATGTCCTCCCCACTGCCCCTACACTGCCCGAATGCCCTTATGGCCTTGTTTGTTTTGATATCGATATGCGATTTCCAGCTCAGTTGATTGTCGATGGTTATACCCAGGTATTTGACTTCCTTGCTGTACTGCAATATCGTACCCATTTGTGAGGGTGCCCTTTGAGGTACCCTCCTTTTCCTGGTGAACATGACCATCTCCGTCTTTGCTGGGTTAACAGAGGGAGGGAGAGGGAGTGATCTTGACAACATTTGGTCAGCGTGTCAAGTGCCGTCTGCATCCTGCTGCATATGGCATCTTCAAATTTTCCACTTACTAGGATGGCTAGGTCATCAGCATAGGCTGTGACCGTAAAACATTGCGTGTGCAGTTCCTTCAGTAGGCTATCAAGTACCATGTTCCACAGCAGGGGGGATAATACACCTCCGTGCGGGCATCCACGGCTTATGTTGCAGGAGATACGTTGTCCCCCTGCCTCCGCGCTGACTGTCCTGTTAGCAAGCGCATTGCTAATCCAGTCAGCTATTGATACTGGGACTCCATGCCTATCCAGGGCGTTCCGTAAGGTTGTTTTGTCAAAAGCGCCTTCAATGTCAACAAATACACCCAGGGTGGATTCGTGTGAATCCAACGATTTCTCTATCTCGCCTACAACACTGTGTAGTGCCGAGTTAGTTGATCTACCCCTTGTGTATGCATGTTGCGCCTTCTCCAGTGGTAATTCCTGAAGCGTTTTGCCTCTTATATATCTCTCACACAGTCTCTCCATTGTTTTTAGGAGGAAAGACGAGAGCGATATCGGCCTGTAAGCTTTTGGTTCCGTGTAATCAGCTTTGCCAGGCTTGGGAATAAAAACTACCCTGACTTGTCTCCAGGCCTTTGGGATGTATCCCGTCGCCAGGCTGGACCTATAAAGCACGACTAGGTGCTTCACGAGTTCCGGTCCTGGCGATTTAAAGGCAGAAAAGCTGTCTATAGCCTGTCGGGTGTTTTCCTCATTTATCACCTCCCCGGTAAGTGTGTAGTCATTACTGGTTTCGGGGGTGATCGTCACATATTCACTTTCCTGTCCGTTTGTGATGTTACATCCAGGGAAGTGCGCCCTAAGTAAGAGCCTCAGACTGTTTTGGAGGTCATTGGTTAATTCACCATCCTCCTTCCTCATGATACCAACAGCCTGGAGTTGGTTTTGCGAGATTATTTTCTTCAGTCTGCTTATCTCTGCACATCCTTCTATATTTTCACAGGTGAGCCAGCATGTTCTCTGACGTTGCCTTAAGAGTTTTATATATTCACTCAGGCGGTCTTTATAACAAGACCAGTCAGAGCTTAATTTTGAGCGGTACGCTCTGTTATAAGCCTTTCTTGTCGCTTTCTTGAGGGATCCGAGTTCGGGCGACCACCATGGAGTGGCCATCCCAGTCTCCGATCTCCATTTGAGAGGACAGGAGGCTTTGTATGCACTCAGTATCTGCGTTTGCACCGCCCCTGCTAGCAGGTCTATGCCAGCGCAGTCTGTTGGTGTCTCTGTACTTACCTCCCGCATGCTACTTCATCGAATTGATGTGGAGGATGTGTTTATCCAACAAAACGGTGCGACCTGCCATACAGCCCGAAACAATGGTGTTACTGCGACCAAATTTTTCAGACCATGTCATCTCTCGGTTTGTAGATCAAAATTGGTCGCCAAGATTGTGCGATTTAATGCAGATAGATTTCTTTCTTTGAGGCTACATGAAGGAAAAGATGTATGCGAACAAGTCACAAACAGTTAAATGCCTTAAAGAAGATATACAGCACTTTATTGGCGTAATAAAGCCACAGTAATGCAAAAATGTTATCCAGAATTTCAAGAAAAGAATGACGCTGTGTCAGAGATTCCGTGGTCTCATTTACGGTGAAATATAAATATTTGCTTAATTCAAAGAAAAACGTGATTTTCTTAATAATTAAATCCGGCGCTCTTGTTGAAACGCCCTTTATTAAAAAAATGTTAGTTTTTTGAGTTTGTTTTCTTCTAACAAATGAAGTAGTTTAAAACCAATTATCGCTGTGTTTTAACTATATACAAGGAATGTTTTTTTTAAATATACATATCCTGATGTATACATTGTAAATGTTCAGGTATTCATTGATTTTATAAAACTGTTCAGTTTGAACAAGTGTTTCCACTTCTTGATTAAGCATGAAGTAAAATTTTAAGTTTAGAAAAGCATGAACATTTGGAGTCGTTTAGCATTGGGACGGCTCTGATTCTCTTAACTCTTTGTAAATTGTCTTTATATATTGTACCAGAAATTGCCTGTTCCATTTTTAATTAATTTAGACATTGTTCTCTTTACAAACAATTCATAAGCAATTTTTCAAATATTTGGATGAAGTACACCTACAGAACCAGGAGAGGCCATACTTAAATGTGGTTTGTTTTATTAATACATTACAGAGCTGGGATGAATCCTCAAAAACAGGATTCGAATCACGAATCCGAATCACCTAATATGATTCGAATCACGAATACTCGAATAAAGGATTCGTAAGTGAAAAATATGATTCGAATCAAAGATTCGAATCCTCATTTTTGAATCACGGATACAAATCCTTTAAAAATAAATTTGAATTTATAATTTGCAACCAGTAAAATTTTATTCCATCAGTTTCTATTAACAAAAATGTTCATTTACCGACTAAATATCTAATTAAATAATGATTTTAATTAATGATGATGTATGTGTTATTGAACTTTATTTTAAATTAGTGTTTTATACGCGTGGCGCATGAAGTAAAATTTCGAGTTTAGAAAAGCCCCTTGAAAATTTGTCTCGGGTCGCTGCGCGACCCTCGACAAATTTTCTACGCGGGGCTTTTCTAAACTCGAAATTTTACTTCATGCTTAGTCTGGGAGTGGACCTTCAAGATTTTCTACATGTCGAGATTTTCGATATTTTTAGATTTTTGTCGATTTATTCACAGTTTGTTATTATATTAAATGCAACTTTAATATTAAAAAAATATGGTTTTTCTTAGGAATAGAATATTCACCCATTAAGAGCCGAGCAAATTATAAAGTTAACTCTAATAGTTAATTTTAGGTAAAATTTTGCATCTTTTTCTATGATTTCAATTAATGATTTATTATATTACATACGTCGATTTTATAAAAGAGTTAAGCATGAAGTAAAATTTCGAGTTTAGAAAAGCCCCGCGTAGAATATTTGTCGAGGTTCGTGCAGCGGCCCGAGACAAATGTTTGCTCTGATTTAAAGTAAAGTTAAAAATGCACTGAAAACCAACTCAACTTCGATATTTTTTTAAAATTAGATGTTTACTTTCCTATCCATGCTGTAAACCTTTAGATATTCGTTGTTTTCTTGTAAAAAAACTTCGAGAGACCGAAGGACTACAAGTATCCTTCGGTCTCCGAAGACCATGATTGGTTCTTCGATCTGTAGCCTTTGTAAAATGGTAATAAACTTAGTAATCTAGAGTGATCCTTTAATTTGAAACTTCTAAGAACGAGTCTTGTCGACTCCCAGACTAAGCATGAAGTAAAATTTCGAGTTTAGAAAAGCCCCGCGTAGAAAATTTGTCGAGGGTCGCGCAGCGACCCGAGACAAATTTTCACGGGGCTTTTCTAAACTCGAAATTTTACTTCATGCGCCACGCGTATATAACACTGATTTCAAGTGAAGTTAAAAATATACTATTAAGGTTGGAAATTTTTCATGCTTAAGTAACCAAGTATGCATTCACAAATATTTGAATTATTCGAAAATGTAAATATTTATATTATGAATAATTTAGTGATTTAAATATTCATATTAGAATATTAAACTATTTGAATTAATCGAATTTGAATCCCAGCCTTAATAGCGAAGATTCTAATTATTTGAGAAGATTTGAATCCGTGTATGAGGATTCGAATCCTTTTATAATGATTCGAATCCTTTTATAAGGATTCGAATCCTTTTATAAGGATTCGAATCCTTTTATAAGAATTCGAATCCTTTTATGAGGATTTGAATCATCTACGTCTGGATTCGAATACGAATCCTTTTAAAAAAATGTAACGAATCCGGATTACGAATCCGTTTTCACTAAAGTATTCGAATACCTCTTTTGAATCCTCTAAAAGGATTCGAATCCGGGAATTGAATCCTGAATGATTCGAATCCTGCCCAGCTCTGATACATTAGAATAGATTGTCTATTTGCAATAGACATCATCAGTTGAATAAGTCTATTAGGAACAACATTCAAATCTATTCAAATCGATTGAGATGTCAGAAATGTTTATAGCACTTTCACGGATGGAAACAGGAAATCACACTATCTTTGATCTAGATTTCTCTGATTTTGAAAGCAGCACCAATAGTTTCTTCATAAAAATAATGAATGGAAAATCAGAGTTCCAGAGGTGGTGCCCCCTCTTACCCATATGTGCGAGCGCCATGCCCTGTGCAAAAAGTGGTTGTCACATTTTTTAGTTTTGACTATTAATTTAAAAAAAAATGTGGGCGCAAGGGTTTATGCCGTGTCTAAACCATCTAATTTATAATTTGACTTACATTTACATCAATTTTTTATATATACTAAACATCTAGTCAAATTTTAGTGGATTATGTAGACATGGGCGTAGCCAGGATTTTCACCAAGTATATGCACGACACATAAAATTAACTCAAAATAAGAAAAACCTAAGATACGTGGGTCGATCAAATATAAACGAGCCTTTGTCTTCTAAGCATTGGGAATAGTATTTATTTGTGATTGCGCTGTTGCGGTTTTTAGGTTGGGATGTCTAGAGTTAGGGATCCACACTAGCCAGCTTGTTCTGTTTTTTATTTAGTAGCCTTAGCAATAAATGTGAAGAGTTTCTCTGTCTCTTTACAAACGCATGATTCTAAAGTTCCTCACTCGTAAAAAGGTGAAACCTGTCGAAATTTACCGCAGACTGCAGGTCCAGTTTGGGAAAAATACCATTTCGTGGAAAGAAATTTAGAAGAAGAGTTGATGCATCGAAATCAAGAGAGAAGCAAAGGCCAAGTGAAACCTGTGGAAGCCAAAATTCGATTATCTGAGTTGGCCACTGGAGAGGGTTCTACTGGTAGATTTGTTGCATAGACATCGAATCAATAATGCAAAAAACAAGCTTGATCCATGATGAATGTCAAGAAAAATCAAAACATCTCTAAAATATTATGCAAATTGTCAATTTTAAACTTTTTTTTCATTTTAATTAAAACAAACAGCTTTTTTAACAAAACGTGTTTTTTTCATTGAAACAGTGTTTAAAACATTAACAATTAAAAACATGTTTAAAACTTCTTTAAAACAGAACATACAGGGCATTTTTCTTTTGAGTATACATATCCCGATAATTACAGCGTTTCTTAAATTTGCGGGAATTTCTTGTTTCAAAGTGGTTAATTTGGGGCTTTTAACAAGTGTTTTCCACTCCTAGACTAAGCATGAAGTAAAATTTCAAGTTTAGAAAAGCGTAAGAATTTGGATTGGCCCCGTAACAAAGCGGAGCGACCAATCCAAATTAGGCTTTTCTAAACTTGAAATTTTACTTCATGCACCACGCTTAAAAACACTGATTTACAATGAAATTAAATAACACAGCCATACAACAACACTTATAGGCAACCTAATATACATTAGAGTTATTGGGTTGCATATAATCATTGTTTTAAACAATTTGTTCAGCGCAGAATTTGACTAACGTTTTATTCACATCTACATATTAAATTGTTAAAGCCGTATATTTTAATCTTTACGATATTTTAGTGTTTTATACGTGTGGCGCATAAAGTAAAATTTCGAGTTTAAAAAAGCCTAATTTGGATTGGCCGCTCCGCTTCGCTACGCGGCCAAACCAAATTTTCTGGCTTTTCTAAACTCGAAATTTTACTTTATGCTTAGTCTGGGAGTGGAAACCCTTGTTTAAATATTCAGATTGAAATCTTTTAAAAAAACAACGAATGTCCTAAAATGTACAGTGTATTCATACGTATACCAACACAGTTAGTTTGAGGTTAATGTTATTGTTTACAAAAATAATTGCCCAAATTAAAATCTGATTTAATCCAAGTTTCTTTAAAACTTTTTAGTGTTTTTAAATACCAGTGGTCTCTACAAGACATCAATAAATAAGGAGACAAAAATATTTTCCTAGAAACTTTAATATTTAGTGAAAAACTTAGTGGGGCTAGAATGTCGCAGCAGGAGTGTTACAAGTGCACTAAACCACCGTGTGTTTTAAAGGAAGAAAAAGGAAAATTATTTGGATTTCCATGCGATTTCTGCAAAGAAATTATATGTAGTGACTGTACTGGTGCATTAGTAGGAGAAATTCGAATTATTCCAAGCGCATCTAGAACAACACTTTTTCTTTGCCCTAGCTGCAAGGATACAATTAAAAAGCTCCCTGATGTACAGAAAAAAATGAACAAGACTATACAAAAAACCGAAGAAACAGCTAACAGTCTGGAAAAACTGAAAGAAGAAGTAGACAGCCTTAAAGGGTCTATCGAAAGAAGAAAAAGAGAGAATGAAACATTGAAAGGCGAGCTATCAATCATGAAGACGGAAATAAAACAAGTAGATCAGAAAATTGTTGGGGGGCAGAGTTACGCTGAAGCCCTGAAGAAGCTTGAAAAAAAAGTGGAATACATAAAATCCCCGGTTGACAAAGGGTCAGAATCAGATTTTGAAGAAACCATGTTCGAAATGAAGGAGAGAGAAAGACGCGCTAGTAACATCCTTTTTTTTGGCGTGGATGAATCAGAAAAAGATGACAAAGACAAGATTGGCTTTCTGTACCAAAAAATGAATTTGAGTTTGCCCGAGGAGGCTAAAATCTTTAGACTGGGACGGGAAATGCCAAACAAAAAAGACCTATAAAAGTTGTTTTGCCTAACAGAGAAGAAGCCATGAAAGCGCTTAAAAGCAAGAGAAAATTAGAAGAAAATGTGCAAGATGTCTACATTAAATCTGACCAGACAGAAAACCAACAGAAATACTTAAAACAGGTATTGACTGATTTGGATAAGCAAAAAAGAGAAGGTAAATTAAATTTAATAATCAGATATGTAAATGGATCCCCTAAAATAGCTGAAAAAGTGGTAAAAACTAAGTACAGTGGAGGTAGTTGAAATAACATTTTGGTACACAAATATGAGTTCTATGCTAAACAAAGTCGATGAGTGGAAAGCAAGGGTACTATCAACATGCCCTACAATAATCATGCTGACGGAAACCTGGCTTTCTGATGGTACTAATGACAGTATAATAAATGTGCATGGCTATAGTATCTTTCGAGAGGACAGGCCTCATCAGAGAGGAGGGGGAGCATGTATACTGGTTAAGAACGAAGTTAATGGATACAAAGTAAGCTGTGCACTTTCCCAGAACTATCCCATCGAAGCCCCGGTGGATGCAGTATGGCTAGATCTAAAAATAGAAAATACCAAAATTCTCATTGCATGCATGTATAGGCCAGGAAGCACTACAACAGAACAAATTAATACACAAATGATTAACCAGATAGGTAAGGCATTTGCATGCAAAAACCCAACCTTTATACTAGGTGATTTCAACTACCCCAACATAAACTGGGATACCCTAGGGGTAATTCCAGCTGATAAAAAAACACAGGATTTTATGGATATGTACAATAAATCCAATATCTACCAATTAATAAGCTTCCCAACTCGATATAGAAATAGTCAGAGCTCCCTTTTGGATTTATTTTTATGCAGCAAAAACAGAAGTATTTTTGACCTTAAATCAGAGCCACCTGTTGGGCGAAGTGATCATGTTGTTATTACAGCAAGAGCACAGATAAAACTACCTCCAAAACAGATCCATAAGGTTCAAAAAATAAATTTTCGCACAGCCAAACATAAGCAAATAAATGAATTTATCAGGCAACAGCCAGTTAATGCAGAGCAGTCAAAGTTCGACAACTTTCAAAATATTATAAATGAAGCTATAGAAAGGTACATTCCATTAAGATCAATAAAAGTGAACCAGCAGAAGCCATGGATTACTCCAGCACTTTTCAAAGAAATTAATAACAAGCGAAAACTTTGGGACCGATACAGGCAGAATAAAACACCAGAAAACTATCACCTTTACAGAAATCAAAACAATATTCTGAAACAAAAACTATTTGAAGCTAGAAAAACATATGAACACAACTTAGCCGAGTCAAAGTCACCTAAATTGCTATACAAGTACATAAGTAGGAATCTAAACTCTAAAGTATCCACAATAACGCTCAAAAATCCAACCAGTCAAGAAATTATGGTTAGCAAAACCATGTCGGAAAAATTTGCAGAACAATTTAATAAATCATTCTCTCAATCACAGAATGAAACTGAACGAATCTGAATGTACAGTATTAAGAATTGGTCCAAACAACCCAAATGAAGAATACGTATTGAACAACACAGTATTGTCAGTAGTGGAAGAGCAAAATGACCTGGGTGTTACTGTGACTGCAAATTTAAAATGGGAAAACCATATTGTAAATATTGCCAAAAAGGCCAACTCCTTTGTTTATCTGGTAAAGCAGGCATTCAAAGACCACTCAATAGAAATGATTGCAAAACTATATAAAAACTATATTGGTCCAAAAATAGAATATGCTTACACTGTATGGAACCCATATTATGTCAAAGATATTGAGATCCTGGAAAAGATTCAGAGAAGAGTAACCAAGATACCCACTGAACTGAAAGAATTATCATATCCAGAAAGACTGAAAAGACTCCAGTTAACAACACTAAGGGAACGGAGACATAGAGGTGATCTAATCGAAACTTATAAAATAATTAGTGGACACTATCAGTGTGAAATCAAAAACATCTTTCATCTTAATCAGAACACACAACTTCGAGGACACTATGAAAATAGACACAGAAAAAGCTGCTAAACACCAAAAGAAGAACTTCCTGACAAATCGTGTGGTCTATTCACGGAATGCACTTACAGAAGAAACAGTTACCACAGCGAACTTTAATATATTTAAAAACCGGTTGGACAAAGAACTAAAACAAAGTGCAGCAAGAATGATCCATTATAGTGCATGATAAATATAAGTATAGTGTAAACAATAACACATGTTAAGAAACAATAGCTTCATCGGTATACCGCTTGCTATTAGTTAATTACAGAATTACAGAATTTAAAAATTACATTTTTGCGCACACAGTTGTGATATTTTATTGTAATAAAATTTTAAGTTTAATAATGTAATTTGAAATTTCTTTAACACTTTAGTTAAAATTTTAAAATGTAAACAAAAAATCTTAATGAAGTAGTATAAAATATAGTTTAGCAAATTTAAGATAAGAAAAAAAAAAACGTTTTAAACAAATTTAACGTTTAAAATATGTTTTAAACAAATTTAAGATTTAAAACATGTTTAAAATAAAACCGTTTAAAACACGACGGCTGTTTTTAAACATGTTTAAAACACTATTTTAAAACAAAGTGTTTTAAACCTAATAACCCTGGCCAAAACTGATGTAATAATCTTGAAAAATCTATTCATAACTAAAATTAATAATAAAAATTGTCAACAAAATATGAGCTGTATTAAGTTACAAAATATGTGCTAAAAATATCCAAACTTTAGATAAATATTAGAGTTTAACAATTGTTAAAAAATTTGTTAAAATCATAGAAATTCTACAATTTATTGTCAGTAAATTATATATTTATAATAGTCTAGTCGTCAGAGATCTGACATCTAAAAATCACCCGAATTATCTGAACATTTGTATGCATGTCAAGTACTGAATTCCTAATAAAATGATGAAAAGTTTACCACTCCTACCCCTGGGCTTCCCCCGAAAACCACCTCCGAAATGGGTAAAACGCGATAAATCTCTAATTACCACAAATCTGCACATGGAGAAAAAAAATGTTTCAAACAAAAAACGTAGCTGAGAGAATTTTGAACAAAAAAGTTTGGTTGCACTTTTTTGTGAAATGAACCCCGTTCTCTCAGAAATAACGATTAAAGTAAGCGATCATTTCGAATTTCAGTTGCACGTGCGAAGTGTCATATTTGAGCAAATGTATAACAAGTTGACGGTATAAATTTAATTACTTTTGATCACAGTGTCCACTCGAAAAAATAAAAATGTGTTTTAAAGAGGAAGAGTTCAGCTTTCTTGTAGAATAATTACATTTTACCAAAAATAACAGAAAATTTAAGTCTTTAAAAAAGAATTATTAAAAATATTAGCATTTTCACCATTGTTCCCACAAATGATTCTGTGATGATTAATCCTGCTTTCTGGCTTGCTAGAGGTTAGATCTCAAATTTCAAGAAATAAAATTTTACTTACGTTTTGTTTAGATGCGGTTGCGTTTCTCACCAACAAAACTGGATGGATGTTTATTGTTTACATGCTTTCTCAAATTGGTTGTGCTTGTTTTGTAGGAAAATTTAGATTTACATATTTTACAGTGTGCAATGTTTGTATCTATCACCTCAAAAGGATCACCAAAGTTCACTGAGTTTTGTTCGTTTTAAAACTAAATGAATAATATGCAAAAACTGGACACTATTTGCAAAAAAAAACAACATTCATTTTAGGGAATTCGGTACTGATTACAGAGCCAAATGTGTTTTTAGAGAAATTCAATAGCTAAGATGCATAATTTAAGTCAAACGTCCTGAAACTTCAGTGAGTACCACAATTACCGAGTGGTAAATTCGTTTGACTCGACTGAGTAAGAGGCTTTTTAAAATCAAAACTTTTTCCCCTGTTATTGTTTGTACATAAATAGGAAAATATAGTTTATTAATGTTTGTTGATGACAGAGCTGGGATGAATCCTCAAAAACATGATTCGAATCACGAATCCGAATCACCTAATATGATTCGAATCACGAATACTCGAATAAAGGATTCGTAAGTGAAAAATATGATTCGAATCAAAGATTCGAATCCTCATTTTTGAAACACGGATACAAATCCTTTAAAAATAAATTTGAATCTATTATTTGCAACCAGTAATATTTTATTCCATCAGTTTCTATTAACAAACATGTTCATTTACCGACTAAATATCTGATTATATAATGATTTTAATTAATGATGATATATGTGTTATTGAACTTCATTTTGAATCTGTGTTTTATACGCCTGGCGCATGAAGTAAAATTTCGAGTTTAGAAAAGCCCCGTGAAAATGTGTCTCGGGTCGCTGCGCGACCCTCGACAAATTTTCTACGCGGGGCTTTTCTAAACTCGAAATTTTACTTCATGCTTAGTCTGGGAGTGGACAACACTCGTTCTTAGAAGTTTAAAATTAAAGGATTACTCTAGATTACTAAGTTTATTACCAATTTACAAAGGCTACAGCTCGAAGGACCAATCATGGTCTTCGGAGACCGAAGGACTTCAGGGAATCGAAGTTTATTTACAAGAAAACAACGAATATTTGAAGGTTTACAGCATGGATAGGAAAGAAAACATCCAATTTTGAAAAAATATCGAAGTTGGGTTGGTTTTCAGTGCGTTTTTAACTTCACTTTAAATCAGTGTTTTATACGCGTGGCGCATGAAGTAACATTTCGAGTTTAGAAAAGCCCCGTGAAAATTTGTCTCGGGTCGCTGCGCGACCCTCGACAAATTTTCTACGCGGGGCTTTTCTAAACTCGAAATTTTACTTCATGCTTAGTCTGGGAGTGGACCGTCAAGATTTTCTACATGTCGAGATTTTTGATATTTCTAGATTTATGTCGATTTATTCACAGTTTGTTATTGTATTAAATGCAACTTCAATATTAAATAAAAACGGTTTTTTTTTAGGACCGATTAAGAGCCGAACAAATTATAAAGTTAACTCTAAAAGTTAATTTTAGGTAAAATTTTGAATCTTTTTCTATGATTTCAATGAATGATTTATTATATTAGATACGTCGATTTTGTAAAAGAGTTAAATTTAAAATTCAAACGAGTGTTGTCCACTCCCAGACTAAGCATGAAGTAAAATTTCGAGTTTAGAAAAGCCCCGCGTAGAAAATTTGTCGAGGGTCGCGCAGCGACCAGAGACAAATTTTCGCGGGGCTTTTCTAAACTCGAAATTTTACTTCATGCGCCACCGGTATAAAACACTGATTTAAAGTGAAGTTAGATGCGCCGCAGCATGTCGATGTGTGGTGTGTGCGAAAAAGTTACAACGCGATACGAAGACTGTATACAGTGTAAAATGAAGTGCAAAATGAAATTTCACCTAAAGTGCATCGATATGACCATCGCATCGATGAGGTTAAACCTCGGTCGAACTCTTTGAGTGAACCCCGAGCTAAAATCACACAAAAAGAACAAACAAAAAGTGTAACATTCACTCCTGATGAACAAGATACAATTGATAAACTAATAGAAGAAAGGGCATTACAAATAGCCAATAAAAAATATCTGAAGAGCTCGAAAAACTAAAAACCGACAACACACCATGGCAAGATGTGAATAATACTCGAAAGCAAAAGCGATCATCACCAGATGCTAACCAAAGAAACACACGTCAAAAATTAATAACAGATTTTAAAACAAAACCAATTAATACAACCAACATGTTCCAGTTCTTGGAAACCATTCCAAACACTGAAGACGTTGTAAACGAACCTGTAGAAAATAACATGATAAACTCGAATGTGAATACAAACCCGAAACCTCCGCCTATTTTTGTCACGGGAATAGCGGATATTTACCTCTTAAATAATACTTTAAATGCGGCTGCAAGTAACGGTTACATACTAAAAACCATAAACGATAACCAAACCAAAATAATGCCAAAAACTGTTGACAACCACAGATCAATAATAAAGACACTAAACGAAAAAGATGTGAGATATCATTCCTACCAACTGAAACAGGACAGAAGCTTCCGCGTAGTAATTAAAAACCTACATCATACAACAGAACTTGAGACTATAAAAGCTGAGATAACTGAACATGGACACACAGTTAGAAGTATACATAATGCAATAAGTAGAAAAGCTAAGAAACCTCTGCCAATGTTTTTCCTCGATTTAGAGCCAAAAACAAACAACAAAGAAATCTACACAATAAGATACCTACAAAACAATATTATAACAATAGAACCTGCAAGACAAACACGGCAAATACCACAGTGTGCTAAATGTCAACGGTATGGCCACACCAAGAAGTACTGTGAAAGATTGGAACGATGCGTAAAATGTGGTGGATATCATAACAATAAGACATGTCGAATTACAGAAAAAAAAAGATCTTAAATGTGCTCTATGCGATGGTAACCACCCTGCCAGTTACAAAGGTTGCACGGTTTTCAAAGAAATACAACAAAGAACATTTCAGGCTCTAAGAACAAAATTACAACAGAACGGACAACTGAGGGAATAACATATGCTTCTATAGCTACGAATGAAACACAAACACAAATCTCTACTAGTAACAACGATAAAAATGTGAAATCCCAAGATAGAATGGATAGATTAGAAAAAATAGTAGAAAATCTAGCCGAAGATATTAGAACTATGATGAAACTCATAACAAAATTTCTAGATAAAATAATTTAATGCCTTGCCCAATTAAAATTTCTATATGGAATGCTAACGGACTGACAGAGCATGGACCTGAACTAGCCCAATTCATTAAACATCATGATATCGACATTATGTTAATCTCCGAGACACACTTCACTACTAAAAGTTATTTAAGGATCCATAACTACAATATATATGATACCCAGCACCCAGACGGCAAAGCGCACGGTGGAACTGCAGTCGTTATTAAAAAATCCATCAAGCAATATGAATCTTCAAAATTTTGTACAAATCAAATTCAAGCGACAAACGTTGTTATTGAGGACATACGAGGCCCCATCACAATATCAGCTGTGTATTGCCCACCACGACATGCAAATAAGCAAGACAACTACACTGAATTCTTCACCACTCTAGGAAATCGATTCATAGCTGGTGGAGATTATAACGCCAAACACATAAGTTGGGCGTCCAGGCTCACGAATACCAAAGGGCGAGAACTAGCCAAATCCATAAGAGACAATAACCTTAGCTCATTGTCAACTGGGAAGCCTACTTACTGGCCAAGTGATAGAAATAAAATACCAGACGTGATTGACTTCTGTGTAACGAAAGGTATTCCAACAAATCATTTGCTGGCAGAACAAAACCTAGACCTTTCCTCAGACCATTCTCCAATAATGGTTACCCTAAGCAGCACGGGAATTGAAAAACCTGAAC